>CM044445.1:89255875-89276547 GCA_024363595.1 Xenopus borealis | reverse complement strand
ACAGGGAGAAGGCATTTCGGGGAGATTGTCTCCTTGCAGAATCGCCAGGTGACAGAGACTCACGGAATCTCTCTGTCTGCACCAGCCCTATGACTTTTATTTCATTTCACGTGCTATTTTCTGGCTACTTTTGAAGTTCATCTGGGCTAGTTTTGGGCTGGTTCTGTAGACGACTTTGGCTGGTTTTGAAAATAAGACCAGGCAACCCTGCGAGTGCGACGCATGCGTGCTCTGGTGATGTAGTAAGTAAATTGATTACATGGGGCAGCGGAGCTGGTGGCGTTATGTTGGGTGTGAAGGTCGTGCTTCATGTGAGGAGTTGGCGTGTGGCTGTCGCTGCCATTAGGACGCGTTGTTGCACCGCTAGAGCCGGGCACAGCCTGCTCTTCACCAGAGCAATGTCCGTGTCGCTGCACGTCTCCCCCGCGCGCTGCCTGTTTGACGAGCCCCTAATAATAAGCGTGTCCGGCCTGAGTCCCGGGCAGGGGGTGACACTCCAGGCAGTTCTTACAGATGAAGCCGGCGAGACGTTCAGCTCGTTTGGCCGGTACCAGGCAGGGAGTAGCGGGGAGTTGACTTCGTCACGGTCCCCGGCTCTGCCGGGCGGGACTTTCACTGGGGTAGAGCCGGAGGGACCCCTGTGGTCCCTGCAGCCCCGGGGGAGCCCATTTAGGAGGTTTCTGCGGAAGGACGTGCAAACCCCAATACGGCTCGAGTTGTCTCTCTACCGGGATCATGAACCGCTGGGGCCGCTGCTGGACACCGCCACCCAGGAGAGGGGATTCCTCGGGGCAGGCGTGAGCAGGATCCCCGTGCGGGAGGGCAAGGTCCGGGGAAGCCTCTTCATTCCGCCCGGTTAGTGCTGCGGATGTCATTGGAAAGCTCCATCTTTGTACCGGGCATGGGAAACTGTGTGTAAACAAGTTGTTTGTGGCCTGCTACTAATTACAGTTTGCTGCACGTATAATGGTATCATGCTTATGTGTGGCCCTGGCTTTATATATATTTATATATCACACGTTAGGCTTCAGCCCACAAACACTCGTCTATGCCCAGTTCCTCTGCTGGTTGTTTGGCCTCCACATGGAGCTGTGGGTGAGGTTAACCCAATTTTGAGAAAAAATACCTTCCTATTCTTTCTTCCCTATTAAAGGGGTCGTTCACCTTCCTAAACCTTTTTCAGTTCAGTTGTTTTCAGATACTTCCCTATAGTGATGTGCAATCTGGACCGTAGCTGTGTTTCAGACAACCTCACACTCCTTCGCGGGCGGCTGCGCAGGCCCAGATTTGTGGAAAGGTCACGTAGGGCGGCAGGATTTTAGGGGGTGACAGGATTTTAGGGGGCAGCATGCTGTCCAGCCACACCTACATTGGTTCTGAAACACTGGGTACACAGGAGATAACAATAGTTTTTTACATTTCCCATGCTCCAATCCCCATTCCTTTGGTCTTGATGATGAAAATTTGCGAGTAAAGAGCAGAGTATGGGGGCAATGAATGGCAGTGGGCCTAGGCTAGGCCTGGTATTTTTGACGATTGACCCCGAAGTTATTAATAGGGAAAAAAGAAAAATATATAGGAAGGCCAGTATTTTTTTCAGGAAAAGGTGGCAACCCTAGCCTAGGCGCCCCCGCTATGTAAATCCGGCCCTGCAGGTTGAGCTCTTCTCCTGCTCTCCCCACCCACCTCCCTCAAAAGCTGGCTCCCAACTTCCCGGGTTCTTCTTTTGTAGACGCTGTGCCCACTCGCCCTGCCCCTTTTGTGATGTCATCGGCGGTGCGTTGCAGGTCTATAAAGGGAATCCAGAAGTCAGGCACAGGTGGAGGGCAGGTGAGGAGTGTGGAAATCCCGACCCACACATCACTACTTCCCTATAAATAAAGTCATTTTCAGTCACTTTCTCTAATACTGGTGTTTCATTTTTCTCCTTATGTATTTCCAAAGCAACTCTGTGAGGGGGGTCACCAACTTTGTAAAACTTCTAAATGAATACATTTAGTTGATACAATTCTCAGGGCTCTTACACACAAGTGTTTTTACCTGCTTTCCCCTGCGTTCCGTTTTGCTGCGTTCAGCCGCAGGGAAGCGCAGGTATAGACGCACTCAATGCTTTTTAATGGGGCTGTACTCACACGAATGCATGTAAGCGACGAACGCAGGTTCATATGCAACATGCTGCATTTTTCCTGCGTTCGGCGCCTACATGCATTCGTGTGAGTACAGCCCCATTGAAATGCACTGAGTGCGTCTATACCTGAGCTCCCCTGCAGCTGAATACAGCAAAACGGAACGCAGGGGAGCGCAGGTAAAAATGCTTGTGTGTAAGAGCCCTTATCTTTGTCCCTGCTGAGCAGAATCCCTGAGGTTTATTAAAGGCTGACACTGCAAAATAGAGAGCTGCTGAATAAAAAGCTAAATATCTATAAAACCACAAACAATAAAAAATTAAAACCAATTGCAAATTGTCTCAGAATATCACTCTCTATATTATACTAAAAGTTAACTCAAAGGTGAACAACCCCTTTAATACAACAGATCAACAGAAAATATATCCATTTACATTTACTTGCCTGGTAACCAGGGCAACTCACAAAATTGAAAAAAGGCACATGCAAATGCTGCGGAATGCATCTTACATACACAGTTGGTTGCGCTCTAATGGCTGTGCATTGGGGTCTCTATATTGTGATTTAAGGTTGTGGGTAAGACCCCCCATACTTGTCTTCTGTGCTGAAACATGAATTCATCTCTATATTATCCCATGCATACATGTTTCTTTTTTAAACAGGAGCAGGTACCCAGCGCTTGGTGTGATTGCTGTTACTGGTGTGTCCGGTTTCAGCATCATTTCTGAAAGGCTGTTGCTAAGAAGCTTCATTTAGCATTGTTAATGTGCTCTCTCTCCCATGCAGGATTGGGCCCTTTTCCTGCCGTTATTGATTTGTACGGTACAGGTGGTGGGCTGATGGAACACAGGGCCAGCCTTCTAGCCAGTCGGGGGTTTCTGACATTGGCACTTGCCTATTTTGATTACGACGATCTTCCCAAAGACATAGGCGGACTTCACCTGAGCTATTTCAAGGAAGCATTGGAGTTTCTAAGAAGTCTTCCACAGGTATTTATTTGCATACAATTAATGAACTCCTCAGCCCATGAATCCTATCTCTTTCATCTTGCAGTGTGAATCAGACATTGAAATGGAGCTGCTTCATACCCCACAGTGTACACACAGCTGATAATTAAATGCTTATGACAATCAGAGATACTTACGCAGGCATTCAGAATGCAAGATGATTGGCCAACCTGATCATTTTAATCCAAGTTAGTTGTCCATCTGACTCTGTGTATAGCAGGTTATGATTTAGTGGTTTATACAATGGGGCCAGCTGCTGATCCCATGTGTATTCCTGTATTGTAAAGTATGGAGTGGTAACTAATAGGGTCAAGTAAGCCTTTTTCCCTTCTTAAAGGGATACTGTGATGGGAAAAAAAAATGTTTTTTTTTCAAAATGCATCAGTTAATAGTGCTGCCCCAGCAGAATTCTGCATTGAAATCCATTTCTCAAAAGAGACAGATTTTTTTTAATATTTCATTTGGAAATCTGACATGGGGGTGGACATTTTGTCAATTTCCCATCTGCCCCAAGTCATGTGACTTGTGCTCTGATAAACTTCAATCACTCTTTACTGCTGTACTGAAAGTTGGAGTGATATCATCCCCCCCCCCCCAGCAGCCTAACAGCTGCCTGGTTGATCAAAGAACAGCACTCAATAGTAAAAAAATTCCCACGGCGTTCCATTCAGTTACATTGGGAAGGAAAAACAGCCTGCCAGAAAGCAGTTCCTTCCAAAGTGCTGGCACAAGTCACATGACAGGAGCAGCTGGGAAATAGACAAAATGTCTAGCCCCATGTCAGATTTCAAAACTGAATATAAAAAAAATCTGTTTGCTCTTTTGAGTAATGGATTTCAATGCAGAAGTCTACTAGAGTAGCACTAATAGCATGTGTTTTGAGGAAAAAAAACGTTTTCCCATGACAGTATCCCTTTGACATCTATCATACTGCGTACTGTGATTTAGCTAACTCCTGTTAAAAAAACGCATAGAATAATTTGTGATTAGGAAAATTAAGACCTGCAGAAAATAATAAATATTTTCTTTGTGTCTTTCATATGGTTTTACAGGTTAACAATCAAGAAGTTGGGGTAATTGGCATCTCAAAGGGCGCGGACTTGGCAGTTTCTATGGCAACATTTCTTACTGGCATCAAGGCCGTTGTTAGTGTCTCTGGTTGTAGTGCTAATTCCTTTGCCCCATTACAGTGTGATGGTTTTACTCTTCCGGGCCTAGGGTTCAACCCAGAGAAAATAAAATTCACTGAATCAGGGGTGTTAGACTTCTCAGAAGCCATGGATGATCCCAGAGACCCGGCAAATGAGTCTTGTCTTATTCCAGCAGAAAAATCTGCCGCTGCATTTCTCTTCCTTTCTGGATCAGACGACAAGAATTGGCCTAGTTCTGCCTATAGTGAACAGATTGTGTTGCGCCTTAGAGCACATGGAAAGCACGTGGAATCACACACTTATCCTGGAGCTGGACACCTATTGGAACCCCCTTACTTCCCTTTGTGTCGGGCATCCAATCACAAACTCCTGGGTATCCCAATGTTATGGGGTGGACATCCTGGAGAGCATGCTAGGGCACAGAAAGATGCATGGCAAAAAATCCAGAGTTTCTTTACTAAACACCTTATGCAGGTTAATTCTACAAGTAGCCGACTGTAAAACTACTACAGATAAACCTCATTAGAAACAAGTTTCTCATTCAAGATTCAATTCAAGCTTCAGAGTTTCTTTTTTAATTGATTTGAATTTTTTTTAAAATTATTAGAATGTATTTGCAATTGAAGTACAGACGCAGAAAATAATACATTTTTTGGACAGTGTTGAAAAATTTACTTGTGTAATTTTGACTAGGAAAGATAATCCTATTTTATATAAATTTAAACTGAAAATAATATATTTTTTTATATGAAATGTTGAAAGAATAACAAGCTCAACAGTTGTATAAGTGAGCAAAAATCAGTCTGGGTGTCTGTTCTTGTTTGTAACAGGTTTCTTAACTGTTTTATTATTGAATAATTTCCTTTTATTAAAATAATCAACTTCACTTTTGTTTTGACTTGATGTACCTGCCGATAAAGAGAAATAGGAAGAGCGCATATAAGACATAGTGAAGAAAGAGGTTATGGTGCTCTCTGGAGGACTCAGTGACCATGGAGCACTGGTTTTATTCAAACAAAAAAGCCTTTTGTTCTCTCTTTTTCCACTTGTTTGAGAGATGCCCATACAGAGAGAGAGAGAGATTTCAACAACAGACATTCCAGAGTACCCCCTCTTGTAAATGATAAGGATATTATAAGTTATGGCGGAGTTTCATAACCATTTTTTATACAGGCCATGGATCTCCGAGGTAACTTATAATATCCTCATATTGTGCAACTAGGGATACTTTATTTATTATAATACACAAGTTTCAGTGAGTCATGCAACAGAAATGAGATCTGAACTCACCGTTTATAAGGATATCATTTACAGAATATTCATGGCTCTTGTGTATATTATATATATACTAGACATTAAGCCCGTTAAATTAATGGGTGCTAGAACATATGTAATCAGACATTTATAAAAAACAGAATTGTTCTAGGCGAATTTTCGCCTGCGCTGCGCAAATTCACTAACGTGCGAATTTACGCTCTGGTCGGCGAACGGTAACGTATTTAAGTTTTTCAGACTATCACCCACAATGGTAAAACATGCCACAGCGTAAGGGTGCGAAGTTGCGAGTCTATCTACTTCGCTAGCGTAAATTCGCCAGAGATGGTCCGTGCGGCACATGCGCAGTAGCGCAATTCCACGCACACAGGGACTGGACGCAGAGACACTTGAACTTTACATTAAGCCTGTTAAAGTAACGGGCGCTAGAACATATGTAGTCAAACATTTATAAAAACAGAATTGTTCTAGGCGAATTTTCGCCTGCGCTGCGCAAATTCACTAACGTGCTAATTTACGCTCTGGTCGTCGAACGGTAGCGTATTTACGTTTTTCAGACTATCACCCACAATGGTAAAACACGCCACAGCGTAAGGGTGCGAAGTTACGCATCTATCTACTTCCCTAGCGTAAATTCGCCAGACACGGTCCGTGCGGCACATGCAGTAGCGAATTCCACGGACACAGGGACTGGACGAGAGACACTTCAACTTTATTATATAGGATATATATATATATATATTAAAGTACATAGGGCAGCACCACTTTCCATTAAGCGCCCTTGTAGCTGCCCACATGCACGGAAAACCAGTATATAGAAATATAGATCAAAAAGCAGCACCAAGGGTCTTGCAGTGTCCAAAAAAAATATTGCATATAGTATGTACAACAGACATTTTGGTCGCCATTGGGGGACCATATATTTCAAAGATGATATATTGATGGATATATAGAATTATGGAAAACAATGTCATTTACAACAAATAAAAGTGGCCCCAAAATAGGGGGTAAGGGGGTCACATATTGATGCATCTAAATTAAAAGGAATTTTAATTGCACTTATTGCCACTGGATATAAAGCTTGTGTTTAGACTCGTGGAAGAAAATATTATCTTCCTTAAACACAAATTTGGATAGAGGTAGAGTAAGCTGCTAGCAGGAGCATTCTTCCATGAGCCAGTATGAGATTTAGGTTCTGTTGGTGCTTCAGCGATGACAAAAATAGCTCAGCATCTTGTTTTTTTTATAAGGAGACTGAAACCCGACTGTGTATGCACAGTATCCCTCTGGCAACTCCCTCTAACTTGATGTTGATGTGTCTTCTGGACATGTGAAGGGCCCTTGGCAGCCAAGTACTGCTTCTGTAGATTACTGATTTCTTCTTGCTTCCACACCATCATTGCTTTTAGAGCAGGGAATTTCCACTTCTTAACATAGGCTACATTTTTATACCCTTGGTAGACCTAGAAGAGCAACCTTCTCCACTGCTGTCATGGTTTCATTATCAGAACACACATAATAAAACTGGAAATAATTTTTCTTACTATTTTCCCTTGCAGTTACAATTTTCGAATGTTTTGTGTCGGTGCTGCTTTTCATCAGAAAGCATCTTGCTAAAACAGAAGGAAGAATGGTTGTTAAAAAAATTTAGGCTACAGTTGCAAAAAAATGGGTAGTCCTCTTTCAACTGGTTAGTAATCCCAAAAACAAGGCCATCTTGAGTGGAGTGAATATGGTACAATCCAGTATACAATGAGGACACTTCAGCAGGATTGGGATTAAAAGTCAAGCCTGTGCCATTAATGAAGGGCAGAGAAGAAGGGAAATAGTCCTGTCATCAGGGTTATTCTCCCCAGTGGAATAATATAGAGAGGGAATGAAAAGATTTAACTTCACTGCAATCACTGACTGCTTAATTGCAGGTTTTGCCATGAAAATGTACATTGACTGCAAAATACCTAGCAGAAGTGGTGATAAGCAGTTGTTTCCGTTCATAAGGAAGCATGAAGAGATATTGACCCTTACCCTTATGTGTGTCCTTACCTTTGTGAGTCAGTATTGAATTCCCGAAAATAAAATAGATCTGAGTGAAGATTGTTACAGTGAAGCTTGTGACAGATGCATCATTTTGTAATTTATGTAAATCTATGCCTAGTAATGTCAGTGGAGAAAAGGAAAGAAAAGTAGTAAAAAATAAGTAAATTCACTGTTTGTTTATTTGCAGAACTCCATCAATATTCTTAGGTCTCCATGTATATACTGCATACTTGGGATGTTCTTACAGAATGAAATCTTTGCGGTCTGAAGGACTTTCCAAAACCATCATCTTTGTGTCTCACAGGAACGCAATTACCGACACCTGAGTAAGTTTCAGATCATTGTTTTGCTTAAAGGGGGGGTTCACCTTCAAATTAACTTTTAGTATATTGTAGAAGGTCCAATTCTAAGAAACTTTTCAATTGGTCTTCATTATTTATTTTTCATAGTTTTTTAATGATTTGCAATTTCCTTCTGTTTCTTTGCATCTTTCAAATGGGGGTCACTGACACCATCTAAAAACAAATGCTCTGTAAGGCTACAAATGTATTGTTATTGCCACTTTTTATTACTTATCATTCTATTCAGTCCTTCCCCTATTCATATTCCAGTCTCTTATTCAAATCAGTGCAGGGTTGCTAGGGTAATTTGTACCCTAGAAACCAAATTGCCGACACTGTAAACTAGAGAGCTGCTGAATAAAAAGCTAAATAATTAAAAAAAAACACAACCAATAAAAAATGAAAACCAGTTGCAAATTGTCTCAGAATATCACTCACTACATTATACTAAAGGGTAACTCAAAGGTGAACAACCCCTTTAAATATTCAGTCTTTTACTACTTTAGTTTCTTCATTAACTGCAGAGCACAGCATTTAGGATTTATTAATATCAAGAGGAATTCATTTTTCCTTTCACCAGCTCAATGCTTCTCGTGCCATTGGTTGCCACAAAACCCCTCCTTAAAGGTTGAGAAAGTATTTTTAATCAAAATGCATCACCCACTTGTGGTTTTGTGCTTGAACAGTTACATTTTGATTTTATTTCTTCCAAAGCACTTTGCTGGCAGTATGCTACTGGGTACAAATATTTGGGTTGAATATTTAAGACAAATTACCCCATTTGTAGAGGTTTCCTTTTGACCAGTGAAAGAGATTGCTATGCTGCGGCCTGCAGACAGCGACTTCTGTGGCTCAGCTGGGGGTTTGCAATGATATTTTGGCTTGATTTTACATCTCTCTCACTTGTGTTCATGTAGAGCTATTGCTATATCTAACTTTGACTTTAGTAGTTGGACTATTGGACTTTCTTTAGCATGGAACTGTTAAAAATATTGGAAGCATAGAACCTTTTACTGCCTCTGCTTGATTTATAGAAGATAGTTAATGTACCTTAAGTTTTGAATACTTAACATCTCATTAAGCTTTTAGAAATTAATATGAAGATTTTTTTGGTTATTAATAACAAAAATAAAGACGACTTTTCCATCCTGCTAATACAGGATCAGGTGATGAGCCTTCTGGTGTCCCATGATACTTAGTGCTTCTATCATATCCAATTCAAATTCCCACCATCTCACATATGTAAGGTGTTGAAAAGTGAAAATGGTATATGGGGTTAGGGTTGTAAAATGGTCATTAGTGACATGCAGTACTTCACAGGTGTTATCTCAGTGCATTTTAGTGGTGACAATATGATGTGGAGACTTGCAGCACATTCTACACTGTTGTGTAATTACTCAGCTGCCAAAAATATTCATCTTTCAACCTCATTAAGTTTCATTATCTTTCTACTTGGAATTGGGCATATTTTTTTTTGTTTAACTTGAATTACCTAACCTGTTTAACTAACTAATCAGGAATTGTTCACATGATGTTCACATGTGAGAGTGTGTGCAATGTATGAAACACTGGTACATATTTACTGAAGGGTAGGGGAGACCCAATCTAATTTCTCCATTATTCACCCCCATTCCCCATCCATTACTTCACCCCTCCTGGCCCCCACCCTAGCTACAACACCTCCTGCTCACGCACTTGCCCTGCGCATACCTTTTTTTCTTCTTGACGCAACGCAATCGGGGCTAATAGGTGATGTCAGTGTGGGAGCGGTTTTGGGTCAGTGGGCCTCACTGTGTTTCACCCTGAGTATGCTACAGACACCCTCATGTAAGGCTCAGATCATTTTACAATGTTGGGGCAAATCCTATCAATATGGGGGTGGGGGTTATTGATTGGAGAAATAATACTGCCAGCACAGTTAAAGGGGTGGTTCACCTTCATGTTAACTTTTAGTATATTGTAGAAGGGCCAATTCTAAGAAACTTTTCAAGTGGTCTTCATTATTTATTTTTCATAGTTTTTTAATGATTTGCAATTTTCTTCTGTTTCTTTGCAGCTTTCAAATGGGGGTCACTGACACCATCTAAAAACAAATGCTCTGTAAGGCTACAAATGTATTGTTATTGCTACTTTTTATTACTTATCATTCTATTCAGTCCCTCTCCTATTCATATTCCAGTCTCTTATTCAAATCAATGCAGGGTTGCTAGGGTAATTTGCACTCTAGAAACCAAATTGCTGACGCCGCAAACTAGAGAGCTGCTGAATAAAAAGCTAAATAACTCAAAAACCACAAACAATAAAACATTTAAACCAATTGCAAATTGTCTCAGAATCTCACTCTCTATATCATACTGAAAGTTAACTCAAAGGTGAACAACCCCTTTACTGTAAAATAAGTTTATAAATGGACTGCATGACAACTTCATGTCACAGATAAAGGCCGTTATTGGATATAGTGATTGCTAATGACAAAGAACAATTACATACAATCTTACAAATGTACAAATAGTAGAGCATTTGTGTAATAAGGTTTGACATTTAAAACCATATTAAATTATTACTGTTCTCTGTGTATTCCCTTAAGGATAAATGTAGAAGTGCTGTGTTCTTTAATTCAGATGTAAAAAAAAGGCTAATAGAAATAAAGTAGAAAGCAATTAAGAATTAAGGCAGCAGGGTCAGATGCTTCTTTTAAGACCTATAAATGCTAAAGTGTTGTATAGCAGCAATCAGTAAGGCAAGAAAGAAAACACAGAACTTATTGCATCCCAAGTAAAGACTAATCCCACAGGTATGGGACCTGTTATCCAGAATGCTCAAGTTTCTGTAATTTAGATCTCCATAACTTATGCCTGCTAAAAAAAATCACTTAAACATTAAAGAAACCCAACATGGTTGTTTTACCTCCATTAAGGATTAATTGTATCCTAGTTGATATCAAGGTAATTTTTTTTTAAGACAAAAAGGAGTTTTGAGGTGTTGAATTATTTGATTAAAATTGAGCCAATAGGAGATGACCTAACCCGTACTTCCGAGCTTTTTGGACGACAGGTTTCTGAATAATGGATCCCATATCTGTATATTAATAGACAGTTGAGAGTGTGGCTCCATTAAAAATGAAAATACATTTTACAATGTACCCTGAAATGGCAAAGGTGCTTAATTAGTTCTTTTCCTAAATGTATGCAAAGTCAAAGAACAAACTCTATAAAGGTGCTTTTAAACAAGTTGTCAGTGGCTAAAGCTGGAGCTTAAACAAAATTATTATGAACAAGGGCCATAGGCCTAATGGAGAACACCCCAGCATAGTTCTAGAGCTTAGTTTAGTTTTAGCCAGGCCACTTTTAGGATTTTCTCAGGCTCGCTGGACATTGTGCTTTTGTATAGGAGAAAAGCCAATGTTGTTCCAATATGTTAAAGTTTTAAAAAAAAAAATCTCAACCTGGCAATTGCAGACCTGTAAGTCTTTTTGGTTGCAGCGCTTACCCTATTAATATGCCAGTATAATAAGGTTGTTTATGCTGGAGAAGAGGTGCTTACTCAACCCCCCCTACAGACAGCAATGTGACAGAGAAGGATTCCAAAATGGCACCTATGCTGAACAATTCTGCATTCTTATAGCTGCTTCACAAATAGAGACACTTTGGAAAAGGGGAGGGGACTGATGGAGGCCAAGTAAGGTTGCTGGGGTTTGGGGGGGTTAATCATAATATATAAATATACAACAAAACCAAATATTAAACTGTCTTAAACTTTATTCAACAGTAGGCTCTTCCAGCAAACATGAGTTCAGAAAACTAAATCTAATACACAGTTCTTTCAGTGACGGATCCAATTTCCCTTCTGTGGAGACATTTGGAAAGAATTTGTTTCCCATTTGAGCAAAGTGGAGAGATTAGATTTTTGTAACCAGTTCTAATAACCTCAATACCATATATAAATTATATAACAATGCAGAATATAGCCAAACCAGCACTGCAGTTCTTTCCAATGCCTAACATTTGTATGCCCAGTGTATCTGTTACTTCACATCTAAAATGGAAATGATTAAAATCAAGAACTATAATTCCAGGTTGTAATTAAATGTTATATGGTACGGCAAAAAAGATGGGAAGTTTAAGTGCTTATTATAGATTTTTGGAGCTTCAGTATTATGAATGTATTTGATCATACTGTGCCTATTTGCCCTGCATTATAGGAGGTTCGCAAACTTTGGGGCTGCAGCTTTGTTTTCTTTTAAAGAAGACCTGACCAAACTGTGAACTGCTCTCATTAAAGGGATACTGTCATGGGAAAAAATGTTTTATTCAAAACAGATCAGTTAATAGTGCTGCTCCAGCAGAATTCTGAACTGAAATCAATTTTTCAAAAGAGCTTTTTTTATATTCAATTTTGAAATCTGACATGGGGCCAGGGTCGGACTGGGCTGGCAGACTTTAGTGGGCCCTGCCAGCCCAGATCCTTAACCTGGATTGTCTTAGGTCTCCCTCCGGACCCTGAAGTCTTCTGCCTCAGGGCCCCCAGTCTGACCCTGCAAGAGGCTAGATGTATTGTCAGTTTCCCAGCTGCCCCCAGTTATGTGACTTGTTCTCTGATAAACTTCATTCACTCTTTACTGCTGTACTGCAAGTTGCAGGCAAAATGACTGGGGGCAGCTGGGAAGCTGACAATATATCTAGCCCCATGTCAGATTTCAAAATTGAATATAAAAAAAATCTGTTTGCTCTTTTGAGAATTGGATTTTAGTGCAGAAGTCTGCTGGAGCAGCATTATTAACTGATGTGTTTTTGAAAAAAAAAAAACGTTTTCCCATGACAGTATCTCTTTAGGCTGGGGACAGACAGGGAGATTCGGGGAGATTTCCGGAATCGCCCGAAGTTACTTCGTGAGGAAACTTCGGGCGATTCCGGAAATCGCCGCTCCGCGTGTGCACAGCGCTGGCGCTTTGTCATTTAAACTAGCGACGGACAGGGAGAAGGGAGTTCGGGGAGATTGTCGCCTGCTATTAAACGCCAGGCGACAGAATCTCCCCGAATCTCCCTATCTGTCCCCAGCCTTAAATGGAAGGAAGCCTTTTATCCACTGTTTATAAACAACTAAAACTAAATTGAAACTGCACAGGCTTAGTTTTCTTTCCTAGTTGATCAAAGCGGACATTTATAATTCTGTTTTATGTTACACCAAGTCATAAAGTGTAGAAGTTGTTTGACAAAGGAATTGGACTGCTCTCTTACAGATGAGTTGACATATCTTCTGCTGTTTATAATTGAAGTCTACAATTTAATGCATGGCAGGGAGTCATTTGTATTAAGAATTGTGCTTGGTCATTGGTTAGAATTGTACGCTACACATAATCCCCGTGACTGGTTCCACCAAATGTGCTATTATTTTAACCTGAGGTTTCCTGCTGAATGTACAGTAATTACAGACATATGGTTCATAGCAGCTCTCCTCGTGCCTCCAGTTGTTAGAGCTCTTGCTTCATTTACATAGCTAATTACTATTTAGTCAACATTTGAGAATGCACAGTTGTACAGTGCTGCATAATTATAATAGCTGTACAGTCAGAAAGAGGCAAAGCAACACGTCAGTCTGTTTTTGGGTAGCTAGAGGTCATTGACTCCAACAACCATTCAGCCGCAGGCTCAGAACAGACAGAATATGAACACTAAGGGGCAGATTGATCAAAATGTGAGATTAGTGCTCAGTACAGAAAAACATTCTATTCAATCCTATGGGATTTTTAGAATCATATTTATTATTGTGTGAAAGTTAGGGTTCACATTTGATCAATACGATTTTAGAAATCCTAAAGGAATGAATACAACGTGTATGAGTTTTTCTGTATATTTTGTTAAATCTACCCCTAAGTATTCAGTAACGATATCAAAAAAATAATAATATGAAATAAAAAAAATATATAAATAGGTCAATTTTAAACATAATAAAATAAATATAAATGTAGACATAATATTTTACAACCCCCCCTCCCCCCAAATCCTTACAATCTGGAGTAAGGAGAATTGTAAACATCCAGTCCAGTTCTGCCCAGAACCAGAAGAAAACATTGTTATAATGGTCAAACTTCAATTGTTCTAGCAGTATCCATAACACCCAATAGCCAGATGTTCCCCAAAATACCTAAACTTTCAATCTAAATGCTCCCTTCTTCTGATCCAGGGCCAGTCCCACAGTCTGAAAGCCTGTATTGTAATTGTGAAGGCAGATCAGGTTCAGTAGTGGGTCTCAGAATTTCGATGCCTATGTAAGCTGAAAAACGAGAGGATTACAATAATAATATAGATGTAAGTATGGATATGTGCTATGTAGTGTAGCTACAGACCTTTGAACACCTGTTTGCTTGATATGTTATGTAATCTGTAGAGTTGTCCCAGACTGACCCATTTAGTAAGTATATTTGTGTCCCAAGGACTCAATAAAGAGGTATGCTTTATTAACTAGGGATTAGTTCTAACAAGGCAATTTCCCTAAAAATGCCACATTGACTTGGCTTAGTTAAGATTCCTCCCATTAGTAATTTGCTGTTATCTTAAAACAAGAAGATGAAGAAGGCGTTTCCTCATGAGTGTATGTAATATATGAATGGGAGTGGTGAAAAGGTTATATACACCTGCCATTAAACTCTGCCAGTTATAGTCTGGAGCTTCATTCTTGGGATATATCTACATTAACAGACCTGGTCGGCATTCAGAAAATCTCACAAAGATGGCCAGTAGCAAATCTACTGGCCCCTACCAGGTAAAGCTATCATTTTCTTTTTCTCAGACTTTCTGGGGGATATTCCCAAGATTTTGCTTTTTACTGTGTTTAAAGGAGCTGGCACAATGTCCTTGAGTCTATTTACACTGTAAAATAACTATTCTAAATCTTGTATTGTTTATTAGTCACTGATACTACAAAGCCAAGTCACTTTTTATTTGTGTGTGTTGGTTAGTTGTATTTTTTTGTCTTTTCAAATTGTCTTTCCAGTAAAATTATTTGCTGCTAAAGCCTGTGACACTAGTTGACCTAAAATCTGTGCAGACTAGACTAGAGTTAAAGGAGGAATTTTTCAGTATGAAAATAAAACCTGGGTAAATGGATAGGCTGTGCAAAACAAAAAATGTAATGTATAAAGGCTGGAATGACTGGATGTCGAACAGAACCCTACTTCCTGCTTTTCAGCTCTCTTGGTTTCCACTGATTGGTTACCCTGGTTACCAGGCAGTATCCAATCAGTTACTTGAGGGGGGGCACATGGGTCATAACTGTTGCTTTTGAATCTGAGCTGAATGCTGATGATAAATTGCAAACTCACTGAACAGTTATGTCCCATGTGCCCCCCCTTAAAGCCACTGACTAACTCAGAGTTAGAGAGCTGAAAAGCAAGTAGTGTTTTGTTCTGTTATGTTAGACATCCAGTCACTCCAGCGTTTATACATTACATTTTTGCCTAACTAACTATATTAGAAACATTTTTTATTCTATTTATCCAGTTTTTATTTTTCTACTGAACTGTTCCTTTAAAGGGGCTCTATGGTCGAAATCTATAATCTTTCCTAGGCTTTGGGGAATGATTACAAGGTTATTTGTAATTGCACTGCATTATTTTTATTTACGGTCTTGATTCTATAATAGCCGTTACCTTGCCTGTCTGTGTAGTCCTACAGAATCTGCTCAGTTCACTTTTTAAGAAAACCTCATCTGCTTAATGACAAATCAGTAGGCGGTTATTTTTACAGATGAAATTTTCAGAAGCGCACATCCGGCCCTGCTGACAGGCAAAGTAACGGCTATTATAGAATCAAGACAAAAAAAAAAAGCATTACAATTACAAAAAACCTTACAATCATTCCCAAAAGCCTAGCAAAAATTATAGATTTCAACCATAGATCCCCCTTTGGTTATAAACCATACACACCAATTCAGAAGCTAGAAAAGAGTATAATTACAAGCAAATGAGAAACAATACAATAACATCTACAAAACATCAATTTCTTCATGATACTAATAATTAATTTTCAAGGAAATTAATATTCAGGTAAATTTCACTTAATGGAACAGTGAACACCCAAGAAAAGAAAAGGGATAAGTTTTAGGGTACGACTGTCAATGTTAAAGGGATCCTGTCATGGGGAAAAAAAATATTTTTTTTCAAAATACATCAGTTAATAGTGTGGTTCCAGAAGAATCCATTTCTCAAAAGAGCAAACAGATTTTTTATATTTCATTTTGAAATCTGACATGGGGCTAGACATTTTGTCAATTTCCCAGCTGCCCCAAGTCATGTGACTTGTGCTCTGATAAACTTCAATCACTCTTTACTGCTGTACTGCAGCCTAACAACAGAGCAATGAGAAGGTAACCAGATAACAGTTCCCTAACACAAGATAACAGCTGCCTGGTAGATCTAAGACCAGCACTCAATAGTAAAACCCATGTCCCACTGCATTCAATTCAGTTACATTGAGAAGGAAAAACAGCCTGCAAATCCAAAACAGTTGGTGCAAGGCACACTGGATCCCCACACTTAGATCAGACCAGAAAATTAATTGTTAAAAAATGTAAACTTTATTATATGATCATCTCTTGCCTGACGCGTTTCGTTTCTAAAGGACACTTAATCATAGGCTCTATGAAAAAAACAGCCTGCCAGAAAGCAGTTCCCTCCTAAAGTGCTGGCACAAGTCACATGACATGGGGCAGCTGGTAAATTGACAAAATGTCTAGCCCCATGTCAGATTTCAAAACTGAATATAAAAAAATCTGTTTGCTCTTTTGAGAAATGGATTCCAGTGCAGAATTCTACTGGAGCAGCACTATTAACTGATGCGTTAAAAAAAAAAAAAAAAAATGTTTTCCTGTGACAGTTTCACTTTAATTAAAGATTAATTTTACACTGAAATTCCTCTTTAGGTAACTATTTATTTTCATAGCAATCTGTATGAAATGAGCATATACTGTGTTGCTTCTTCCATGAGGTAAGAAATTTGCATCAGATGGCACTTTACCAGGCCATAAGAGCTGAATTATTTTTTTTTCACTTGAAGATCTTTACACAAGTGAACCTGCCCCCAAACTTGTATTGATTAGTGCACTAGATGTAAGGGATGATGGTGATTTAGCCTACAAAGGTGCTAGTTGGCCAAGTTCTGTGCATATATAGATGCAGGTACTTCCTTGATATCATGGACAGCCATAGCCGGACAAAAGATAGAATCTTGAAAAAAGCTTGGAGCAGTGTAGAAATGTATATAAAATTTTAGAAATACAAAACACCAAACCCTCAAACCCAAGCTTTCCATTTGGGTATCTAGATATGTAATGTTGTGTCATTCATTATGATGCGGTGCCTCCATGCTAGTGAGTAATTATACAGCTTAATAAAAACCCTGACATGATACTGTTGTTACTTTCAGAGCAAGTCAGCCTGTTACATAAATATAAAAGCAGCCACGAAAACATTGTTTCATCATTTCTAAACCACATGTTTCCTGGTTCTTTAGTTTTAAAATGAATTAATTATCAGGTATGTGTTCCACAGCAGCCTTCCCTTATTACCCCATCACCATCAGACCTCCCCGTGCCAGTCATTCCATGTTTTTATAGCTAAATTAAGGGCATTTTTTCCTGTGACACTGGGAGCAGGATGACTGAACCTCCTGTTAGACAGAACACGTTTGTTTAAATTCAAAGGGCACACCTGGATAATTGTCTGGAAAGCCCTAAAACTGTTGTTTCAGTTATTTAAAATAACACAAAACAAACGCATTCAAGTAGAAGTCCATGCTTACATTAAACAAGGCAAGACTGGCTCAAAATATGAAAAAAACTGTAGTTTTTCAGTCTTTATCATGGAACTAAACTCCAGCTTGGGTTTGTGCAGCAACGTTAAGGTCATATATTGTGACCAATTTGGGGGACAGGCATACATTGTATTGAGATAAGTCTGTCTGTAAATCTTTGTACTATTGATACCAGAAAATAAAGTAAAAATAATTATGAAAATTAACAGGCATATTTCAGCTGCCAACATTGAATTGTGCAATTGTAGTTGTGTAAGACCTAGGACACATCCAAATAAAGCTGTTGAGGAATTTGCTCCAAATTTAATATGCATGTTAGCAACTGGATCTGGCTTAAAGGGCAACTAAAGTCTAAACTTTTATGTTAGAAATGTTGTATTTTGTATACTAAATATAAACATGAACTGACTGCACCAGAAGCCTACTAAAACACATGATTTATGCTTTCAAAGTTGGCTCTGGGGGCTGTTATCTTATAACTTTGTGAAATATTTTTGCAAGTCCAAGACTAAACACATGCTCAGTGTGGTCTGGGCTTCAGTCATCGTCATAAATGATCAAAACAGCACAAGTCAAATAATATCTGCTATAGAAGCCAATTCAGCAAGACTGATTAATAATCAAAATATACAGACCTCACTGGGTCTGGGGATGCAAATCTCTATACAGTCGCCGCCTGATCTACAGGGAAACAAACAAAGCTGCTTGAGTTCTGGGAAGTAAAGTGGAGGAGCTCCCCCCTGCCATTTGAAAGTATGATCATTTCCCTGCAGAGCAGTTAGAGAGCATCTGAAGTTTCCGATCCACAGCAGTTAGAGCAACTAAAACAAAGGGGGCATTTCACTAAATATAATCAGGTTTATTATAAAAACAGTAGACCGTTTTTAATTAAAGTATATCGGAGGTAGATTATTTTTTTTCATTATAGAAAGTAAAAACAGGATTTTTTGCCTTTACATCCCCTTTAATATTGGGCCCTGTTTTAGGTAAAAGGTTTGGTATCCAGCCAATGAAAAGTGATAGATTTGGAGCATACTTGCTCGGGAGTGAAACACATCTGCTTATAATTTTAGAAATCATTATTGGAAAATAGAATTATAACATTACAGAGTAGTGATATAAAATGGTAGATATTTGGGTATAATTTTGCCACCACCTGGAAACTAGTTGGGTTACCTGATACTTATGGGTGGGTATTTACTAAATAGCTCCTCCTTCTAATGACTCTTGTTTACCACAGCTCTTTATTTCTGAGCATTGTATTCTGGTTTAAACAGGTCGCTGTTTTACATAATATTACGCAGGTAGAATTTTTCCCATGTGGAAATTCTTATCACTGTTTAATTAAAATGTTTCCAAACCTTGGGCTATTACCAGAAATACTTCCTTGTTCCATTGATCACACACGTCTATCTTATTCAGTACATACTATATTATGCTGAATCAAATATATAGATGGAACATCGTAAGATCTTAAATTGTATATTTTGTATATATAATGCATTTTTGTAGGCGATAAGTATGCAAATCTCTACAAGGGTGAGAGAGAGAGAGATACCAAAGAGTTAAGTATTCCAAAATGCAGGTCCAATATATATTTCATAGTTTAAATTCACACTGGTACAATCACTGATGGATGTGAGTTAATATTTGTAACTTGTTACAGAACCCATTTCACTGTTAGAATTTTGGAATTAACATAGTACAAAGAAGCCATCATCACATTATTTCATATTGTATATTTCTTATTGTGTTATTCATACAGGTTTTAATAGTACTTTGTCTTTCCTGAGCTACACAGGGCAAATTGGCTAAGTGAAGCTACTCCATGTTTGGTCCTTGCAAGGTAGATAATTAGATCACCTCTGCCTTTGTTGTGACTGATTTGTTAGGAGGATTCCATTATGGAGGTGGATTATCTGTGCACTGGTAATCTAATTATCTGCCTTGCAAGAACCAAACATGGAGTTGCTTCTTTGTTGCTGTTTGCACTGTTTAGCTCAAGAAATTACCTCACCCATAAACTTTTTCTGATTAAAACAATAGGCAAAAAGTATGTTCAGCATAAAGCCTATGAATTATACTCGCGTTTAATATAGGGGTATACTGCCCTTTTAAATGTTAATGAGATATTCAGATGAAAGTTATAATATGATTTTCCTTTGTCTTTTGGGACACTCTGTTGCTTGCTAAAAAGAAATAGTCAGTACTTTGTAGTTAGTGAATGTAAATAAGATTCTTCATGCAAGCATATAAAGTGCTTCTTGGAAACAAATGTAGTGTGCAGAATTTTATATTTAAAACAGTGTGTTCCCTCTATAATGATGTATTTTGTCAACTACCTGGTTATATTTATACCCACCTCTGTGGTCATGCTTTGAAGTTTTATTTCTTATAAGGTTGTATTTGTTTTTATAGGAGGAAAGCCCTCTCAGTTTGTTATTTGTCAAAGTTATACGAGCCCGGAACATCCCATGGGCAGACTGGAGTAAGTATTCTTCATTGTCTTCATTTCCATGGACATGTTGATGCATATGTAAAATATTTTTTTTCTTACATAAAATGTTTTGTTATTAAGTAGTTTTATGCTCAGACAGCTTTAAAGCCACAACATGACATTGTATTCCAATTTTTAAAATGTTGATCAATTGAAAATCTTGATGGATTGCTGATACTATGCAGAACTGAAACTAAAATCTACTCTACAATATATCAGAGATATTGCCACCAGAAAATAGCATTTTTATATCTATCATAACATTGTCTTTGGATGCTATTTATGATTTTGTCATAAAAGTATTTGCCTGATGCTTTTACATTACCTTTCTTACCTCATGTTCCTCTGTGAGGGGACTGCCATCTTTGTGCAGCAGTAGTCTGTTAGCATTGGAAACTCTAACTGACAGGTTAAAGGAGAAGTCAACCT
>CM044445.1:89218234-89255865 GCA_024363595.1 Xenopus borealis | reverse complement strand
GCAGGCGCCATCTTCTCTTGTGCAGTCTGCTTCCAGGATCCATAGTCGTTTGGTGTTCAGCTGTACTGCACATGCGCCGAAAGTCACGAAGTTTCAATCAGAAAACGCCCTGACTTTTAGCACATTCTCAGTAGAGCTGAACCGGCAAATGCTCCTACTGTGCATGCGCCACCAAGCGACAAAGGATCGAGGAAGAAGACGTTTGGGGAGAAAATGTCACCTGCAAACTCCACGGTCAGGACCTGCGCTGAGGGGGTAAGTAGCAACTTATGGGCATTTTCCCGGGGGGGGGAAGTAGGCCGGGGTGAGGGGGGCATGGGGTTTAGCGCATTATAGGATGACTTCTCCTTTAAGACCTATATGTAATGTTTAATGTAGATTAGTATTTTGAAAAGAACATTTTAAGTGTCAGTATCACTTTAATGTACATTAAACGCTCCCTATAGGTAATTTTTTCACTGATAGGGCTGTTTTTCAAGTAATTGTTACTTGACATTCCTAAGCCTGATTGTTTTGCCAACCTGAGTCTGTTCTCAACCTGTCAGAGTTTTTGATTCTAACATGCTACTGCTACACCAATATAGAAGCCCCCTTTAACGGGGGTTGATAGTAGAGTGTTATTGGGCTGTTTTGCCTTCCAGAATGTCGTACAGGTATGGGATCTGTTATTCGGGAACACGTTATCTAGAAAGCTCCGAATTACGAAAAGGCCATCTCCCATAGACTCTATTATAATAATATATTACAAATTGAAAAAAAAAAACTATTTCCTTTTTCTCTGTAATAATAAAACAGTAGCTTGCACTTGATCCAAACTAAGATGTAATGATTCCTTACTGGAAGCAGAACCAGCATATTGGATTTATTTAAAGTTTACATGATTTTCTGCTATGATTTTCTGGTATGAAGTTCCAAATTATAGAAAGATCTAATATCCTGAAAACCCCAGGTCCCAAGCATTCTAGATAACAGGTCCCATACCTGTACTAGGTAGGCTACTGGCTGTTTTACATTACAAATGCTATACAATTCAGATGAATGGCTTTTCTGCAGTTTCTTGACAGTGAAATTATTGAGCGTATTGGGTTCTTCCTGTTTCTTACAGTGAGCAATGCTGATTGTTACGTGTCTCTTTGGCTTCCCTCATCCACAAACAAGTTGTTGAAAACAGCAACTGCAGCAGATACAAGTGACCCTGTGTGGAATGAAACTTTTCAGTTCAAGATCTCTGCTAACATGAAGGTAAACCACAAGGCCACCTTGGTGTTCTAACCTTTCAAAAGCAGCACAGATGTATGTGAAATGTTGGCACAAGTATAGTGACGTGCAGTTTGAAAAGTCCAAGGGTAACCTTTATTGTATTTGGGATACACATTTACAATTAATTGCAGTGTGCTAATCCCAGGAATATACGCACTAATTAATAAAACAGCATTTGCTGGTATAATAAGTCAATTTAAAAACCAACCTAAAATTGTGTAGAACAGAGCTCCATTTAAGTTATAAACAGAAGATTGGTAGAGCAATATGATATAGTGAAAACTCTTCAACATTCCCTACTTAGGACTGAACTTTATTAGCTTAGGCTGTGTGGTTATAACAATGGTGTTATACAAAGAACACTACTTAGATCCTCAAGGGCTACTCTCCCTTTGGACAGCCTTGATCTTAGGGTATTTGCCTTACTTTTATCTGAAATCATGGGTAGAGGCTGTCTACGTTATTTAGCCTTACAGAAGCTTCCTTGTGATCGTAGGAAAAAAGGAAAGCTTGTATGCTGTCTCTCACACCCTTCACCTCCCCTTTTATAGTAATGATACTCTTCGGTGCATGTGTCATGGTGTATGTATACATATATATATATTTATTTATTTTTATATATATATTTATGCATTTTAAAAAAATATCCCTTGGTTATCATATTGTGACATGTACATCATGCTATATTTGTGTTTTGTATTTTTCATTAGAATGTGTTGGAGTTGACCCTTTATGATGAAGATGCTGTGTCTCAAAACGATCTGCTCTATAAAGTATTCTTTGATGTTGCAAAAATAACTGCTGGGGAGAAAATGAAGCACAGTTTTCTACTCAACCCACCGGTAAGATCATGGCATTGAAATAGCATACTTGTGTTTGGTGGAAAGAATATACAAAATACACATACACAAATTCCATTCCATTACATTCTTGATTTATGCATAAAAATGTATACACTAGGGATGCATTGAATTCTTGTGTATTGCCGAACTGAATCTGAATCTTAATTTGTACATGCCAACTAGGGGCAGGAAGGGAAATCATATCACTTTTTGTCATAAAACAAAGAAGAACATTTTTTTCCCCCAATATTTCCTATTCCTGTCCCTAATTTTCTTATGCAAATTAATTTTCGGTTCAGTATTCGCCAAGTCTTTCTTGAAGTCGAATCACAAATATTGGATTTGGTGCATCCCTAGTATACACGCCATGTACAACTCCAATGCCACAATGAACACTGAGAACAAACTTGTTGCTGTTGGCCTCATAGTCCCCAAGTATTTTGGACCAAGATCCATTCTGAGATCTTATGACAAGGTGCACTACTGATAAACCACAAATTGTAGGAGACTGGCTTAATCTGCTGCCTGTGAATTGCAGACTGCAGAAAATACACATATAACTGAAGCCCTTCAGTGTGAAGTAATTAATTACTCCTAACATCATGCTGATTCTTGGTTTAAATAGTTTGAATTTCTTATCATTATTTTATATTCTTCTATCACTGTCTCTACAGGGAAGAGAAACACTTGAAGTAGAGTTTAGTATGAAGAAAATGTGAGTAATTCAATGCATTATTCGCAATATGTTTTTTTTTTCTGCTTATTTTATTGTGCTTTTAAGTGTTTCATCACAATATTTATCTGGGGCCAATTGGCTTCCTTTCAGAACCATAGTTGGGTGTATAGCAGTCCAAACCATATTAGCTCCAGATCATTTATCTTTCATAACCATACTCTACTGTTGTTAATTTGCATTCAGCCTAGTAGTGCTCGGGCATCTGTCAAACACAGACTTTTCTGTCAGGCTGCCAGATGGTGAAATGTCAAGATGCTTTTGGCTAAAAAAATATGTCTGGATACTTTTGGCTTTATTGTGTATATCTTCCTTTGTGATTTATTGTGTTTAATTTTCTTATTCATCATTCTGTTAAAGAGGTCTGATGGAATTGTTCAGGCAAATACACTAAAGATAGTCTCAGAACAAGTGCTGGATTACTCAGTTTAAAACACAATGTCTAGTCACTTAATATACTGATCCAGCGGCTCTGAATATATGAGCCAATATGAGTTTTCCCCCTTTCAGTTGAATTATAACCTACTTCCACTGTTTTTATTTGGTTGCCTGCTACTGGATCCTTTAAAGGCCAAGCAGAAATTTCACAAGCTTAGGTCAAGCATTCAGTTATATACATAAAAGAACCAAGTGCTTTTTCTGGGATTTTGACTAGTGAATACTTCTTCGCCAGATCCTATTTATTAGAAGGTTTACAAGGCTCAATGACTGCTCACCATTCACTCAAGGTGGTTCAGGTGCCTCCTGTCTCGGAGCCCTGCAAATTCACCCATACCACATATTGTTCCAACGGTTGTTCTCCCATGTATAGTGATATAAGGCTGGGGACAGACAGGGAGATTCGGGGAGATTCTGTCGCCTGCTATTAAACGCCAGGCAACAGAATCTCCCTGTCTGTCCCCAGCCTAAGGATTGGCTTACCCTCTCCGTAGTGTGACCTGGGTGCAGCCGCCCCGAGTCTGTCGCTAAGGGAACTATTTCACAATGTCATTTTGAACTTTTCCACGATCTCCTGATGTCAATGATTGCTCTGCTCAGCATTCAGTAAAAACATCTGTCTTTATTAGTTACATTTATGTGATTAAAGGAAAAAAACAGTTTAAGGTCTGGCGCGTTTCCTTCATTCTTCCTCAGAGACCCTGAGGACAAGAATTTATGGAGGGATTTTCAGCCTTGATAACACAATGCAATGCACTTTGAAACAGACTAAATAGACAATTGTACTGGTCACATAGACATAAGAAAATGCCAGTCCGTGTACTTGCTTTACTGTACCAGTTGCGTTTACCAGTAAAGTGTTAATCTGGTTTGCTTGTTGTTTTCAGGCCTGCTCACCCAGAGACCATTGTGACGAACGGTGTGCTTGTGGTAATACTCATTATACTAATTGTAGAATGTAGAAGAGTCAAAGATTAAATTATGCATTATGAGAAATTAGAAAAACTGGCAATTTACACATTAACAGTTTACCTAAAAGTGTACATAAATGCAAATAAATATACTGTACATTGTGAGACTTATCAATGCTCACAAGTATTATTGAGAAAGGAGTCACTGCTGAGTGAAATAATTACAACAATGGGTATACAGATGCCCCCAGCTCCAAGCTTAATTTCAATTCCAGTTTCTGGTGAGGGTTAACTAATTTCTATACGGACTACGTCCCATTAATCCAATACGCTCACCATAGAATTACTGTGGTTCCGGTGCCCTTGCCCCAAACCCTCCGCTTTAACTCAAGGCTTTAAAAAACTTCAAAGGCACTCACCACTTCGTGTCCGTGGCCCGGGTGCTATGCCCCGAACCCGTAGCTAGGGGAAATCACTCCGCAACACTTCCACCTTTAGCACGCACTTTCACAGATCCTCTGGACTCGGGTGTGATCAAACTAAAAACCTTTATTCCACATTTAAAGACCTAACGCGTTTCGTGTGTTGCCACACATAATCATAGGTACCTAATCAAAGGTGGAAGTGTTGCGGACTGCTGAGTGAAACATTATTTTCAGTGACTCGCATCATCTGAAAAATCACCATGCACTTTCCTGTTCTTGTTGCAGGCTAGAGAGATGTGCTGCTTGGATGTTTGTGTGGACAAACAGAAGATACCAAAGACATTGCAAGGTACATTATACATCTTGTTATCCCTGCCAATTCTTTTCACCATTTGGAGATGAAAATTGATAGAAGCGGTGTATTATATATGGATATGTTTGATGCCTAATGTAACTCCACATAGCCAGCAGTGTACCATCTCCATTAATATTAATAGATACAGGTATTGGATCCCGTATCCGGAAACCCATTATCCAGAAAGCTCCGAATTACGGAATTGCTGTCTCCCATAGACTGCATTATTATGAAATAATCAAAATTTTTAAAAATGATTTCCTTTGTCTGTGTAATAATAAAACAGTAGCTTGTACTTGGTCCCAACTAAGATATAATTAATCCTTATTGGAAGCAAAACCAGCCTATTGGGTTTATTTACTGTTTACATGATTTTCTAGTAGACTTATGAAGATCCAAATTACGGAAAGATCTGTTATCCAGCAAGCACCAGGTCCCAGGCATTCTGGATAATAGGTCTATACCTGTACAAATATGCAGAAAATAAGGTTCTTTGTGCAGTGTAACTTGTGTGTCATATCATTTAGTAGAATTGAAATAGCACAAAAGCAGTCCTCGGTTATAAATGCATATTGGGCCATAAAAATAGTGAAGCACTGCCTGTGACTAAATTTGATTAAAGGGATCATATCATCACATAAGCAAGTCTATTTTTGCACACACTTTTCTAGTGCTGAATTGGCTGGAAGTCCTTGTTTGTTCTGTCTCAGCTAAGCATTTATTTATCTGCCACTCTCAAGCTAAACTAGCCAAGGACCTCTCCAGGCAATGTTGTTAATAAAAATGATTTATGCTGCTATACGTGTCTTTGGCTCTTTTCCATAAAGATGGCCACACACTGGCAGATGTAATCTGAAGATTCAAGCCCTTAAGACCTATTCAGCTGTTGCCGAGCTGCAGGGCCAGAACTAGGGGTAGGCAGAGTAGGCGCCTGCCTAGGGCGCAATCATGAGTGAGGGCACACTTTTAAGGGGAATTTTTTTCTTTCTTTTTTTTTTTTTTTAAACCTTGCTTTGCTTGGCCTTTAATAGTTTTTCAATTTTTAGAAACAGGTACAAATGGGGGAAATATGATCGGTGCTGGCACAGGTAAAGATTGGTTACTTGGGGGACATCTGAGGGATTGACTGCTGTTGGCACAGGTACAAAAGGGGCAATATGATAGATGCTGGCACAGGTACAGGGGGCAATATGAATGGTAAGTTGGGAAATGGTAATGTAGGACTGGGTGGTGGGGGGGCACTGATTGAAGTCCTTGCCTAGGGTGCCAAAATATCTTGGCCCAGCCTTGCCGAGCTGTGGCGTTGAAGTTGCGGAGTTGGAATCTGAAGCAATTCAAGCTGGAAAAAAAGGAGAAAAGGCACAGGTTACATAGCAATAGGATTTATCTGTTATCTGTTATGTAACCTGTACCTTTTCTCCTTTTTCCAGCTTGAATGGCTGCTCCCATGGCTACACAGCAGCTTCTTTTTTATAAACTATACCAGTAACGGAACTAGGTGGGGGCAGGCCGTGCAGTCGGGTCCACCCACCCTCATCCGTGACTAATTTCTGCACCAATGCAGCTGATTCCAGCCTGCTGCAGCTGCCTCAAGACTGCACGGGGGGCCCGGCGGGGTTGCAGGGCCGTGGCTCAGTTGCACCCCCTTCTCCCCTGGTAGTTATGCCCCTGAACTATACCAGTCTTTTTGAAACACTCCAGTTTTATCAGTGCAGCGCAACTAGTAATTATTTTGGTGTTACTGTTCCTTTAAAAAAACAGAGCAGTTGGTGTGTGAAGTACCATAAACTGAGGAGTCCAAAGTCGAAGGATTTATGTACCAGCCTTGTGTGTATGGGGACTAACAGTTGTACCAACTAACCAATATGTGGCCAAAATTTGGCCAGATGTAGACTGAGCAGGATAGACTTTTCCATCATATAGGGGACCACATCAGCTAGTTGATGTTGTCCTTGCTCCGATGGTTTACATACCCGCCATTGTAATCCAATAGTTTGGTCCTAGGGCCAACAATCTGATTAAAGCCCAATATCGTCTTCCTTAGGTGGGCATATTAAGGACAGATCTGCTTGTTTGGTGACCTCATAAAACGTCTGGATAAAATGTATGGTCACCTTTACATTTCAAAAGCAAATAATTTATTGCATAACTACACTGCAATACACAATTATTTACATGTCATATTTATATTTATTTTAGAATAGAATTGTTTTATGAAAATATTGGTTGCATTTTGTTCCATTGGTGATATTCAGAAAGTCCCTTGTTTTCTGTAGGAGAAGAACTTGTGTTAAAGGTGGAAACCTCTTGTGAAAAATTGTATAAAATGGGCCTAAATCCAACAGCTGGTCCTGATCGCACCGAGACCTGCTCTTTCCACAGCATCAAAAGATACGATTCACAGCTGAGTGCCCACATACAGGTACCTTTTAACCCATTTATACCAGTTGTGTAGGGAGGGTGAGGGGTTTTAGCCCCGCAGGGTTGAATTCTCCTTTAAGTAGTTGATCTAAAATAATTCTTACATGCTATTATTTTATATCCTGTACATAAAACATTCTCTCATTTGAATGTTCTTTAACTAGTGCAACACTCAAAGACAACCCTGTATGTAACTCCTAGTCACGGCAGGTTCTAGGTTGAGGCTAGCATATTGAGAATCAGGGCCGCCATTAGAAATCACAGGACCCTGTACAACAACATTTTTGGGGCTTACTGCCACCCACCCTGGTGTCCAAGCCCAGCCCCAGATACCGCCCACTCCACATCACAGTTAAAAGACCACACAGACATCAGTGCTAAAAAAACAATCCCCCCTACACACGTTATAAAAAGCTATTGATGGTCAGGGCTCCCCTTACAAGTTGAAAAAAAAATTACATTTTAGTCGCAACAGTTTTGCATGCATTTCATACATATTATTACTCTTCCTGTAAATAAGTGCTTATAGGTAAATTATACATACATTTACTTTTTATCCCTTTTTAGGGTGCAAAACCTGAAGACATTGAATCACAAGTAAATGTGCCTTTAAATTCACTTCCTGAAGGAAAAGAAGAGACGGTTCATCTTCATGCAAAGCCTGTGAGTGCTCAGACATTTGTTTCCTTTTATTTTGATTAATTAACCAGCTTGAAGTTAACTTTCATGCCCTGGTTATCATTCTGTACAACCGTTGAGTAGGGTGGCTGCACTGATAAGAAGTAAATACATGCAATTAGTTATAAAGTATTAAGCATTTCCCATGGCTCTGTGAAGCAATAGAAACACTGACACCAATAGAAACACTGACACTAAAAAGCCTCTGTCATGAATAGTGTTTGTCATTGTTAAAATGAGTTATGAGTTATATCCATGGAGGAATTCCTTGCAGTGCTTGGAATGGAAACTCTTCGCAAGTTTGTTAAAGGTGAGTTTAATATCAATTGGGATCGAGAAAACTTCTGATTGTCTTGTATGCCAATATACTCATTTTGCTTGCAGACCCTCTATCTAGTACAGTCATACTATTTGCCCAGGGAAGTCAACTATAGATGCAGCTCTAAAACTAGTATTGGTATAATTTATTAAGTGGATCTGTAAGTTCTGGGTTTTATTGCAGTGCACTCTTTTTTCCCTATAACTGGGTTATTCATAGAGGTCCCAGAATAAGTCTGCAGAAGGATGTGGCTTGCTTTATTAGTAGATAGAAGAAAGGGAGCGGAGCACCATAGGTTTCATGGAAGTAAAATTGAAGACTTGGGAAGGGCAAAAAAAACCTTGAATTGTCATAATGTCTCTTGACAGAGAGCATGTTTTGCATCATTGTGCCTGATGATAGGCTGGGTCCTACAGAGTGGTACCAGTAAGCGTTAACTCTTTATCTAGAGGTACAATCCACCAGACCTCTATTGTATATTTGAATATGTTTTTATGGCCTCAGTCAAAGCCCTGGGCAAACAGTGTGCACATCTATGTAGGTTTGGAAAGTCTAAATGTAAATACTGATGGGGTGGTATCAATAAGCACAAAGTCGGAGTAACCAAGAGCAACCAATCAGATCTATGATTTGAGAAAGGTGACCATAAAATGATACTGCCATACATGCCATATGATTCATTGCCATGGAGCTTCTGTTACATTTCCTCATAGCACATTTGGTTGCATATCTGGCCCTGCCCCATATTAATGAGGTGTTTATTTTCTGTGGTCAAATTTTTAAAACAACACTTACATTACTTACATTAAGCATATGACTGTAAACAATAATGAGAGGTTTTCGGAAACAATTACAGGAAACCGGTATTCAAATCAGCAAGAAAGCATCAAATGGTTTAGTAATATATAACAGCAGAAAATAAACAAAATGAGAAAATATTGTGCAGAGTCATTTAAACAGCTTTTAAAGCTGGCAACCTGCCAGTCTGGTCCAGTGCTTACAGTAAGGAGTTACAGTTAAGGGCAGCCATTGCAGGGCGGTATCCTACCAGTAATTTTAGGTCAGGGTTTAGCATTTGATAACCAGTTTGTCTGGTACCTGTAGATGGCACTGAGCCCATACAGTTGTTGCAGCACCAGCCAAAATAAAGCACTCTACATTCTTATACTCATGCCTCTACGATGAGTCTTCTTCATTCTACACAACATACAGTAAGTAGTGTTGATGTACTGAGAGGAACTGCTAAGGTACAGTATATATTCACGCCTCTTGTGAGACTCTCATACTCTGCGCCACTCAGTACTGTGCATTGCTCTTTCATACTTTTATAGAGAACAGCCCAAAAAACGGAGACTTTCAGGACCCATGTTTTTAGTAGCCTAAAGTAGGCCCAGACTGATAGAGGGGCTGCTATAAGGTGCCATAGAAAGTCAGTATTTAGTGGGCTGGTGGGGGCTGATTGGGCCTCTGTGTGGGCTGATTGGGCCTCTGTGTACATGAAATGCCAGGGCCTATTTTAATTCTCAGTCCAGATCTGGCCTAAAGATTCAGACCAGAACACCCCAAATCAGCTTCCATTGCCCTCACTTAAAATCACTAGTTACCACAGTGACTCTAAACTATAAAGCCAAGGCTAGAAAGGGGAATGTTTTCTGGTTCTAAGTGCCGTGTGGCATTTGCACAATTTCAGGTCACTGGAGAATGAAAAGTTTCTGAATTAAATCTTGTTATCTGTGGTCAGTGTGCAATGTGCTAAAAACAGGTGGAACATTCTATTGTTTTTGCCACAATGGATGTCCTTGCTCTTATTCTCCTGACCTTATCAGGTGTGTAAGTATTTGCGGTGACATATTGGCAAAACATTGTTGGCCCTAAGCTCTCCCTCATTTATAGGGCTCTCCTTAACCTTCCCTTTGGAAACCATGTACTTAAATCCTGTTTATGGCAGGCATTAAAGAACAGTAACACCAAAAAATTTAAGTGTTTTAAAGTAATGACAATATCATGTAGTGTTGCCCTGCACTGGTAAAACTGATGTTTGCTTCAGAAACACCAATACAGTTTATATAAACAAGCTGCTGAGTTGCAATGGTGGAAATTGAAAAAAGGCCCATGTTAAATAGTGGATAACAGATAACACCATTATGTTCTACAGAGTTTATCTGTTGTCTGCTGTGTAAGCCTTTTCTTATATGAATAGCTTCCCCCATTGCTACACAGGAGCTTATTTATATAAACAATAGTAGTTTTTCTGAAGCAAACACTGCAGTGTTATTGCATTATATTTTTATTACTTTAAAACAATTGAATTCTTGATGTTACAGGTCCTTTAAGTGCCTTGCTCCTTTGCTCTGCATACTGTGCCCCACACTTCATGTGCCAACAAAGGTTTAGCTGTTTGTGATCTCAGATTAACAATTTTACAGCTGTCTGTAAATATCACAACATATTCTTTCATAATCTTTTTGTTTGTTTGGTTTAAGCCTTTAATGACTGATCCATATTCTCATTATAATTCACATGTGAATATCCAACATTTCACCGGCACACCCTAAAGAAAATAAAGCTAGGCATTGGCTTTATTGGTTGGAATTGGATTTTTATTATATGTATGAGGTTTAGCTAAGAAGTGGAATGAGCTGTTTATGTCAATTTTTCAGACATGAGGGAAGAAATGGTTAAATGGTTGTATCTTATAATATTACAATGTCCCCCAACGTCCTCACAAGCTTTCAGGAAGTCTGAGCTATTATTTAATACTCTGTATTGTAATACTCTGTATTAATGTATATCTCAAATAAAGCTGTCTGGTTAATTTCCTGAGAGAATCTGTTTGGTTCAAGTTAGGCCCAGGGGGAACTTCGGGGCCAGGCTCGATATGAGTAAGTCAGTCCCCATAGACACAAAGATCCAATCGTACGAATCAAGGATTTGTAGGATTTTCGGACCTGTGTCCATCTCCCGACCTGTCACTAACCTTCAGATTAAATAAAATAGTAAAAACACAGATCAGCCGATGTTCTGCCCCTGACAGGGATTGTACCAAAGTTGTGTCCGACAAAACCTAGTGACAGTCTCCCACTTAAAAGCGTACGATTGTCAATACACGCAGAGATATTATCGGCAGCCCACAGAAATTTTCTAACCTGAGTGATCTCCGTCGGACGAAAAATGACAGGACTTAATACGCACGGTCCGAAAATCGTATGAATCCTCTATTCGTACGATCAGATTGTTGCGTCTATGGCCAACTTTACTTATCGTGAACGAGAATCTTCTATCCCTGGAGGACTATAGGAGGATAAATCCGACAACCACTACCATACAGATGCAGTGAGAAGAATGTTGGCTGCAACTTGCGCAGTTCCGATTTATTCCTTAGGAAAAGAATACAATTATGTCCTTTTTTGTACTACACAAATATAACTGGCATAAATATAGAGGATCTAATCCTCTCTGCCAACCCCAACTACAAGTGGTGTAACTAGTGGTCTCTGGGCCCCCTGCAAAAAAAATCTTTGAAGGGGCCCAGTGAACAGCAACTCCAATTCAGCCCAACTCCCCATCCACACCCTCTCATTTTACTATACAAATCATTATATAACCATATCTCTTTGAAAACTGGTATAAATTCACTAGAGATTATAGCATAAGCACAAAGGCAGTTAGGATCAGTTAGGTGCTGTGATTGATCACTTCCCATCCAGATGAACAATTGCTGCTTATAGGTTAAATTTAAAGGGCAACTTAAGTCTAAAATAGAATAAAGCTAGAAATGCTGTTTTTTGTATACTAAACATAAACAAGAACTGACTGCACCACAAGCCTAATCAAACAAATGATTTATGCTTTCAAAGTTGGCCTCATGGGGCTGTCATCTTGTAACTTTGTTATACATCTTTGCACATGCTCAAAGGCTTCAGTTGGGAGGTTAAGCTTAGAGATAGTCATAAATGATCAAAACAGCACAAGTCAAATAATATCTGCCATAGAAACCAATATATAGCAAGACTGATTAATAATCAGAATATGCAGACTGCACTGGGTCTGTGGAAATGGAAATAAACTAATCTGCTAATCGAGTTCTGGGAAGAAAGATGGGGGGGGTCCCCCCTGCTGTTTAAGTATGATTGTTTCCCTGCAGAGCAGTTAGGGACCATCTGAAGTTTCCTATCTGCAGCTGGCAGAGCAAGTAAAACGAAGGGGGAATTTCACTGCATACAGTCAGGTTTATTATAAAACGGTAGACATTTTATGATTAAAGTATATTGGAGATAGATTTCTTTTTCATTAAAGAAAGTAAAAATTGGATTTTATTTTTTATTTTATTAAATTACTGAAAATTTACAAGTGAAACTGCAACTTGCCTACATGGTTTCTCTCCTGTGAATTCTACCTCTTTAAGATCAATGCCGCCATTATGACTATAACCTGCAAAGTCTGTGAATCTCAAACAAAATATTTATGGGATAAATTACTACAGTACAGAACATTAGTTTTTGCTTGCATAATATTTTTGTCAATCTGGTCTGCCTAGCAAGAATTATCATTTAGTTGCATTGTTGGCAAAGGCAGTTGTCCCAGTGTTCTGATGTAAACAGGCACAGTTTGTCTTATCTTTTATCTTTTTCTCTCCTTTGACCTAATGCAACGTAAAGTAAGAAAGTTAATCACTTCTGAAGTATTTGTTTAAATGTATATTGCACCTATGTGTGTACCCAGAGGCACAACAGAAAGCAGTAGGGCAGCCATACTTGCATTACAGACATACAACCAGCGCCTAGTTTGAGTGCTGTCAGTAGGGTCCAAACTGTATTTTTTTTTATACATTTGCTGCAAAGCATGTATGGTGACTGGATTATGGGCATAAAAATGCTAATTATATTTACTTGTAGTAAAGTGGCATCTTGTTCACAACTGCTGCCAGGTACTAACTATTGCTGTTCAGCTTTTTCTCAGTAATTTGTGCATCTTCGATTTCCTTATTTATATCTTGTTAAATGTGTATGTTAACCCTTATATAACCACAGCCTAGATGCTGTAATCGTGCTTTTATCCATGTTACCAACAACCATAATCTAGTCTAAATGTACGCTATGCCAATTATAGCAATCTTTTGTATCCTACCCCTTAGCCAGTTCCTATAGTCCTGATTGTCATAATCTTATAAACCAACTGGCCTTTTAATGCTTAACTTGCCTATTGAAACTATAAAAAAGCATGGATCTAAAATTTTAAATTATTTAAACTCTCTGTTTTAAAAGCAAATTATCTTTTTCCCACCCATAAACTGAATTTGTTAATCAGACAAGACCATCCCCAGGTCCACTGTTTACATTTCTTTATCCTGCCCTGTCTCTGGAATATATATATATATATATTTATATAATGAAAACATCTAAATACAGAAATAAGATCAAACTGCAGGCTTCAAAACATTTCTACTTGTTAATTTAATAACTAGGTTTTTACAAAATGCTGGTGCTTGAGAAGCCTACTCCCACATTGGAATCAGGTATCATTTTGAAAGTAATTTTGTTTGATCATTAAGGTAACGCTAGTGCAAAATCAATAAATCAAAAGGCTATGACTGAATACTGAAATTTCACAAATCACTGGGGCAAGTGCTGAACAGAATCTCAGTCCTAATGTGATCAGAATATTTTTAGTAGGATAGGCCTCAATTATTTTATCATTTATTATTTTTTTATACGTTTTTATGGCCAATTACAGTTTAAGTTTTCCGAGTCGTAATGCTTATTTTTAGCCACAGAAACCGGGGTTCAGATGCAGCCAGATTCATGGCAGTCACACCCCAAGCTGAGATTTTGAATTCAGTGCATCCCTTGGAAATACCAATTATAATCATTTTAATCAAAACTGAACGAAAATTGTGATTGGATACTAAATTATATTCAGATTTATATTGCTTCTTAAGATTTTTCAAAATATCAGTACAGGTATGGAACCCATTCTCCAGAAAGCTCGGAATTATGGGAAGGCCATCTCTCTTTGACTCTTTTTTTTAAATAATTATATTATTTTATTTAGAAACAATTTCCTTTTTTACTCTCCAATAATAAAACAGTACCAAGCTATGACATAATTAATCATTATTGGAGGCAAAATCAGCCTATTGAGTTTATTTTCATTTGTAAAGTAATATTTTAGTAGACATAAACTACGGTGATATGGTCAAATTATGGAAAGCTTCCATTTTCTGGAGACCCCATGTCTCAAGCATTCTGGATAATCGGTGCTATACATTGTTTGAAGCAAGAGGAGAGTTAATTTTATTTTGTTTTTACATTTTCCATCTTAATTTTATTTCCAATTAAAAAAAAAACAACATTTTGTAAAGGACCTAGTCAAGCCTCATTCAAAGATATGGGGATGGGCTATAATTGGTTAACCCTAAAATATGCTCTGGAGTGTGAATAATTTAAAGGAACCAATAAAAGGAAAGCAGAAGGTGGAGCAAGGGTCTCCCTGTAAAATGTTCCCAATATTATATTACAGCTTTGTCTGCCTATGGGATCTTGCAATTGTAGTTGACAACAGCTGGATGCCAACAAGCTTGACATGTCTACTTTAAGGCAAGTGAGGAAGTATTTTATGCACCTAACATTCCCATGCAATATCTTACAGGGCTGTCACTAATGTAAGGAAAATATGGCAGAAATATTGGCAAAAACACATTATAGAAATGCAATATACAGTACATGAGTACAAATAGGAAGATAGAGAGTAAAGTTTGGTATTTTAGGTTGTTAGAAAATTTTGACCTGATCTTTATCAGTGAGAGAAAAGACAACTGCCTTTAGTACTGTTTATTGGAAAAAGTAGCTAAATAAGAAGTTACTACTTGTGGAAAGGTAAAAAGGAGAAAAGTAAAGTGTATTACAACAGGGTGATATAGATATGTTCTGGGTATAAATTGTATTTTGTATATGTTAAATTGCTATTGTAATTCCTAATATTTGCTACAGTGCCACAGCACGGGAAAGGTCCCAGACCCTATAATCTATATAAAGGGCTTAAGATAGAACTAATCATCAAATGGTTGAAATGAAAACCCTTCAACAGGTGCTTCCACAGACCAAGCCAGGGTGGAGCTTGGTTACTTTATCTAGGGGCAGGTTAGCCCTTTAATAGCTTGGCTGAAATTTGGGGAGACAAATGGTGTTGGCTATGGCCCCAAGTGATTTGTGGCAGTTAGGAGTATTTTGTCCCCTAGTTTGAGCCTAAAGGTGGCCATAGATGAACAGATAATATTGTGTGAAACAAATTTCCGTACGATTTTCAGTGCGTGTATGGTGGGAAATGGTCGGCTGGTTGATCGGGCTGGATGGAAAATTTTGATCGGATGCCTTTGAAATCACCCTTAACATCGGCCATTGTTAGTGCTGAATCGTCAGATACAAGTAGAATTCTATTGCTTCTACCTGTATATCTGACAATTCCGCTCTATAACGTGTGTGTTGAAACGAACAATCTTTCTTGGAAAGATCTTTTCCGAGAAAGATTTTAATTGTTACGTCTATGGCCAGCTTTAATGAATCCACTTGTAAATCTGAGAAGGGAATTAAACACAGGACCTATACACAGGACTTATGCTTCAATAGAGATGTTAATCTTTACATAGGATGTTGGAGCTCTATGGTCAGAATGATCTGTTTTAAGGAAATAAACGATAACAATAAATTACATTTAAATGCAGAACGCATACTTCCTTTGATCATGGAAGTCAGTGTACGCCATTAGAATTCAGTAGTAATAGTCTTTGTTTTGGTGTTAATTGGTGGCCAAATATGTCATCAAATTATTGATTGATTGGCTTTCTGGGTTTTTGAGTGAATTTTCTGGTAAGATGAAGAGACTGATGTTGGATTAAGTTTGACTGATTCTGGGACACTAGATAAATGGTCTAATACCTTAGCAGTGTATGTAAGGGCAGACTCACTTGTAACTCTGAAACTCACTTGCAAATTCTAGGAATTTGCAGCTCTTACTCAGCCCAAACATTATTTATATGCTTAACGGGCAAGGAAAGTCTAGAAATGCTGTATTTTGTATACTAAACATAAACATGAACTTACTGCACCACAAGTCTAATCAAACAAATGATTTATGCTTTCAAAGTTGGCCACAGGGGGCTGTCATCTTGTAACTTTGTTAAACATCTTTGCAAGACCAAGACTGTGCACATGCTCAGTGTGGTCTTGGCTGCTTAGGGATCGTCATAAATTATCAAAACAGGGAAACAAACAAAGCTGCTTGAGTTCTGCATGGCTGGCAAGTAAGGCAGGGGCTCCCCCTGCTGTTCATAAGTGATTGTTTCCCTCAGGGACCATCTGACAATTCCTATGCACAGAAGTAAATTAAGGGAGAATTTCACTGCATACAGTCAGGTTTATTATAAAAAAGTTAGACATTTTTTAATTAAAGTATATTGGAGATAGGTTTCTTTTTCATTAAAGAAAGTAACAATGGGAAAAGGTATAGAAAAGTAAAGTCTGCACACACAGGTAGTCTTGGTGAGCAAGATTTGAGAACTCCTGCACTATGGATACCCTCTTTGGACAGTTTTTATGTTTGAGACAATGGTACAGTTTTCCTGATTTTAAGTCATATTGCAGATTCTGTCATTTCACAACTGACACCAGAAAATATCTGTTACTTTAGCAATGACTCCCACTCGATTTGGGCCTCTTGTAAATCCAAAACCTATTATATCACTCCAAACTTGGAAACAATACAATTATGGAAACAATTATTTTATGCTGTTTGTCCATATAAAATATCCGATTTATACCGTTCCCTTTACTCTTTTCTCCAGGGTCTTCATCCATTAAGATTTCTTTTTGTCCATCTGATAGAAATCTGTAGTCTCCTAAAAGGACTGAACAGCTGAACTGCCTTAATGTTGTGTTCTATGCATTTTAACATTGCTTCCCCATCTGGTACTAATACAATTGACTTCTTGCTTAATTCCTAGTTTTGTAAGCTTTCTGTATTATAAACCTCTAATTGTGTCATGAATTAAATTCCTGTGTTTGAATGATCCTACAAATAGATATAGCCTGACTGTGTGTGTCGCTAGCCCTCTTCATTTTCACACAATCTCAAATCATCACATCTGTTGTTCTTCTACCTGGCTATAGTTGCTACCTGGCTATAGTTGTTGCCTAAACTTGACTAAGGGGCTGATTTACTAAGGCTCGAATTTCGAAGTGGAAAATACTTCTTAATTCGATAATCAAACGGCCGTATTCAATCGAATGAAAATCGTTGTAATAGTTCAAATCATTCAATATGATAGAACAATTCAAACTATTTTCATCAAAATCCTTCGATTTCTCAGAAATTTTCAGGACAAGTTCTGTGAGGTCTAAAATTGCAATTTGGCAGCTTTATGCTGGGGAATAGTCAAATTCAAAGGGCCGGTACTTTGAAATGTTAATTTTCGATTGTAACCATTTGAATCGTATTTTGGGCTATACTGTAGTCGAAGTAGCCCAAAATTACAGAAAATTTTTTGAAATTCGAATTTTCACTTCGACCCTATTCGACCCTTAGTAAATCAGCCCCTAAGTGTCATCTCAAAACTTTGTATTGTATCAATTGTCTCTGTTGAGGCACTGCTGGATGGATTTATATTGTGAAGCTTCATGTGGCTTCCAAGCATGGTCCCTGGGTTTTGTGCTGGAGGCATTTTTATAGAATACATTGTGGTACCCTTGGGTGGCATAATTGCACACATTGAATTGTGAACTCAAGTTCCACCTTGCGCCCAGTTAATAAGTCTAGCAGCAGTTGGAAAAATATAGTGTATAATAATTTACACAGTGCGTTTGGTGTACAGAAAATAAAGTAGTCCCTCCTCATTTAGTTCACACCATTCCCTTAGTTAAGAAGATCCGCTGCTTTACAGACTTCTGTCAGTGACAAGGTCCCAAGCTGCTGGACAGCACTGAGTAGAAGAGTTGGAAGAAGCGTCTTGGGGTGCAAGGTTAGTCTGTATTGGCTACCTGGTGGATAGGTTTCTGGTGGTTGTGGAAGCCTCTTGCCTTATGGTATTCTCATGGACTGCAGCTGATTTGTACCTGTTGCATAATAATATAATTTGCAAACAAAAAAATCAAACGTACGGCTAATGTGTGGTGTGCTGGGATTTCTGCTTGGATTCTCAAATTACTGATGATTGTGGGGTTATTGCTGAGGGTGATGCAAATGGGCTCAGGTTTAAACCCAATGGTGATTATCTAATCATTGTATAATATTAGTGAAATTAATGCATGTCATTTTATTATTTGAGTAACTAAGGAACCAATAAAGTTCTAGTTCTCATCTCTGTATTGCATGGGAGAATGGTCTATGATTTTTAAAGGACAAATACAAGTTAAAAGATCTTGATGTCCAGCATGGGGCTCTCCAGCAGTTGCTGATAACGATTGCCAGCATCCCAACAGACACAAACCCATACAGAAGTACTTCCAATTCATTGATTGCAACTGAGGCATTAGCATGTTTTTAATGGCCTTTTTGCTCCCTACACATTTGATCTACCTCCATTGTCACGTAGGAAGACGTTTTAAAAATGAGAATGTTCATTTACAAGGTGCACATTGTTAACTGCCACCTGGTTTAAATAATATGCCTGTTTTTAGGAACACATAAATGACCTCGGAACCATCACTGACCTTTCAATAATGTATGTGATAATGTGAGGATAAAACGGAAACTAATATCTTAAATAATAACTAACTGAACCAACTTCTTATTCTCCCCTAACAACGAATCTGTGTTTGTGCAGTAAAATATAAAATGCCCCAGTCCAGTAACCAGTAGCAACCAATCAGCATGTTATGTTTTTTCCTTTCATAATAAAGCCTATTCCTAGAAGAGGGAGTAGCCATGGTTGCTACGATGAGATAACTAGATTCAGGCATATTACAATGAAGATTGCACTTCATTGGAATGTTTGCAAGACAATATCCTATCATGACACATTTACTTTGTGCAATTAGAGAACAAATAGAATATTGGAAACAGCTTAATGACTTCATTTTTTTGTGCTTTGTTCAAAGGAGGCACGCTTGGAGATGAAGGTTAAAACACAAAACCGGTAATGTATCCTATCTTTACTATAGTTTACTCTATAGTTCTAACTTCATGTGTTCTGTTTTGTATGTATACTTTTTATATATCAAAACAATAGACCTATATTTTACCTACAGTAGTTGGGTCAAATAGTTGGGCAGTAAAGAGGAAATTGGCCATACAACTGGGCCAGATCTGTGTACATATGGCTAGCTACTGGGTGCCTTAATTAGCTCTTTGTGATTCAGCTTGTGTCCACTCTAAAATACCGCCCTCACTCAGTTTTGTTTAATAGCCAAAAGCTTAGCCTGTGCCGCTTCCTACTCAGTGGCCTTCTTGAATATGAAGTGTGTCGTCAAACATAAGAATCTAAATAAATGGGACCTCAGTTTGCTGTCACTGGGGAAGTCACCTGAGCTTGTTACATGGATCAAACCCAAGCATGATCACACAGGAGCTACATCACCAGCTGGACTACTATAAGCCACTATCTCTACCCTCTCCTTTCTCATTAGGTGTGGGGGAAACACCTTGTATAAATGTCATGTTACACTTTCCTACACATACAACCTCATCTTCAGCAGCACAAAATACCATCCAACTGGCGAAATGGAGCTCCCACATCATTAGCTGGACATTTGAATTTGGGGACCTTTTGCACCAAGGCCTTGCCTAGAGGACACCAGCCCCACAGTTTGGGAACCATATTTAAGATTTTAAAGGTTTCTCCACTTTAAGACCGTTCTTACTGTTTTTCTTTTTCACCTGAGACCATGCTCTTGTATCTGTCTTTGTTCAGTAAGGAGAAGCTGGACGTTCGCCTGGGGTTTGAACTCTGTGAGGATGAGAAAGATTTCCTTTGTAAAAGAAAGAAAATAGCTGCTGCCGCATTAAAGAAGGCTTTGAATCTGGACAGGGACTTGGAGGAGGACGAGGTTGGTATCTGCTGTTCATATGGCTACAATGCGTTTTTTCTGGTTTCTGTTATTTATACTGTTTAAGATAAAGGTCACAGGCAGCTTGGTAAGACTAGAGACACTTCACCTTGCAAGGTTACATCACTGCGACAATAATAAACTAGAAATCAATTTGGGTTTGTCTTTCTCAGGACCAGTTATCCATTGTTAAGTTTGACAAAAGCTTCATCATGATGTACATGTAACTTTTATTTCATGGTTTAGCTTATGATTAAGGACCGGAGAAGTCCGAAACGTGTCAGGCAGTGATACACTAAAGTGTTATTATTTTTCTAATAAATAAAATAAAGGATAAGAAACTTTTTTTTTAAATTGGAGGTGCGGTCTCCTTTTCTAATTTATTTTAATGAATGGTACCCAAATAACTTATTGTGTGCACAGAACGCTCAGATGTTTTCCTTCCTTTAGGTTCCTGTGATTGCTGTTACCACAACTGGAGGCGGCACACGAGCAATGACTTCCCTTTATGGAACCCTTTCTGGCCTGAAGAAGCTGAACCTTTTAGACTGTGTGTTTTATATTACTGGGGCCTCGGGTTCTACATGGTAAGAGGAAACTGTTCTATTGCACCTACTGTCAAATGGTGTAAATCCTCATTTTTCCTGAAATTTATAAGGTACTTTATAATAACAAACAAATCTTGATTTTGAGTCATTATGGGAATCCCCCCACAATCCTATACTCCTTATCTATTCCTAGTTAATATCCTCCATAATTTTCTGTGCTCTACTTGTCCTCTAGTTCCTTTTAGTGTTTCTTGATATTTATGCTTGATGTTATCCTGGAAAACAGCAATTAGGTTACACTATTTATAAGACAAACTGAGAGGACATAATGGCTCATGTCCTGTTTTATCTATTGAGTCTGAGTTTCATTAAAGTGGACCTGTCACCCAGACACAAAAATCTGTATAATAAAAGTCCTTTTCAAATTAAACATTAAATCCAATTTCAAATTTTTATTAAAGCATTCATAGCTGTTTTATGCTCATTTAAAAATCTCAGCTGTCAATCAAATATTGTCTGCCACTCCTCTATGCCTAGAGGCGGGGCAGATAATTACTTTCACTTTCCATTCAGCACTTCCTAGATGCCACTGCTCCCCACACATTCCCCCAGTTCTCTTAACCATTTAATTGTGTAGCCAGGACATGGGGATAGACATCGGGTCCCCCATTCTGGTGCACAAACAAGATTCTGAGATGATGCAAGGCTTGTCTTAATAACAGTGTCCACAAAATGACTCCTGCCTGCTTGTTATAATTATGAATTCCCAGACTGAAGAAAACAAGATTAAAATAATTTATATAGTGTAATTAATGTTCATTTTGCTTGACTAATGGGATAAAATATGATTTTGAATATATTTTTGGGTTGACAGGTCCACTTTAATGACTTGTAGCTTGTGCAGGATATTTCTACAGGGCGTTAAATATTTGTCATTAAACTTAAAATATTGGCAAAAGGCCGAAAGACCCTGTGATGTAGTTCTCCCCGGGCCGACTTTCTTTAAATGTTTTGGTCCTGTCTTTCCACAGTAAAAGTTTGATCAGAAGTGATGTATGTATAGCAAACAATTTGGGAATCCCACAGTTTGTAGTCCCAATAGTTTGTGTACAAGATGAAATACTGAAATATATCACTCCCTTCTGTTTTATTCAAAGAAGGCCATTGTAATGGGTGTGTAACATGAAGTTCTATCACTTGGGGGAGATCTATTAAAATGTGAGTTTAGAGTTTAATAAATGAAAAAAACTCATAGACATTCTATTCATTCCTATGGAACTGTATTTATCAATGGGTGAAAGTTAGACCTCACAATTTGGTAAGAGGCCTCTAAAAATCCCATAGAAATAAATAGAATTTTTATTAATAAATAGATTTTTAATTTATTAGCTCTAAACATTTTTATAAATCTGCCCCTTGATGTCATCATGTGATGACAAGCTCTTCAAGAATAGATCTGTTTTCAGACTATATGTACAACCTAATGTATTACACCTGAGGGCCCTATATTAATATTTTAAGTTACTGTGCACCAAAAGGGACAACACTGATACAAATTCACCTTGTGTTATATCATAATATTAATCATTGATATTGTAAAATTGGTGCCCTATATATTTCACAGAGAATAATATTATGGTATAAACACCTAGCTAACTCAAGGTATTGGTTGCCATATGGGTTTACGCACTCCCATGGCAGTGACTGTACAATAGATCTTGGCTCTTTTAAAGGGATACTGTCATGGGAAAACATGTTTTTTTTCAAAACGCATCAATTAATAGTGCTGCTCCAGCAGAATTCTGAACTGAAATCCATTTCTCAAAAGAGCAAACAGATTTTTTTTATATTCAGTTAGACATTTTGTCAATTTCCCAGCACTTTAGGAGGGAACTGCTTTCTGGCAGGCTGCTGTTTTTCCTTCTCAATGTAACTGAATAATACGCAGTAGGACATGGGTTTTTACTATTGAGTGTTGTTCTTAGATCTACCAGTCAGCTGTTATCTTGTGTTAGGGAGCTGTTATCTGGTTACCTTCTCATTGTTCTTTTGTTAGGCTGCTGGGTGGAGGAAAGGGAGGGGGTGATATTACTCCAACGTGCAGTACAGCAGTAAAGAGTGACTGAATTTTATCAGTCACATGACTTGGGGCAGCTGGGAAATTGACAATATGTCTAGCCCCATGTCAGATTTCAAAATGAAATATAAAAATGGTTGAGAAATGGTTTTCAATGCAGAATTCTTCTGGAGCAGCACTATTAACTGATACAGTTTGTAAACAGTATAATTTTAAGTGCATGGCTTCTCAGCCTCTCCATTAGGGATCATAATGGCTCAAATAGATGATTACATTATTGTAATAAAAAAGATCCCTGTATGACAGAGAGGATACAATAAGAGAGCAAACTGCAGTTTCAAAGGTGCCTTTGTCCTCATTTTCTGTCCCATAAAGAAGTATTCATTCACTTGATGCAGCTTGGGAGACGTTGAATTTCATAATCACTTTTATAAATTGGTGCACAGCTATGGCTGGGAAAGTAGAATTGGTAAAACTTAGCAGAGCTAAATATGATTAGACAAGCTATAGAGCCGAAATGGATCCTAAGCAGATTATCAAACATTAGAGGCCACCATTTGTATTTAAAATGCTGTTGTGTGTCTCTGTCTCTACAGGGCAATATCACATTTATATGAAGATGCTGAATGGTCACAGAAGGACCTGGACAAGCCAATTGAGAATGCAAGAAAGAATGTGACTAAAGACAAAAAATCCTCTTTCACCTTGGAAAAAATTCTCAACTACCGGGAAGAAATGAAGAAAAGAGCAGAGATGGGATACAGAACTTCCTTCACTGATCTCTGGGGTCTAGCGATAGAATCCATGTTCCACAGTGGGGTGAGCCATTATCAAACATTTTTAATGGCTTTGATCCTTCCTTTACAATCCCCCCTTTACTGCAGTCTGACACTGGAGGAGGTGTTGCTAATCCTCCATATTTATTTATGTTTGCACTGCTGGGGGAAGAAGGCAGACAAGGTGTGTGCATACATGTATCCAGACATAGCAGTAGCCTAGAAGGAGGGCCAATGTAGATGTAGCCTAGGGACCCCACATGTCAATCTGCCACTAATTAAGGGAATACAAGCCAATTAGGGCTGCAGGATTTTCTCTAACTGGAAGTAGACCCATTCTCATCACTTACCAGAAATGTATTTCCTAAAAAGACTACAATTAGATGTGGCTGTTACTGCTTCAGAATAAAACCCTTTGTTTTCAGGCTTACGTAAAACTTCACTTATGACCGTAGGGATTCTTTAAGTTGTGCAGTTTTGTAGATAAATGAAATCATTTATAGATTTCCCTTTTTCATTTTAATCCTTAAATGTGCGTTGGTGACACTTTTCCAAAATGTCTTCCCTTTCTGTAATCAGAATGGAAAAGCCACTCTTTCTAATCAGCGGAAATCACTTGAACGTGGACAGAATCCCTTGCCCCTATGCCTGGCAATGAATGTCAAACACATTGAAAACACCACTATGGATTTTAAAGGTAATAAGTATGAATGGTATGAATACTATTTATGTAAACAGATTTGATTGTCTGTGTAATTTATTGGGTAATGCAATAACAGGCACAATGTTTACAAACCTATAGCAACCAATCAATCACATATTTGCTCTGAAGCAGCAGGCCTGTAAATGCTGCCTGCTGATTGGTTACTATGGGTTACTAAATTCAAGCAAATTTAGCAAATGTTATTCCATAATCCCCTTGATGTGATAATAGACAATGGTCACAGGGGTCTTGGGTCAAATACTGTTAAATACTGGTATAGTGTTTTTTCCTACTTTTTTCACCTTAGTTTGTTTTCCAGTGGGACACTCACGTGTTAGAGGTTGTTGCATCCTTAAATCACCCCACCTCTCAGTAAAATTTCTAATTCAAAAAGTCTGTTTTTTTACTTCAATGCTGATGATATATATTTTAAAGGCAAATATAAAAATGATTACGACACTCGCTGCTTTTAGTTTGCAATATACACTCTGCATAGCCCTATGTAGCTATATATTAGATTTCCTGTGCATTAAAAACACAGCTGATGTTAGACTCTGCCTTTTTTTCTCTATGAACCATTGAGGACAACCTATAGGATAGTCCTCACTTCTGAATAAAAAATACAATGGTGGCGGGTGCTTAAAAACAAGAAAGGAACTAACATTGTGCCATTACATTTCCACAGAGTGGTGCGAGTTCTCTCCTTATGAGGTTGGTCTTCTAAAATATGGTGCATTTATTAATTCGGAGAACTTTGGCAGCAGCTTTTACATGGGGCGACTAATAAAGAAACTTCCAGAGTCAAGGATATGTTTTCTGCAAGGTAAATGCACCTGTCAAAGCATTGGGAAATGATATGCAATGTATAGTTTGGGGAACTATTTTTATCTACTTTACTGAGCATTTGACACACACACTATTATACATACACTAGTATTGAATTGTGTAATATCTGAACTTTTTGATGGAACTTTCCTGAATACTGTAATTAATGGCTATTTTTTTTGGGATGCAAAATATGTATGTTCATGTGTGGCAGAATATACTTCATAATTGTATCATTACATACATTCTTCTCGTCTCACTTGCTAGGGTTGTGGAGTAATATCTTTTCCATAAATCTGATGGATGCCTGGTTTGCTGCAGTGAGTTCTGATAATTTCTGGCACCGATTTACCAGGGACAACATTCAAGATCTTGGTAAGCTTTCTGTAATTTGGTTATTGGCATGCCGTTATGAAATCTATTATCCAACAATGCTTCTTCAGAGGGCCCCTGTCCTTACCACCTGCCCAAAGACAGGACTAGCTGTGTCTCCAGATGCGGTGCTTTGCTCCTCAACCAGATTTTCCTCCAATATGATAAACATGAGCACAGCTTACTCTGAGCTGCAAGTGCTTCTAAGAGCACTCATTTGTGCCCTGCTGCTAAGTATCCCCTAATGCCTTTTATTAGTGTTTACTCACAGCATAAATCCACTAACAGCACTGAGGTTCAACTACAAATGTCCCATGTATCATCACTCATTTCTGCATCCTATTTTCAATAATGTCACCATATTTTGCCAGTTGATTCAATGCCAGGCATTAAAGGAGTAGTTCACCTTTAAATTCATTGTAGCCTCTATCAGAGCAATACATGTTTGGCTGTTGGAGTCAGTCCTACGGGGGGGTTTGGGTTAGTGCCCCGGGGGTTTCATTCCCCTTTAAGAGGGATATAAATGAGCTGGAGAGAGTGCAGAGACATGCAACTAAACTGGTTAGAGGGATGGAAGACTTAAATTATGAGGGGAGACTGTCCAGGTTGGGGTTGTTTTCTCTGGAAAAAAGGCGTCTGCGAGGGGACATGATTACACTTTACAAATATATTAGAGGACATTATAGACAAATATCAGGGGACCTTTTTACCCATAAAGAGGATCACCAGAGGCCACCCCTTCAGACTAGAAGAAAAGGACTTTCATTTGAAGCAGCGTAGGTGGTTCTTCACAGTCAGGATGGTGAGGTTGTGGAATGCACTGTCGGGTGATGTTGTGATGCTGATTCTGTTGATGCTTTTAAGAGGGGTTTGGATGATTTTTTGGACAGACAAAATATCAAAGGCTACTGTGATACTAAACTCTACAGTTATTATATAGATATCGGTATATATAATTTGTGAAAGTATGGAGGGGTGTGTATGGATGCTGGGTTTTCATTTGGAGGGGTCGAACTTAATGGACTTTGTCTTTTTTAACTATGTAAGTATTCAAGTGTTCAGCTGAATCCAAAATAGTGCATTTGGTGCATCCCTACACTAAACATGAACTTACTGCACCACAAGCCTAATCAAACAAATGATTTATGCTTTCCCATAAAAAATGACCAGTCGGCTCTTTTAGCATTCATATTTATGTATTTGTGCTAAGCTTGTTGTATTCATAAACAGTACATTGCAATCAAGCATTTATGCTCCTCTGATTTGCTTGGGTCATCATCACAGATGGAGAAGAAGCATTAAGAAGAAAATCAGCTTCCCCCAGTTTGGCCACTCTTCTTCTTCAACCAGCCGGGTACATTGGCAGCACCATTAGAGATATTCTGACTAGCCGACCAATTGATGGGGAGCACCACAACTTTCTGAAAGGACTACAGGTCCATAAAGATTATCACTCCCATATGGGATTCTGCTGTTTTAAAGGTAAAAATGCTTTTAGTTAAATCAAGTGACACATTCTACTGAGCCAACATATTCCAGACAGTGTGCTGTATAATGCATGGGTGTAATAATGCAGAGTTTATACAAATAATGTGGCTCCACGCCCCCTGCAAACTCCCCCCTTCCTTTAGCCGCAAGCATACAGCAGACCCTATGACCATCGGGGCCCCCAGTGGTAGTTATGCCACTGTGTAAAGAACATGTAAGTTTATTCACAACAAGGTGATAGAAACATAGCGGATACACTTTCCAGAAAGCTCGGAATTACAGGAAGGCTGTCGCTCGTAGACTCCATTTTATCAAAATGTGTTCAAAATATCTTCCTTTTTCTCTAATAATAAAACAGTAGCTTGTACTTTATTCAAACTAAGATATAATTAATCCTTATCGGAGGCAAAACAATCCTACTTGGTTTAATTAACGTTTAAATGATTAATTTTAGGAGACTTAAGGTATGAGGATCTAAATTACTGAACATCCATTATTCTGAGAACTCCATAGCATTCTGAATAACAGGTCCCATACCTGTTTAGGGCTCTCTGACTCGTCTGCATCCTGCATCGTGTGCAGTTTTTTTCGTCCATGGAAGGAAATAATAGTTGCAATTGCTCTTTCAGATACAGAACTGGACAAGTTTCCTAACAAGCTGACGCCATACTCCGATGACCTTTGCTTGGTTGACAGCGCCTATTACATTAATGCCAGCTTCCCACCCTTGCTACGAGAAGAGCGTAAGGTGGATGTTATACTCTCATTCGATTATAGCCTTTCAGGAAGATTCAAGGTAAGCAACTGGGACATTGCATTTCACACAGAGGTTCTTAAAGGGGAACTAACACAAAATTGAAAATTTGATATAAGAATTATCATGCTTAAATCATAAGTTTTATAAATATAATCAGTTAAACATTCTGAACCCTTTCTGAAATATTCAAGTTACTCTTCACTGTCCCCCTCTCAACATCTGCCTCTCTTCATGCAGGAGTTGGGAGTCTGATTTTAAATGATAGTTAAAACCAATATAGCTTTTATGGAGGCTCCTTATGCCTAGACGATGTATTAGAGCTCACTCTATTAAAATCACCAGACAATGTCTCTCTATATACAGAATTTGTGCCAACGTCAGGTATTTTGTTAGATTTTGTTTGTACCTTTTTACCCATAAAGAGGATCACCAGAGGCCACCCCTTCAGACTAGAAGAAAAGGACTTTCATTTGAAGCAGCGTAGGTGGTTCTTCACAGTCAGGACGGTGAGGTTGTGCAATGTACTGCCGGGTGATGTTGTGATGGCTCATTTTGTTGATGCTTTTAAGAGGGGTTTGGATGATTTTTTGGACAGACATTATATCAAAGGCTATTTTGATACTAAACTCTACAGTTAGTATAGCTATGGGCATATATGGTTTGTGTGAAAGAGTGGAGGGGTGTGTGTATGTATGGATGCTGGGTTTTCATTTGGAGCGACACGACTTGATGGACTTTTTTTTCAACCCGATTTAACTATGTAACTATATATTTATTTGAGTGAGCTCTAATTCATCTGCTAGTAAAGGAAGCCCCCCTATATGATATATTGGATCTGTCAATGAATGTCTGACACCCAACTCCTGCATGAAGAAAGAATGAAGAGAAACAGATGCTGAGAGAGGGATACTGATGATAAACTTCATTTTTTCAGAAAGATAAAGAATTAATTGATTGTATTTAGAAAGTTTCTTATTTCCGTATAATGATGTTTATAAAAAAGTTATATTAAATTAGTTCCCCTTTAAGCATGTTCCATCTATAACTGTGACTCCTACAGGGCTATGATGATTTTTTTTTATATAATCTCAAAGCAAACAAAAAAGCTTGCTCTCATGGGATGTGAAGATTTATGACCATACCCTACCCATTTTAGATGAGATAGTCTCTGCCACAATATGTAAAGGCAATTTAGTAGCTATTTTAGTTGGATACAGGTAGGTTGCATTCCTCCCAGAAAACTGAGATAAATGTTAAATCAGTAATCCCACATTTATTAATTGTTTTTATATGGTGATACTGAAATTTCTTCCATTTCCCTCCAGTCTGTGGTACAGACCTGTGACTACTGCACCAATCAAAAAATAGCTTTTCCCAATGTGAATGTGACCGATAAAGACCGCGAGAACCCAAAGGAATGCCACGTGTTCACCAATTCAAAGGATTCAGACACCCCCATTCTTCTTCACTTTCCACTAATAAATGACACATTCAAGACCCACAAGGCACCAGGTAGGAGATTAAACCTCAGTGAAACCAAAATGCAGAATCCAAATCTAAAATGATCATAAATTAAAAAGGTATTCCACGGTGACTTTGGTTATTTCTACTGCCCTAGTAATATTAATTCTGAAATACTGTAGTGTAGAATTCCAGTATGTTTCCACTGCTATTTTCCAACTTACATTTCTTGTCGTACAGCGCTACAACCTTGTCAATATCACACACCTCTTCCTTGATTTGAAACATGTTTGTTTTTTCAAAGTACAACATACCTTGCAATTTATAGTAAAATGTATTCAGTAGTATATAGATAATATTGACATTTTTTCTTCTGCAGCTCTTCAGTATGCAATTAATGGCTTTCTATGGCCCCACTGATTCAAGCAATCAGAAGTAGACTAGAAATATAGGAGAAAAGCAATAAACATTTTGCTTCAGGATTATTCTGTCAGGTTTTCAGAATCGGTGCCCACCTTTCCCCCAACAACCAGAATAGCATTTACATCTCCGTCTCAGAGTGTAATTTACTGCAGGATTTAATTGAAACATACGGAGCTTTCCTAAGGGCCCTTACACACGGGCGTTTTGGACCTGCGCTCCCCTGCGTTGCATTTCTCTGCGTTCAGCCGCAGGGGAGCGCAGGTCTAGACGCACCTCATTCTTTTCAATGGGCCTGTACTCACGAGACGCGTGTAAGCGCCAAACGCAGGTTCAGGCGCAACATGCTGCATTTTTCCTGCGTTTGGCGCCTACATGCTTTTGTGTGAGTACAGCCCCATTGAAAATAATTGAGTGCGTCTATACCTGTGCTCCCCTGCGGCTGAGCGCAGCCAAACGCAACGCAGGGGAGCGCAGGTAAAAACGCCCGTGTGTAAGGGCCCTAACAGTCACTGTTGTAAAATCATTGACTGCTACATTAGTATTTAGCAGACTCCGTTTGATATAATTAACTAAGACTATGTGCTGAAATGAACACCATTTTGTCAAAGTGAGATGGTGCAGTGATTTATCTCTCGTCCATGCCCCACCCAAGCACTAAGAAGGGGCTGGCTGGGATCCGATAGGATTGTAGAATAATCTGTTGAAAGCCCTTCACAACCCTTCCAGAAATGCCACTATATTTGACCAATATTATGTATTTATTACAGGGGTGAAGCGCAGTCCTGCGGAAATGGAGGGAGGGATGGTTGAACTCTCAAGCAGGTCACCTTACAGCCTCCTAAAACTGACTTACTCCAAAGAAAACTTTGACAAGCTCCTGAATCTGACCGAGTACAATGTGATGAACAATGAGAAAGCCATCTTGCAGTCCCTGCGTGACGCCATTGCACAAAAACAGAAGAGCAGGAGAAACAGCGGAACAAACACCAATCACTAAGGTGGGAATTGGTCCCAAAGCAGATACAACAAGCCCATGTTCAAATGATGAGTTTGTGTTCACTGCCCGCTGGCTCTATTGGGCAAGACGTGACTCACAGAGTTGGCTAGATTAACCCCCTCCCAATCCGCAAAGGCCCAGGTGCATCTTTGCTCTAAGAGGTATATGTGTGTGTGAGATATATATCTATATATATTGAATAAAGTACCCCCTCCTGGAAAATATAAGGATATTGTAACTTACAGAGGATTTACATAACCATATAAAAGCACAAGGCTGAAGTCCAAGTGTTTTTATACAGGTCTCCAAGGTAACTTCTAATATCCTCATATTTTGCAACAGGGGATACTTTATTATATTATAATACACAAGTTTCAGTGAGTCATGTGACAGAAATGACATCACTTAACCCAGATTAATACAGGATATTCATGGCTCTTGTGTATTATATATATATATATATATATATATATATATATATATACACACACGTGTATATATATCATATATATTGCACACTCCATAGCGTGGAAATTTCATATCTATCAGCCTATAAAACAGCAGAACTTTTAGGAGCATCTGGTTACCCAGTCATAGAAACAATGGCTGCTTAGACGTGGCTAAAGCTCATAGCTGAACCACTAACATAGCCTACATAAGGAGTAGGAGGAAAAAGAACAGGAAAAATAAAAGTCAAATAAATATACATTCACTTATTTAAATTCCCCCTTATACAAAACCACAGGGGAAATAACAATGAAAGTATAGTGGTCCTCTGTTGTAGATGTGCCATGGCGGTGGCTGAGAGGTAGAGCTTGTCAGTGGGTAAAGTTTCTCCATACTTCACCAACATACTGTATAACTCATACAGCAATAAAAACTTTTTTTTAATAATATTTAATAAATATGTTTATGATTTTCATTGTAATTAAGTGGAGTGTCCATAGCAAATTGCACAATAAATCTAGCATGCATAGTATTTTATAGAACCGACAGTTCATGAGTTTCAATCATTTCCTTGGGGTGAAGAAGAATGAAAATACTATAGTGGGAACTGCATTTATATACTGATAGGATTCAGCCCTGTTGTAAAAATGTGATTTACTACATGGGTGTTTATGCTACTCTCCAAGTTATGTTTTAATCACTCATTTCCATTATTTTAAATTACAAGTAGCCACCGACATAAGAGAAATGCCTGGAGTCAATGCAGTTGTCTCGTTTCAGCTTGGGCCACAGCCTTTCCATCAGAGCTTACACTTATTTCATGTGAAAGAACTTTTTTAAAGCGTTTTTCTCCTTTTTTGGTTTCTCTTCTGTCACGCCAAGGTCTGCGCTGAAAGTACTTTCCTTATTGCTTGTCTCTGGGCTCAAAACAACTAGAAAGTAAATTGATAATGAAGTTTATATAGGACCGTGTACTACAGGCCAGATTCAACTTTATCACGTGATTGAATTGCATCTTGTTTTGTGGGAAAATCTGGAACTTGAATTAGGAAATAAGCTTATTTCATTGCATCTGGCTCTTTGTATTTATTGGAAATAGGTGAGATGAAACGGTTCAAAGTAAAAAAAAAAAACCACAAATGTCCCACTTACCTCTGCTGGGAGAGAATGGTGCCCCATTTGTAGCTGGCTGGAAGGATAACGTCCCCCTGTTTATATTTAAAGAGAAGAATTGCCTGTTATTTTTTAGTACTGTACTACTTCTTAAAATAAAGTTCCTCCTTGTTTTTGAGTTGGATGGGCTGAAGGCTTCATATGGATCCTGCTTTAAAGTGGACCTGTCACCCAGACACAAAAATCTGTATAATAAAAGTCCTTTTCAAATTAAACATGAATTCCAATTTCAAATTTTTATTAAAGCATTCATAGCTGTTTTAAGCTCATGTAAAAATCTCAGCTGTCAGTCAAATATTGTCTGCCACTCCTCTATGCCTTAGACATAGAGGCGGGGCAGATAATTACTTTCACTTTCCATTCAGCACTTCCTAGATGCCACTGCTCCCCACACATTCCCCCAGTTCTCTTAACCATTTAATTGTGTAGCCAGGACATGGGGATAGACATCAGGTCCCCCATTCTGGTGCACAAACAAGATTCTGACATGATACAAGGCTTGTCTTAATAACAGTGTCCACAAAATGGCTCCTGCCTGCTTGCTATAATTATGAATTCCCAGACTGAAGGAAACAAGAATAAAATTATTTATATAGTGTAATGAATGTTCATTTTGCTTGACTAATGTGATAAAATAGGATTTTGAATATTTTTTGGGGTGACGGGTCCACTTTAAAGGAGAACGAAACTTAAAATCACTAGGGGGGTGCCAAATGTAACCCCACCCATGTGATTATAATTACTTACCTGAAGCCGGCTTCTTTATTATCAGTTTGGTTTACACTTTACTGCACATGAGCTGGACCCAAGAGAAGAAGCCAAAGAAGATGGCAACTTCTGCAGCAATACCCCAGGGCAGTTTTTAGCACCAGGCTAGGGTACCAGGTACGTGATTTTAATCACTGGGGGTGCCTAACATCTTGGTACACCCCAATTATTTTAACTTTTGTCCTCCTGTAATAGCTCAATGCTGGCAGGTTTTGAGCTCCAGAAACAATGCAAAGTGTAGTTGTACCATAAGAATAGGATATTGAGGGATTCAACTGAATTGTTTTCTGTTTGATAAAGGGCAGATACTGGACACCACCACTTTGGGCCTGATGATGAAATTCAGCAACAAAACGGCTATTTTGGGTAGTTTATTTTTCATAATTTAGGGTCTTTCTAATCTAATCATGAAGAAAACCCCTTTCCACTTATAAAATGCAGTTGAAAATCTACTAACCTTGGACTTTGAATTTCATTAGTTGGAGTATAGGAAGATGTGAATTTCTTCTGAATATCAGAATCTTCTGCACAAGAAAAAATGCATTTATTTGAATATCTTTAATATTAGCATGTCTTTAGGTTACTCAAAACAGTCCCCATACTTCCTTTCCAAAAGCTTCATTGTATGTTCTTTACTCTCCCCATATACAGTTAGCATGCAATAAATAAGTTTAATCAAGCATTTCCAGGTCTCAGGACCTATGGGTTTTTATTCTCTGTTCAGGAACTTGTCTCAGTGAAGTGATGTCAGGATCATTGTTGAAGTGGTTGGAATGATGGTGCAGACTGGGTACCTGTTATTGTGTTTCCATTTTAGTGAACAGATTCATCTTTGTTCCCATGAGGAAAACACAATCCACCAACTGAGCAGTGTCAATGTGTCACAGTGGAGAAGGAGAGAGAGGACTTTACCAAGGGGAAGGAAAGATCCTATAATTTGGGTGTCTGGGCAGTTCAGGTACTAAAAAAAGGTCTATTAAGTGATTTCTATAATAAAAGGGCTACAAACACTCACCAGCTTTCCCCTCAATTGCCTGGATCCAAACTTCCATCTTCCTGTTAGAAGGAGCTGAAAACTGGTATTCAGACCCATCTGAGGCCCTGTAAGATGACAAGGAGATTCACATGATCTACTGTCTGTTGATATATAATGAATATTGAAGGGGTCGTTAACCCTCCATTTCCTCTTAATAAGAATATCAGACCAGTGTTTGCCAATGTGTCCTGACACTTTCAAGAAGTAAAAGTCTGTTGTGTTTAGCTGAGGATGCATGAGGGGAGAATGAAACGAACCTCAGGAATCACAATCCATTCTCAGTAGCTCGTTGGTAAAGAATTGCACGTGACTAAGCATTGTAACTAGGAAGGCAATGGGGAGTGCAGGCGAGTAGCGTGTTCATTTTGATTAGATTTCTGTATTTTATTCCTTCTACCTTATTGAGCCATACAGTGTTTCCCCATGTTCTGAAACACCAGGATCCCAAGCATCCTTCAGCTACAGCAGCATCACTGACTACTATTATCTACACTAGTTAATCATGTCATTGTTTGATAAGGCACATTTTGACCCACAACTGGTACTGAATCATTTATGTTTTGCAAAATGAACCAATTTCTTAATATATCACTAGGTGGCAGTAAAGCAAGGGACATTGTACCCAAGTGGCTGATATTCCATTATTTCAATTCATTTATACTGCCTGTTAGCTAATAAGCTCTGAACACACAGTGAATTATACAGATAATACATTTCTCATTCCTAGATATTAGAGTCAATTTAATAGACATGGGTCACAAAGCACCCTGTGTTTTTGTATTTTGCATGTGGCCCTGCTTGTTGCTCCCTAATGCCTCTTGGCTGCAGTGGGGCCTGTATATAGTGCTGCATCCAGAGAGGGTGTATGGTGGAAAGCAGTGGTGCTGTGTACAACAATTTGAAGAAGAATAGCAGCTGAGAGGAGGGATTTTTATGCTACATTGTCATACCAGGCCCCCTAGACTGGCAGTGCTGCTTCAGGGCCCCTCACCCAGCCACAACCCCAAGGCCCTTCACCGTAGCCACAAGCCATGTGCCCCCCAGCCCAACTACAGACACTCCCTACCAGCATTCCGTATTTCCTCTTCCCTGCAGTGCAAAAGATTTCAGGAGGAGAGTGGCTCTAGGTCAGCAGGGCACACAAAAAACTGGGGCCCACCAGGTTTTTCCCAGGGTCCTGACCCTGGTAACTGGCGGACAGACTGTAATCATCCCTAGGAAAGCCCGTTAGCTTGCGCTTAAATCATATGCACAGACTAGGGATGAAAGGTGCAGAAAAGCCCTGTACTTACTGCCGTTTACCCAACATGACTACACTGCACGTATGGGCTCCAGCTTTTTTGCAACATAGTTCTGGTGGTGGCTGACCAATAAAGTACAGTAGGATAAATACTGGGAAAGTAGAACATTTGTAGGGGGCCCAGGAGTGTAGAGGGCCAGTGAGGCCATAATTAATGAGTAATTTCAATATATTATGGTAGAATAATGCTGGCCATAGACGTACCACGTACGGAAAGATTGTTTGTTTCAACACACACGTGTAGAGCTGAATCGTCAGGTAGAAACAATAGAATTCTACCTGTATCTGACGACTCAGCACTAACAATGGCCGATGTTAAGGGTGCCTTTAAAGGCAAGTGATAAAAATATTCCGTCCAGCCTGATCAACCAGCCGACCAATATCTAAATTTTCTGACGATATCGGTCGGCTCATTTCCCACCACACGCACAGAATATCATATGAAAATATAATCTGTGTCTATGGCCACCTTAAGTCAAACATTTGGGGGCCCAGTAAAATCTAGTTACACAACTGTTAATCATTGCTTGCTAATGTATCTAACAGAGTGCATAGTCCATTTTAGATTGCCGGCATCATCGTGATGTCATCAGTCATTTCATAAACCTTTATCTCAGCGACATGAAATTGTGCAGGAAACCCCTCAAGCATATTTATTCCTTGCAATGATTGTGTTTTGCCGTTTTTATTTTTGGATACAAGGGATCACTGTGTACATAAGAGAAACAAGAGACAGGCATCCCTGACAGTTTGATCTCAGAGTTCTGTGCCATACCTCACAATGAAGATATTTGCTTTGTCCGCTATATCCCCCATCCTCTCACAGTGAGCGCCTCTCACACAGACGGAAGGCATTGCAGTTTCATTCTGGAATAAAAGACAACGGACACATTTAGGAGGGTCATTTATGTTATACTGTTCCCTAAACACATATAATGCAAGGCATGCACAATAACTCCTAACTATCAATCTGTTCTATAACAAATGGATGTAGGGTTGGTTCCATTGAAAGGGCACAAAAGTAAAAGCTACTGCCCCCACCACAAAATACATTTTCCAATATAAAAACTAGAGTTCCCACATCCACCCGGTATTCCCAGAGTACCTTGGCTTCATCCCTCTTTGCATTATAAAAGCTCAGAGTCTCCCCACGCAGAGTGACATAGTAGGAATTCCAGAAACTGGCCACATTTTCCTGCAGAGAGAGAGAGAGAGAGAGAGAGTGCATGGGTAATGTACAATAACATGCTAGTGGAGGATACTCTAATACAGGGGTCACCAACCTTTTTTTTTTTTTTACGTGAGCCACATTCAAATGCAAAAAGATTTGGGGAGCAACACAAAGTATGAAAAAAGTTCCTAGGAGTGCTAAATAAAGGCTGTGATTGGCTAGTTGGCAACCCCTATGTGGACTGGCAGCCTACAGGAGGCTCTGATTGGCAGTATGCCAGGTTTTTATCCAACCAAAACTTGCCTCCAAGCCAGGAAATCAAAATTAAGCACCTGCTTTGAGGCCACTGGGAGCAACATTCAAGGGGTTGGAGAGCAACATGTTGCTCATGAGCCGCTGGTTGGGGATCACTGCTCTAATACAAAGAACAACCATGGTTCTTTCTAAAGGTGCCACCTTATTTAGGGTTTCAAGGCATGAGGCACAACATTAGGGGCAGAGTTGTGCAGAATTAAAACATCATACACAAATGCACTTGAACCTGCTCACACTCTAAACTAGTACCATGCACTAACTGGGCAATTCAAACCTTCTTTGGTGCAAGGTTTAAGCCATTATATTGCGCAGGTGAGTATAAGAGCAGGCCTGATACATGTCTGTGTGCCGTTCCTTTAGTCACAAGTGTACATCACATATGTGGCACTGTTTTCCTAACTAGTTTTATACCATCAGGCCAGCCCCACAATTTGGGAACCATTAGCCTACAGGACTGGAACTAGGGGCAGGCAGAAGAGGCATGTGCTTTGGGAAAACAAAGTATGGGTACCAAGCATGTACCTTTTCTTTCACCAACCCCTGGTCTGGAGCCTTGTTCCCCCACCAACACTTG
>CM044445.1:89190079-89217733 GCA_024363595.1 Xenopus borealis | reverse complement strand
ATCATCACTCTGTGCAAGCTCCTCCCCCCAACACACCATCACATCAGGCAGAAACCACATTTGTGCACATGCCTGGGAGGGGGCGAAGTGGCAGGCCTGGTTGCCTACAGGGCCGTATTTATATATAGGCACCCAAGGGCCTGTGCGTAGGGCAGCAGAATTGTGGGGGTGGCACTTGGGTGCCTTAACTAGTGCTGTGGTTTTTTTTTTTGTTATTTTAAATTCATTCCGTGATGTAGGGGGCGTATTTAGGTCCGATGCCTAGGGCAGCACTGGACCTAAATACAACCCTGGTTGCCTAGGGCTCCTGGCCAGCTTGACCCAGGCCTGCCACATAGTGCAGTGGGGCACTAATCTTACTGTAAAGCCTTGAATAGAAAACAAACTGAAAACTATACAGATTGCTATAATTATAGACAGATCTCTTGGGGCCTAGGGCCTCATTGTGCTTGGTTATTCAATCACCATAACTATGAAGATTTTTATTCATCCAGGTCATGGTATATCTAATATAAGTAATTCTAAAACAACTGGACTTGCTGAGTAATTATTGAAGACGTTTCACTACTCCTCCGAGCAGCTTCTTCAGCTCAACTGACTGGTGTGGGAAGTTCTCGGCATATATAACAAAGCCTTTAGAGAAGAACATGAAATGTGTGTGTGCTTAGTTCTCTCTGGACGTTACTATTGTCATCATGTGTAATATGATACCTTTATGAAATGCAACTCCCTCATATCTGATTAAAAACATTAAGGGGCAAATTTACTAACAATTGAATTTCAATTTTTTCCAACAAAATTTTCCTTTTTCTTTTTTTACAAAAAGCTCAAAAAATTTGAGATTTATGTGTAAAAACCACAAAAACCTCTAATACAAAACTTTGCCAGGTAACAGTTGTTGAGGTCCAACAGTAGTCAATGGGAGCTGCACTGATCCTATTGGACCATTTTACATCTATTCGGACCTTTACTAAATATCCAAAAAAAAAAAAAACTTGAATTTTTCAAGGTATTCATATTTTTTAGCGCATTACTTTCCGTTCAAACTTTTTTTATTCTGAACTTTTTATAAATGTCGTGACATTCATAGCTTTAGAGTTGGTGAGTTTAGCCTCTAAAAACACTGAAATCCGACCTTTAATAAAAAGGCTTCTAATGGGAAATATTGTTGTGTGTGTGTGACGTGAAATCCATTTATTATCTACTAACCTTTCCACCTGGTAGAAACTTGCATTTTGTTTCCATGAATCCATTTATAGTTCTGTCATACGAGGGAGTCTGGAATAGCAAGAACATTGTAATGAGTGACGTAATTAGTTTCTATAGGTAAAGCAATGTGACAATCATGTAACCAAGTAATACCTAATGCAATTGTATATGTATGGCCAGCAAGTACTATTTTCCTCTAGTATTAAAGGGGTGGTTCACCTTTAAGTTAATATTAAGTATGTTATAGAATGGCCAATTCTAAGAAACTTTTCAATTGGTTTTCATTATTTATTTTTTAACAGTTTTTCAAATATTTTCCATCTTTTTCCATCTAAAAACTGGTGCTCTATAAGGCTACAAATATATTGTTATTGCTACTTTTTATTACTCCTCTTTCTATTCGTGCCCTCTCCTAATCATATGCAGGATTAGACTGGCCTGGCAGGACGCCAGGAAGAAACCCGGTGGGCCCCGGCCCTCATGGGTCTCCGCCAGGCCAGATCCCCTCTCCCTACCCTACAAAAGAAAAAAAAAGTTGTGGCCATGGACAGAGCCATTCGCACAAATGTGTGCCTCCTATTATTGATCATATGCCAGTCTCTTGTTTACATCAGTGCATGGTTGCTAGGGTAATTTGGACCCTAGCAGCCAGATTATTGAAACTGCAAATTGCAGAGCTGCTGAATAAAAAGCGAAATAACTCAAAAACCTTTAATAATAAAAAATGAAAACCAAGAGCAAATGGTCTGAGAATATCACTCTCTACATCATACTAAAAATGAATTTAAAGGTGAATAACCAGTTTAATAAGAATTTTAATTTACATTTTAGCATCCAAAAGCTGTCCAATTGCAAGAGGGTAACAGCTGGTGAATCAATGTATTGTACATAAGGTTAATATCAGAGTAATATACCAGATATATCAGATAGTCTTCTCAATCACAGAACTTGTATAGCAGTGATCATGGGGCAATTCTGCACCCACACCATCTGAGGCAGCCTTCCCAAAACCTGCCCCCCCCCCCCCCCCCCCCAATGTGAAGAAAGGGAATATTGTATTGCTAGTGAAGACTGCAGATGAAGTTCTGGTTCTAAAAGCAAAAATGTTTCTCCAAAATTGACCATGGGGGTGAAACTGCCATGCATCTTGCATCTTCCATGCTGTATACTCTAGTATTCCCAGTATAGAAGTATTCCCAATATCTTAGCAACTCCAAACTATTTTTTGTAATGCAAGGAAAAATGATGACTAGTAGGATACTTAAACCATATCAACTATGTTTGGGGAAAGGCCCAGATGTCTGATGAATTGACAATACTGCATAGGTTCTGCCTATATAGTAATACCAGAGTATAATAGGAGGAGCCTTGCCTTAAAAGAAGCTGTCATTAAGAACAATGTGACCAAGGGATCTTATAATAATGATAACCTAATGGAGAGCAGAGACAATGAGACTGTTTCCTTGGCATCAAGAACAAAAACTTGATAGCTACACCATGTTGTTTTATGTAGTGATCAAATTTACATTCACTTTATTAACTCCTTGATCTTGTTCTACGATATTGTCACTGTTACTGAAGTAGGGTACTGGAAACATACATGGAGCTTAAACACGTCGGCTGTTTTGCATTTGTTATTGGAATAAAATTATATGGGGTTTTGTGTTATAATAGTGAGAAATTAAACCGAACCCAATTCAGGTCATTACAGGTTTGGGAACTATTGTTTTTCTGTGATTTGGATCTCCATACCTTAAGTCTACTAGAAAATCATGTAAACATTAAATAAACCCAATAGGCTGGTTTTGCCTCCAATAAGGATTCATTTTATCTGAGTTTGGATCAAGTACAAGCTACTGTTGTATTATTACAAAGAAAAAGGAAATCATTTTTAAATAACTGAATTATTTGGATAAAATGGAATCCATGGGAGACTGCCTTTCCATAATTGGGAGGAGAGCTTTCTGGATAATGGGTTTCCAGTTCATGAATCCCATACGTGTGACTATTTCTTCAGCTGATAAAACACTTAAGTGGTTATGTAGAAATATTCAGTCATATAACCCAGGGGTCCACAACCTTTTTTGGTTTGGGGAATGGTGTTGAGGCAAAAACCGGGGACGGAGGGGGGGTTGGCATCCAATTCGGGGTGCCTCATTAATTGCGGTCTAAGCTTGGTGGCCCAGTTCAGGGGGACCCCTGATCTAACCTATGGCAGACTGTAAAAACAGTTGCAATGCGCCTAACTAGTAGTATCTAAGCTTACAAAGCATTGCTCAAGATAAACTAGATGAGTTATGTTAGGAGTCTATGGATGTTGGACAGAAAAGAGTGAGGCAATATATAGACAAATACAGTCTTGTCTCTATTGAATTAATATGAACAGTTCTGAGTTTCACATGCTTTGAATTTGCAAGCGTTACACGTATTTGTATTTTTTACTTACCGAAACTTTGTATCCTGTGTTCTCTGCTGTCAATGGACGAACTTCTGGAATGACTGGAGATGATATTTTTAATGATTCCACATTAAGTTCAGTCAGAGGCTGTGACTTAGTTGCCGGCATGGTGAGTGAGTAGGTATCACTTTGACTCTTCTCTAGTAAGGCAGGGATTGGGAAAGGTTCTAATTTGGTTACAGAAGTTTGCTGGTACATTGTATTTGTTGGTAGAGATGGACTCAAAGGACCACTTATCTCCAGAGATGAAAACTGGGAACTGCCCAGATTCAAAGGGGCACGTTTCTGTTCTTGATTATTAGCCTCATCTGTTTTCAACAGATCGATATTTTTGGCTTTTAAATTCAAGTTATCCAACAAAGCAGAAGTGCCTGTACTTTCCTTTGATATCTGGAAAGGACCATTTGTAGTGTCCACTGTAGATCTTACTGAGCCACTGCTATGTCCCAAACCTTTTATGCTTCCCCGATCAGAAAGTTTAGGAGCAAATGCTTTTCTGTCTGAAGGTTTTCTCTTCAGTGAAGGCACCCGTAGAAAGCTTGGTTCTTGTTTCTTTTGATCTTTTTCTTCTATATCAATTTGTCTCAAGTTTTGCTCCGTCTGAAAAAAATATACAAGGAGTAAAGGATTCTGTGGTAATTAAACTTAAAGTGATACTAACATGTTGCTATAAAAATAGGAATATGTTGGTATCAGTGAAGAGGAGCTGCTTGTGAAATATAAGCAGCTGAAAGCCCTGCAAACCTTAGCAGCAGCAACCCTCCGACACCATTAAATCATCTTGCTGAGTTGTTTCAGTTACGCTGGACTGGGGGCGATGCGATCCCTCCATAGGCTGGAGTCTGTTTCCATTTGTAATTAGCCTATGGAGGGATTGCTCCGCCCCCAGCCCAGCGTAACTAAAACACACACAGCAAGATGATTTAATGGTGTCAGAGGGTCACTATGACGAAGTTACCTGTGCGGCCGGCTTTGGGAGGCTTTTGGCTGCTTATATTTTATATTTTTATATGTGTGCAGCTTCTTTTCACGGATACCGACACGTTCCTATTTTTATAGGACCGTGTCAGTAGCACTTTAATATCATATAGAAAAGGCAATTTTAGGTGCCCTAAACAGTGTATATGTGCGTTTATCTGGAAATAGAACATGATTTACTTTGGTTTTCCTTTTGAGGAGAGCAAACTTTTCTTCTTGAGCTGCTAGCATCTTCTCAAAGTCTTCCTGTTTCTTCAGAAGCTGTTCAACTAGAGAGATGGAGTCCTACATAGAACAAGAACATCTGTCACCATAAATCTGCTGAAAATAACAATAAAATCACTAAAAACAAACACAGAAACTCACCCCATAACTTTGATCCAAAAGATATGGCTCGCGAGTATTAAGCCACCCATCAGCTTGCTCTAGGTCTCGCCTCAGTATCTGGATCTCCAGATTCTCTTCATTTATCTCCTTTCGTTTCTGCCAGCTCTCTGATAGTTTGTTCATCAGCTCAGACACCTCGTTGACTTTTTCTGCAATCTGTTATCAAGGCAGACAGTGCGTGTCAGAAATGATAAAGTGAGAACATTCATTTTCACTTCTATGTTATTGTTGTGAGGTAAATCAAATCTTTTTATGACTGCTGCCTTGTGCTTTTGAATTTCTTTAGAAAATGAGTGTTATTGAAACACCCTGGTCCTGGTCCTGCCCATAGCATGTCCCCAGCAGTTTCAAACACAAAGGGAGTAAAAGTTGTGGTAAACTGGTGTAAAATACTTTCTCCATATTCACAAAAAAATCTGCCTAATTTCCAACTCAATCAACACTTTTCATTTTTAATGAAAGAAAGACCGTTTACAGACACTTTTATGAATTTGCCTTTCAAACGACAAAAAAATGGGTCAAAAATGACATTTTAAACTATATTTTAAAAATGGAGTAAAGCTCCGTTTCCTCTGGTGTCAGATCAATTCTAAACTAATTTTCTCTGCTTTGGTTCAGACAATCTTCATTTCACACCTCGCCCTGATTTGGGAAAAATAAGCATATTAATAGGGATTAGCATTTTATACTTAGGGCACAAGTTTTTGTGTAACCCTACAGGTGTAAAAAGCTCATTAACAAAACAAATAAAACACTGATTAAACAAAAAAAGTGAATATATATCATTTTGACCTGCGTTATTTTACTAGTTTTATCTTAACTAATGAGGCATTATTAGCAACTTGAATATATTATAAAAATCTAAAGGAAAATTAAAGCCTCCCAGTCATTTTTTTGTTTTAGCAGCACTTAGACACTTGACCTAAAATAATAAAACATACTTTTTCAACAAATCCCTATATTATGCAAAATAGTATTTTTAGTATTTAGACCCTTATATCTTGTTACTGAAGTGGAATTACACAAACACCCTGAAAAAAAAACAATTTAATGGCTGACTGACAGCTTTAGTAAGAGCTAAAGACAAATTAATAAAAAATGTGGTTAAAATGTTGTGCGAAAATCAAAATCTGAAAACTGTCTGTTTAGAAGACAAATTCACAAAAGTGGAGAGGGTGGTTTGTAAATTTGGTGGGAAAGCCGACATTTTTATCTCCATTTTTATTTTGTCTCAATATCACCACTTTTGTGAATTCCCCCCAGAGAGTAGGAGACAGCAGAGCATAGTCCCTGTACCACCAGTCCTATTTACCTCTACTTCTAGCTTCTACACTTATGCAACATCTTGTCTTCTCTTATTCTCATTTTACTAACTTCATACCCATAATCTGCTGGACCCAATTTAATCAGATTTTTGGCATCTGCACTCTACATATATGATATATGATTAAGTACCCTGCAGTCCATTTACTTTACTTTACTTTGTCTGTGGGATCTGCGAGTACTTGCTGCTGTTCTCCTTGGTCTGATTCCTCCATCTTGAGCTGTTGGTCTGGGGCATGTGCTCCTAGACCCCATGTGTATATTTGTGAGATGCTCTACTGATATGGCTATGCACCAAGAATTTCTTCTGTATTAGAATCACATACCTCCATAGACATGAAGTGCTTATTCTGCACAAGAGCCTCTCCTGTCCTTTGCAATTCCTCATATTTCACCCAGTGCTTGTCAATTTCTCTCTTATATTCAGTGTGACGTTTAATCATTTGTTCGGCTCCAGAAACATCATTTGCCAGTTCCTCTGATACCACCAGAGCTTGCATCTCCTTTGCCCAAACCCTAATATTAAAATGTGTTACCTTGATCATTATATAAAGCTATGGCGTCCCACAGTATTGTACAGAGCAAGCCAATGCAAAAAAATGATTTCAGTACACTAATACAATTAAAACATCATCTTTACAAAAACATATACAAACATTTCAATAATTCAATGCAAAAATAATAGGGGATAAAGGAACTGCTAACATTATAAATGCACTGAGGAGGTACTATAGATGGAGAGAGATCAGTGTGTTCATTTGGGTATTAAGATTAAATGTATGTGTTGTCATCTAGTTTGTAGAAATAAAACACATTGATGTCAGAGAGTCAAGTTGATGAAAGGTTACACTATTAGCTTCAAAAACAGTTTCTTTAGGTTTTTAAGACATGGATTTAAAGACATGGTGACTAAGAATGTCTGATGTCATGGTGATGAGTGTGAAGAAGTGAAGGGGAGGAGAAGAAGAGAAGGTCCTGTGGATAAAGGAGTCTCTGGGAGTGTGATGATGTTGATGTTTTTGTAGGTTAACAAGTAGTTGAAGTTAGTTGTATAGATACATAAGCAGGGCAAGGACTAGTAGGGAAGGAGAGAAATGGTGGAGGAGAGATATAATCTGGCAGCAATGCTCACCTGTCTACACTCCTCACATTATTTAATTAATCATTATTTAATCCTCAGGACAGTGTTTTGTGTAGATTTATGGAATACTCTAAATTGATGGTGTTACTACAATAACTAAAAGGGTGTAAGATTGGATGTACATGTAACTTGTTTCCTTAGATGGGTACTTACATAAGCTCTCCACAGTCATCAAAATACATCTGCGCCTGTTCTGCTTGGCTCAGTTTCTCTTTCCTGTCCTGAGACTTACGGTACAGGGTTCCCCAACTCTGATTGACATCCTGCAATCTTTCTGCTACATTCTTTTGTACTGGAGGATGCAGCTGGGAAATAAACTGTCCTCTAGTCAATATTCTTTCCACTTCTTTCTTAATGGCTGCTAAATCCCCCTGTAATTGAAAGAGGCAGAAGTATTTAAGCAACTGTGGATGGTGAGATTTAGTATCTTCTCTGCAGAGGGCAAGACCAAAACCCCTAGGTAAGTAAAATGTCAGGCTCTGATTTATAAAATGTAACGTTATCTCTCTGCTTCCATGAAAATCGACCAGCTACCAGGAACATTTATTTATTATTACGACCTGAGCATTCGTGCATAATACAGTTTGGTTAACCCCTGGGGCTTATGAATTGTATGCACAGTCATGAAGTCTCAGGAGGAGTAATATAACGGAAGGTGCATAGGGTAATGTTGGCTCTAGAGTGCATTTTTATATGAAAAACTACCAGGACTAGCACTTTAAATGGGAGCCAGAGAGCTTTCAGCAGTCATTGGACATGATGTAGAAATAAAACAGTTATTTGCTAGAGAAAAAAGTGGAAAATAGCAGATGAAGTAATGAATTATAAAGCAGAGTAAGGAAGGTGTTGTGGACTGTGCCTTCATTTACCTGAAAAACCTCATGTTGGTTGAGCAAGGCCTGTACTCCAGGGAGATCGTATCCATAGTCATCAGAATTAACAGCTACTCCTTTCTCCTGTATCCAGCTCATCAACTCATCAACCTCGTGATCAAATTCATGCACTTGGTGAGCTGTTGCCAGAACCTAAGGAATTAAAAATCAATTGTATTCATAAAATAAAGAAATGTAAACGTGTTTCTACTACACAAGCTTGATATCAAAATGCAGGCACTACGAATATAAACAAACAAAGAAGTTAACTGAGGGAAGTAGTGGCAGTCTAATCAGTTGGATAAACAGGGTGACATAGAAATTGTTGGATAGAAGTAACAGGGATTTCAACTGAATTTCTTATTCATTTCAGTTTACCAACAACTTCTTTACTAGACCCCCTTCTTCAATCAGATATACGGTACATGTCCATGCTTATTTTACATACCTTGGCCCTGTGTTGGATGGCAGAACACAGGTCATCCCAAGCAGTTTTAACCTCTTCAGTCCTCTTCTTAATTCCATGTTCCTGGCTATGTGGAGTTTTCAGCAAGCTGGAAGCCAGTCCTATTATATTCACCACTTTGTTCTTTCCAAGGTTTTCGATTTCCTTCACAAAGTCCTCAAACTCCTTTTCTAAGACCTGTAAAAAGATGACAAAAGAAAAATGAGCAATACCATCTGCTGAACAGTTTAACAGTACAATATCTGACATATCACCAGTGCTGAGTTATGCAAGTCCAGAGCTAGTGAGCCCAACTGCAGCAGCTAAAAGTACACTGTACCCTATTCAGTTTCAAGAAATAAAAAAATTAGCAAGGGACTGAAATGGAAAGTAGTACAGTATTTAACATGACTAGATTTAGACCAACTTAGATCACTCTAATCTACAAAATGAAAGCAATTGCCAGCACATTGTAGCAAACCAGTACCTCCCTCACTGGGTTTGTAAAAAAAAAAAAATCAACACTTTATTAGTAGGTCATTTATTGGTATGGTTTACCTTTCATTTAAGTTAGCATGTAATAGAATGCTGTATTCCTAATAAATTTGCAATTGACTTTCATTATTTTTATAGTCTTTGTTTTTTTCCACTCTATTCCATCATTACAGCATTTGGTAGACACCGAACCCCAGAAGCCAAAAGCTATTGCTCTGTGAGGCCACAATCTTATTGTTACTGTAACATTTTATTACTTATCTTTTGATGCAGGCCCTCTCCTATTCATATTACCATCTGTCATTCAAACCACTGCCTGGTTGCTAGGATAAATAAGTCAATGATTCCATATGTGAAACCTAGCATTTTTACAGTATATACACTCTAATAAGTAATGCAAGGCTCTGCTCTGCTCCACATACACAGCTTGTTGGTGAATATACAGAACTGTTGCTGATGGTTTTTAAATAAATACCTTTATGCCTTCTAAGTCCTGTCCCAGATCATCAGATTTAGCAGTAGCCTTTTTGCTGGCTAGCCATGCCTCTATCAGGTCTGCCTCCTTCTTGAACTGGAAAAGCTGATGCTGCTCTATTAGCTGAGACCTACGATCCTCAGCTTTTTCAAGCAGGGAGCTGTATTCATCCAGCACAGACTTGAGTTTTGGCATCACTATAGAACTAGAACAAGAGCACTGTGTCAGGCACAGACAGTTTTTTCTAGACCTGAAATGGACATATTTCATGACCTTGTTAAATGATTCTGAGGAAGCCTTACCTCTCTGGATTATCACTGTCACTTTGCAGGCCTTTTCCAGTATCTATTAATTTGTTAATTCTGGGAGCAAAGCCATCAAGATCCCGCCGGGTGGTGTCTAACTTTCGTAGTAGAGCTTGGGTAGATTCTTCATTCTTTCCATTATCAGTAGATTTTATCACAAAGCTTCTCTCAGCTAACCAAGCTTCAGCCTCTAAGAGCTAAACAGAACAGGGTGAAATAAGTAAGGGGTGAACAAACTTATACATATAAATCAGCACTGGGGATTGAATACTTATTGCTCTCTAATCCTATATTGGTTAATGTGCATTTAGGGTTGGAACCTGCCCAAGTGGAAACCAAAAGTATGATGATAATGTGCCTGTGTGATCCAAGAAAAATGGCATTGCTGCAAAGCCTCCAGACATCATTGCAAAAGCCCTAAAATTGCAGTATTCATACCACTCCCTCTTCAGACATTTTGGGTTAAAGACCACCTTTAGCATATAGCATGGTTATGGTGATTGATACAGTAAACAATGTAGTAGTATCCGTCACTCTTCCAAAGATCCAGAGATAGGTCCACATTCCAAAATGCATCCATCATTGACCACTGTACCTGCCTGAATCGTTTTCAGGAAAACACAATGTAAGTCAAGTCATAAAACACCATAAATTATGTTTAATTATGCACGCATGCCAGTGATGTGTGGAGCCAACTGGCCTGCTTAGGGCACTTTGCCGGCCTGGCCGGCCTCTGCCTCATTTTTCATACTACTGGAAGGGCACCATTGTGTCACTGTATGTAGCACAGCATGAACTGCTCAGTGGCCCTGATAGGTTTCCCTGCCTTCCCTATGCTCTGTGTGTATCATACTCTGCCTGTCCTCTGCTTTGTGTGACATACTCTGCCTGCCCTATACTCCTTGTGTGTGTCATATTCTTCTTGTCCTATGCTCTGTGTACCATACTATGCCTGTCCTATGCTTTGTGTGCCATACTTTGTCTGCCATATGCTCTCTGTGTGTTCCATACTGTGCCTGCCCTATGCTCCCTGTGTGTGCCATACTCTGCCTGCCCTATGCATCCTGTGTGCAACATACTCTGCCTGCCCTATGCCCCTGTGTGCACCATACTTTAACTGCCCTTTTACATATGAGTGATGTGTTATGCCTTCAGTGAGCACCAATCATTTGTTTTTAGCAACATTGAACGAATAGTAAATGAATATTTAAGCAACGGATATAATATATAATAATACTATATCATAGTAAGTAGCATATTAAAGAATCTTACCAAACTGGTATATATATATTTAAGTAAATATTGCCCTTTTACATCTCTTGCCTTGAACCACCATTTTTTGATGGTCTGTGTGCTGCCTCAGAGATCACCTGACCAGAAATACTACAACTCTAACTGTAACAGGAAGAAGTGTGGGAAGCAAAAGACAAAACTCTGTTAATTAGCTCATGTGACCTAACTTTATAGTTTGTTTGTGTGCACTGTGGTTCCCAAGGGACATCCCTTATATTTCAAAATGGCAATTTTCTATTTAGGATTACCCAATGGCACATACTACTAAAAGGATATTATGAAAATGGTTTATTTACATGAAGCAGGGTTTTACATATATTTTTATGTGGCTAAGGAGTATAGTTTTCCTTTAATGCGGACATGGTCTTAAAAGTTCTTGTCAGGGCCGGAACTAGGGGTAGGCAGAGTAGGAGGCCGCCTAGGGCGCAGTCATGGGGGGGGGGCGACTTTTGAAGGGAATTAATGTTTTTTTAAATTTCTTTAATTTTTAACTTCGGCCCTGTCTCCAGCAGCAGCAATCTGCTCTACTTCAGTCCACCGCAGATCTAGGGCAATATTTTTGCTGCCGCTCTGGCACAGGCTGGTGGCACAGGTACAGACTTAGGGGGCCAGCTGCTGGCACAAGTACAGACTTAGGGGGCAATGGATGGTGGCAGAGGTACAGATTTGGGGCAATATTTTGAGTGCTGCTGACACAGGTACAGATTGGGGACAATATTTTGGGTGCTACACGCTGGCACAGGAACAGATTAGGGACAATATTTTGGGTGCTACTGGCTGACACAGGTACAGATTGGGAGCAATATTTTGGGTGCTACTGGCTGACACAGGTACAGATTAGGAGCTGGCTGGCACACATACAGTTTGATTCATTAATGTGTTATAAGGTTTCTTTATTTAAGAAAAAGTGAATAGGTGGGAAATGGTCATACGGGGGAGGGGGGGGCGCTGATTGTACCCCTTGCCTAGGGTGCCAAACTACCTTGGCCCGGCCCTGGTTCTTGTGGTAACATGGGTGGAGGTTTAAAGTGGGTGTGGTTTAAAACAGGGAGTGGTCAACACTGGCTGCCATTATCAACCCTCTACCACATAGACCAGAAAAATTCAGGCCCTCAATACCATTGAAATTGGACAGCACTGCCCTAATTGAGAGACATATGCAAAAATATGATATCATACATGATGCCCATAAAACTCATGAGTTGTGTCCAAATTAACACATAATCAAATAAATAAACAAGATTACTGAATTCATTATAAACTAATGGTTGAAAACATAATGGAAAAAATTATGCATTGAGTATAATAAATTAAGTGATAATAAGTCCATATATATATATATATATATATATACTATATTGGTACCATTGGTACATGATTAAGTGTATATGTAGCAATACATGTTAATAAAAATAAATAAAGTATGGGATCCTGTGGTTAGAAATTAATAATAACAGTGTATTACTATGTATGGTGTTGAAAGGCTTAATGCATTTTGTCCCTCAGGGAACTATAGGTATTAATGCCCATGTCAGTGATCTAAACTGATCAACAATGCCTCTGTTATGTTAATCCAAGCTTTGATAAATAGGCCTCCAAGTGTCTGGCAGCAATACACTATATTCCATTAAGTTTAGGAAAAAGATTATTGTTAATAATTGTTACATTTATAACATTATTATTATTACCTCTGTGAGGAACTGCTGGGCTTCACAGGCTTGGTTTAATCTTTTTCGCCTCCGTTCAGCTTCTGCTTTTAGAGTCTCCGCAGCCACTTCCAACTGCTGTAAACGATCCTCAATCTCATGGCTGGCAAAGTGGTTGCCCTTGATAAGCTTACGCCCGGTGCCCATCACAGCTTTGGTCAGTGCTTCTCGGCTGCTGATCTCATTTTCTAGATTCTGACAAGGACCAGAGGAAAGAGAATGTCACAATATGTAAAGTTCTGCTCAACACTACCCAGATTTTATTGCTTCTTCAACCTCCTTACTTGGTGTTTTTCCAGCAAAGCTTGGGCTGTAGTCAGTGACTGGCCACATTCCTTGGAAGAGGCCAAGGGCATTTTCTCTTTTATCCATGCAAGCTCATCATCAACATCCCGGAAAAACTGATCAAGTAACTTCTTGGCTTCCAGAGTGGCCCTACATTCCTGCAAAGGCTCACCAAGGCTTTTGTACCTGTGTATGATTAATAGGTTTCTTAGAATCCCACCAAGTTATGACTACTGATCCACAGCCAGGGGTGTGTGATCTGGTAGTATGGACAAGCTGAATTATAAATAGCATGTTTTATAATGATTTTATAATGAGTGATACCCATTGCGTTTTTTTGCATATATACTTGTTTGTGTTTGTATACAGATAAAGTGTGACTTCTATACAAACCCTATATGTATGTCCTATACATATATAAAATGTTCTTCTTGCGTTTTGCACTAGAATACTGCGTTTCTTTTCCAATGGTAGTAGATAAGAAATGTTTTTGTTCTACAATGTTTACAGAAAGGTGAAAATTAAAATGTATTTTGCAGTTAACAAAACAGTGGCTGCATGTCTGTCCCATTACTAATAAAGTAATAGAATGTCTTCTTATCAGTTGTCTTTGTGTTTCATCCTCAGACAGAGTACCAATTCCTGGCACAATAGGAATACTACTGTATGTACACGGCCACTTACATGCACAACTTGAGGCATTTACATTGGAGAAACTGGACAAAGCCTCAGAAAAAGGACCAATTATCACAATAGACAATAAATAATTGGTCACACCAGTAGGTAAACTTTTTAACAGCCCCAACCACAGTCTGGATGACTTTTTAAATTTCTGTCATCAAAGGCAATTTTAAAACAGAAAATGAACGCAAAGTGTGGGACAGGACTGTCTGTCTGGAGACAGGACTGAAATTAGGCCATGAATTTATGGCTAATTACCAAGGCTAGAAACAGATACATACATTTTAGGGAAAAAAAATCTGTGGAGACAACAACTACTACAGAAATCTGCTATCTACTTCACACCTTTGTTCTACTTCGTGCCTGGTCTGGACTACTTTGCATAACCCACCTCCCTGTAAAGCTGGCCATAGACATAAAGATTTTTAAAAGATCCGATCATCTTCGTGAGACCACGATTATCTCGAAACAATCATACGAATTGTCCATCAACTAAAAAGACCATTTCACGTGATATTGCCAGCAAAACTGAAGGGTAGCTGCCTGCTGGCCCTGCAAGCATAGACAGATTGCACTGGGAGTGAATAAAATTTTTTTAACCTGGTCGATCAATTGTCTGGTGAAAAATCGTATTATGTACAATCGTTCGAATCCCACTAACCGCACGATAATCGGTCGTCTATGGGGACCTAAGTCTGTCCCTGCTTGTAATACAAACTATGCTTATGTGTTGTTGCACCTTTCGTCCCTCACAGAAAATGCTGTATATATGTCAGTGCCAACATTGCTTTTTGTATTCAGCTTTGAAGAAGGAACTGCAGTGTCCTGAAAGCTTGCTGTGATTATCATCTAAGTTAACCAATAATGGTATCACCTTTACACAGCGCCGGATTTGTGGGGCAGATGCCCGGCTGCACGGTCCTAGTGCCCGCCCACACTATCGTGCACTTGTGCAAGAGCGCATGTGTACAAGTGTGGGAGCTGCGCATCCCTAGTGCTCCCTATGGAGTGGCTGAGTGGCATGCCACCCCTAAAAATTTACCACCCTAGGCCCGGTCCTGCCCTGTGGCCTCACCACAAATCCGGGCCTGCCTTTACATCCCTTTTGTTATGCTTCATACCAAATATTCTACCCTATAACTATTTCTCTCAGGAACATAACCTGGCCTAGACATTAGGAACCATAAGTAAACAAATAAGATAAAGTGATCTGGAAGGGAGCACAAGATTGACACTAAAAGACGTTACAATTATGATCTTTCCTGGAAAAGATCGTAAGAGACATACAGTAGCCAAGGTAGGTCACTTTGGTGGGAACTAAATCAGATCCTATATCTTCAGAACTCTTAGAAGCTGTAGGTAAGGAGAGTGGATAGTAGCAGATCAACTTATCTCAGATTGTATAAAAATCTCAGTAAGAGAAAAGTAGATTATCCACATAGTGCAAAAAAAATAGTGTAAAAGCAAAACACTGCAAAAGCCAATGCTGATCCATGGAATTGCAAATAAAATGACAAAAAACACAAACCTATGTATTATGATCCGAATTCTGTCGTCCATTGCATCGGCTAAGAAGTGACCCTCCTGTCGGAATTCACGGGCCTTGTTGGCGAGGACTTGCAGTCTTTCCCCATAACTTGTGATGTCTTCTTCCATTTCTCCAAGTTTTTCCAGCGTCATCAAGTCTTTACCCTTATTTGCAGCTTCAAGCTTGGCTTCCACTTGGTCCAGCCATTTTTCACTGTCCTCTAAACTCCGCTGAAACTGTAATGCCTAAGAGGAGGTAGAGGATTAGCATTAATTTTCTATAGCATGTACAACCACATATTAACACACAAACCCATATACATACATATAGATAGTATACATGCATTGGTGAGCTATACCTTGTAAGCTTCTTGCAGTTTGGCTGCCTTTTCTGTGCACTTCTCCAGCAATTCCTCCCACAATTCTTCCATTTCTTGCAGTCGGGTGTGGATTATATCAGAAGCATAATGATGTTCTTGCTGCATTTTTTCACCATCCTGTAGAATCAGGGATCATAAGACTTTATACGTATATTGATGGCGTATGTTTTTTGGGAATCTATTTCAAAACTTTCATGAAGTAGGAACATCACAAGGGAATGCTGACCTCTGGTGGCCCCTACCTAATGATCCAATATAAGTGTATTTGACTTCTGAATAAAATTGCATTCGGTACAATAAACCAACATAGAAAACTAACTTCATTTCACTTTGGGCTGCTTTTTATCATTTATAATACATATTCTACTCACTGCATTTCCTTGAGCTGCTGCCACACCAGATTGCTGGTAATAAATCTGAAATAAAAATGTCACCCTAACAACTATTTAGCTTTATCTCAAATTACTTACGGATTTTATGTCATCCAGACGGTTCCTGTTCGCTTTGATCTCAGCCTCGAATGTCTGGTGCTTCTGCAACTTGGCCTGCAGATTGCTGGGATCTCTCCAGCTGTTATCCATGGCAATAGTGTTTTTCTCCAGCATCCACGCCCCCACCTAAAGGAAAGGAAAATGTGGTCACTCATCTTGTTTAATCAGATGACCAATAGATACATCTTGATTCTGAATGTCTTGATTTCTATTGAGTTTTTTGTATCATAAAGTGAAATGAAAGGGATATGATAAAGTCAAATTAAAGCTTCATATGGCTACAGACAAAATTAAATACAACTATATACTTTTGTCAAATCAACAGCATTATAATGATACAGCTGACTGTAGTAAATAAGACAATAACAAAACATAACCTAACATTGCTCAATAACATCTTGCTACTAAGGGGTAATATAATAAAACATCATAGTGACCCATAGCAACCAATAAGAAGTATGTATTCTGCTGACAAGTAAATGCCACCTACTAATAGGTTGCTATGGCTTACTAGACAAGAAGTAAACCAAAAGGACAAAGAAAGGCATTTTCTACTTGGGGGTGCCAAAAGTTATGCACCCCCAAGTGATTGTATTTACTTCCCTGAAACCCCAGGCTGGTGCTCCTATCAGCAGAAAACTGCAACAAGCCAGGGTTCTTCCAGTGAACAAGACAGAGCTATTGTCTTCCGGCTTCTTCTTTCTTCTCATGGCTGCGCTAGCACAGTAGAGCGAAAAGCTGAACTTTACCAAAAAAAGTCAGCTATTTCTTTCTACGGTGTATGAGTCTGCCCTGGGAAATTTGAAGAGCGAAGAAGCAGGTAGACAATCGCTCTATGGTTCTTGCTGGAATAATCCTGAAAAACATTTTTACTCCATTGTTTTGTGACAAAAAATCACGTGATTTCCCTCCCAGAGCCTAACTTGCATATGCAAATTAGGATTCGATTTCGGTTCGACTGAAAAAGGTCAAATCCTGGCCGAATCCCGAACCAAATCCTGGATTCAGTGCATCCCTAGTGAAAACACGTTTCCTTCTCCTTTAAGACCATTTATTATATTACCACCTAAAAACATCAAACTACTTGTTGTTTAGAGGTGATAGTGTATTTAGCTGGGAAATATAATAACATACTAGTTAAGAGTTAAATAAAAACCATGTCCAATAAATGTAACCTTTTTTTATTAAGCTAGCCGTAATCATATTTAAAGGTGAACTATTGCAAAAATCTTGCCCTCAGCATCTGTTTCTCTTCATTCTCTCTTAATGCCGGAGTCGAGTGTCAGATTTTGATTTAACGTTAGATCCAGTAAATCTTTCCTAGCAGATGTATTAAAGCTCACTCAAATAACGGATTCCAGCACAAATCAAAATCTAAGAAAATAACTGACCATGTATTTCTGGTGATTTTAAAAGAGTGAGCTCTAATACATCTTCTAGTAAAATGGAATGATGGACCTGCTGTTGAATAATATGAGGATATTAAAGTCAACTTGGAGTTCCATGGCCTGTATAAAAGCACTCAGTCTTTAGCTTCATGCCTTTATATGGTCATTGGACTCCTTGACGACTTCTTATATCATTATGTATAAAAAGATTCCTGGCTGTGTTATTTTTAAGGGAAAACATATCCAATATGCAAGTGGCATACACATATACAAGGTATGCAACTACTCTTGTTTAGGCACAAAAATGATTGTGTTCTGAAAGCTGTAAATGTTACAATAGCCATGGAAACTTCCTCTTTGTTTCATGTTGTCTTCCAGTGGTCAGTAAATTGGACATGATGGCTTACAGAAGGCTGCTATCCATGGTGTTTAATTATTTTTACCTTCAGCTGGCACAGGGGCAGATTTTCTATGTTATGAAGTAGGTATCTAACAATATAATATGATCACTTGTGTGTGTTCCCTCAATAAAGTCATTTTGGCAGATCATCCACTGCAGAGTCCAAAGCTACTGAAAACATTGGTTTGGTGCATCAGGTCAGATGTGTGCAATGTGGACATTCACATGCAGATTGGACTAATATTCAATCAGTCTATATCATAGAAATCAGGTGTGCATAGCAAATGTGAGCACAGAAAGTGCATGTTCTTCCCAGGTGCGATCCCAGGCACTGCGCCGCCTGAGGTGGCCTTGAATTTGCCGCACCCCCACTTCCCCACGGTGCTCAAAAGTGAGTGCCGGACAGGGGTGGGGGGGTCCACGGCGCTAGTGCAGAGCACGCAAGTGCACGCTCTGCACTAGAAGAGCCGAATTTCCAGGTTGAAAACCGGAAATTCGGCTCTTAGTTACCAGGAGCGGCATTTTTGCTGCCTCAACTCACCTCATTGGCGGAGCTCCCCTGGTTCTTCCACAATCACTACATTCAGCACTGAGTTTCCTGCAGCCCCCCCCCCATTTGGCATCCCCATACCTCATATGAGTTTCTAAGGAATTTCTGCAGTTGCCTGGACTCCTCCAGTTTCCTCTTGTGGGATTCAGCTGCATGCAATAGTTTCTTCTTTCTGACAAACAAATAATAATTCTTGTACCAAGTGTTACATGATACAACATAATTGTGCCTAGCTCTGACATTATGAATTATTTCTAGTTTTACAAAAACAAGTGTATTTGCCACAGTGTTAACAGCACAGAGACTTTCCCATGTGTATAGTGTGGCTAGAAAAAACGTCTTATTTTTCTTTTCCGTTACTCAGTCTCAGCCCTCAGCAATTTTCATCTACAATGTCTTTAGTGTTCCACAATTGTAATTCTAATGCAGTATATAGGTATACACCCAAAAATATACAAATAAAGCAGAAACTAAGTCAACATGATTCACGTGCCAGAAGAAATTCAATCCTTGACGGGAAAGTTATTAGCATATTTATGACTGGATCTTGTCTGAAATATCAGAGATGCAAATAAGCTTGGATATGAATAAAGAAATATTTTTCTTCTTTAGTATAGTCTAATGATTAGATGATAATAATAGCAGGAAAAAAATAGAACAGAACTTAGATACTCCTGGAAGAGCATTTATTTACTGCCCTAGATACTCTTAAAGCAATGGCTGAAACAGTATAGTCAATGGCTTTGTTATGATCTAAGAGGGGGGCCAAACCAAATGAAGTCAGAAGGGCTCAAATAGAAACAATCTCCATATCCCTGCCCTAGAAACACAAACCTTAGCTTGTTTATATTTACTTATAAATGAGTTTCCAGCCCCAAAAATAAATATGTATTATGCCTCCTATATTGTTCTCTGTAAAATCTTTTTAAGAATAATAAACATTATAGATCCCCATATATGAGTATACATACAATCTGAGAGTACCTTGATCCCTTTACCACTCAAAGGGGTGGTTCTCTTTTAAGTTTGTTTTTAGTATGTTATAAAACATCCTATTCCAAGCTACTTTGCAACTGGTCTTCGTTTATTATAGTTTTGTGCATTATTGCCTTTCTCTTCTGCATTTTTCCAGCTCTGAAATGGGGTCGCTGACCCCGACAGTAAGAAAACTATTGCTCTGTGAGCTTACAATTTTAGTATTATTGTTGTTACTTTTTATTCCTTATCTTTCTATCAGTCCTTCCCCTAATCATATTCCAGACTTTCATTCAAACCACTGCCTGGTAAACAAACCCCATCAACCTAAAAGTGCAGGACTTTCTGCATAATAAAATGAAAATACTTTAAAGAGAATTATTTTGCTCTCCAACCATTTTTTGATTGACTAGGAATTTTACACACTGGCACGGAGTGTGTGGTTGTTGAGAAGCGGTACACACATTGCTGGGACTATTTTTATTTTATTTGCCATCAACCTAATAGCTGCTGAAATTTCAAACCAGAGAGATGCTACACAAAAGGCTACATAACTGAAACACCACACAAAAAATTACAGACTATCAATGAACATCCCCTTTAATTTCCCCTCATTAAATAAAAAACAAATTCAACTTCAGTTCAGTTCAGTTTATGTCCATGCATTTCAGAAAATCCCGTACCTCTCCAGGACTGCCTGGCATTTATTGGCGATGTTCTCAGAATCATAATGCTGGTTCTCCTGTAACTCTCGGGCAAATGTCTCCATTTCATCAATGTTATCCATTTGTGCATCAAGGGCCTTCTCAAATATCTCATGTTTTCGCTGGAGGTTCTCAACACTGGCCACAGAGTCCTGTGAAAAGAAGACATAGGTCATATCTGTGACTCCATTGGAAGGATGTTACTTTGGTGCAGGATCACAGCTGACAAAGTACAGAACAAATACCAGATGGCAGACCCGGACTGGCAATCTGTGGGTTCTGGCAAATGCCAGAGGGGCTGCTTATAAGGTGCCATAGTAATTCAGTATTTAGTGGGCTGGTGGGGACTATTTGGGCCTATGTGTGGGCTGATTGGGCCTCTGTCTACCTGAAATGCCAGGGCCTATTTTGATTCTCAGTCCAGACGTGCCAGATGGATAAAAAGTTTTCTAAAGACATAAAGGATTAATTACGAATGCAAGCACAAATACGAAATTGAAATGCTATCCACAAAGATGATTTCATTTGTAATGTGTGTCTAGTGTTGCTACAGCAGTTCATTCTGCTTTTATTATCTGTTTGCAAGTTGCAAAGTATAGGGCACATGAATGCTCAGGAACCCTGGAATTCCATTCAGCCAACACATAGTTAATATACAATAAAGGAGATGAAATAGTATACATGGAGGTTCCCATATATATACTGTATATGCCTCCTGATACTGTGGGGTGCTGGCAGCCACATGGGTGAATGTTAACTGAGAAACCCCCCAGGGGATTACTTCCATATGTGTATTGTTGGCATCTGGCCAGTGCTTTTTATAGAGCTCCTTGGGCAATGGATGACAGTATTACATTGTGTTGCAATATGTTAGCCTGGGAAGCAGTGACATTGCCTATCATCAAATTCCTAACCCACTCCTACTCCACCAAAATAGTTCTGCTCCTCATCACACAAAACAGTTGGGGACCACACTGGAAAACTGTTAACTGTTTTTAGGACATCTGTCCCATATACTACATTAATTAAAAAGTAAAATAGATAATAGCTCTGTGTTTTTTGCTATGTTCTGTCTTTTCACATAGAAAAAAAATATATATGACTACCTACCCCAAGATCATCATTAGCCAGGAAAGCTTCTTTACTGTTTAGCCAACTCTCATTCTGATCCACAAGGCCAAAAAAGATCTAAAAGAAAAACATGTATTACACTTTAATATTGTTATATGTCATGCGGACATCATGGCTGCGGCAGCCATGGGAGATGGAAGGCCATGACACTGGTATGTAATGGATTTTTAAAAAAAAAATGATACTGAAATGTTGTGCAAAAACCTGGAACACATGAGTTTCACTTTATAGCAGCAATAATGCCTACATCTATACATGTGTTTGAGATATAGATATATTAAATCCCTATAAAGCCAGTACCACTTCTAGTAGTCAGACTGTACATACTACAGTATATGCATTGTTTATGTGGTAGTACATTTCTTAAATACAGAAGGGATTTATGTTTTTTGTTGAACATTTCAGCCAGCTCTCTTCTGTACTGTAATCACAATACTTTTGCACTGATGGGACAGACTTAAAGGGCACCAATCACGGCCAAAATCAAACACATATTAACAATCTGACCAGTACAACCTAAACATGTTTAATTAAGCTACATATACAGTTTTTTTTTTAAAATAACAGCAGTTTTTTAAAAATCCTATACTTTGTCAAATGGGTTCTTTCACTGAGGGAGTCCATACTTTGACTATAACATGCAAATGCGTTCACGGGAATGCTCAGATTGTAGCACTGCCCTGGGTATTCTACCCAGAATGCCTAGCTTTAGTGAACGCCTCCACTAGAAGTATCATGAGATTTCCCTATTTTATCCCCTTGCTGGTGATGTCTATATGCAATCAGATTTCTTGAACTTTCACATAGTGTCTTTACTTAGTAAATGATTTTAGTTATGATAACAAGGGTTATTATTTATTGTAATGTATAAAAATCATGTACTTTTATTGATGCTATGTGTTCAAAAGAGATTCATTTTCTTCTTTTTGAAAGTCACCTGCAAATCCCGGGCCTGGCGTAGCCTCAGGTTGTTGTCTCTCCAGGATTTTAATAGCTCATTCCAAGCTTCTGCCGCTCTAGATAATGAAAGTTGGATTTCTTCGCTTGCATAATGTCTTGAGCTACACAGATTCTCACCAGAACTCTTGATGGAATGGTACCTCTCTTCTCTTGCCTCTATTTCAGCCTGAAACACAATATGTTTATGTTAATGTAACATAATAATAAAGGCTGAATCCACTAAAAATGTTTTTGTATTTTAATGACATAGGAGACAATATGGAGCGGCTGTTGACATTGACATTGACACAAATGTCACATTCTAACAGTAGAAATATGGATACTTAACCCAAAGTATTAATGGAAGAATTAAGAGGTATCATGCATATGTAGTTGTGTTTAATAAACAAAGCATGCACATTAGTGGGGTAAACAAGAAAGTGCAAGTAGTGGAGCTCCTCCAAAAACATGCATCATGTGTAGGGACTATATGTTCATGGCAGCATTCCATTTGTGAAGCCCACACACTTCTCAATGACTTCATCTTAAAACTTACCACCTGTATGTAGACAGACATTACAGCTTGCAGGATCTAAGAAAATGGATACTTGGAAGTGTTTTCAAAACACAAATATTCTTTTAGTATGAAAAGTGCAATTAGTCTCTTAGCAAAGCCAATGAGAGAACACGCATGACCTTGTGTTCTAGATCAAATATGTTCTACTCTAGATAAAATCACTATGTTCTACTGTTATATGTAAACAGCTTATATACATTTTTAAAAGTTTGGGAACCCCTTTTAATTCTTTGAGTTTTGTTTAGCATTGTCTGAGCTTTCCAAGTAGCAACTTCCTTTTAAAATATAACATGCCTTATGGAAACATTGTTATGATGCATATTTTTTGTTAATCAAATAAACTTTATGTCACTGCTGAAATACTAAAGTTAGACAGGTGCAAAAATGTGGGCACCCCAACAGATATATTACATCAATACTTAGTTGAGCCTCCTTTTGCAAATGTATCAGCCTCTAGATGTATTTTATAACCTTGGATGAGTGTGTGGATTCTGGACGGTGGTATTTTTGACCATTCGTCCATACAAAATGTCTCCAGTTCAGTTAAATATGATACATGGACAGCCTGCTTCAACTCATCCCACAGATTTTCCATTATATTCAAGTCGGGGGACTGGGAAGGACATTTCAGAATTTTGTACTTCTCCCTCTGCATAAATGCCTTTGTAGATTTCCAAGTGTGTTTAGGGTCATTGTCTTGTTGGAATGTCCAAACCCTGCATAACTTCAACTTTGTGACTGATGCTTGAACATTATCCAGAAGGATTTGTTGATACTGGGCTGAATTCATTCGATCCTCGACTTTAAAATGGTCCTAGTCCCTGAACTAATCACACAGCCCCATAGCATGATGGAACCTCCACTAAATTTGACAGTAGGTAGCAGGTGTTTTTCTTGGAATGCGGTGTTCTTCCACCATGCAAAGCAGTTTTTGTTATGACCAAATAACTAAATTTTGTCTCATTAGTCCAAAAGCATTTTGTTCCAAAACGACAGTGGCTTGTCTAAATGAGCTTTTGCATACAAGTAACTCTGTTTGTGGCTTGAGTGTAGAAAGGGCTTATTTCTCATTACCCTGCCATACAGATGTTCTTTGTGCAAATTGTGCTGAATTGTAGAAGGATGTACAGATACACACCATTTGCAACAAGATTTTCTTGCAGGTCTTTGGAGGCGATCTTTGGGTTGTCTGTAACTATTCTCACAATTCTTCCCATATGCTTCTTCTTTTTTTTCTTGGCTTGCCAGACCTGGGTTTTACAGCAAAGTTGCCTTTGGCCTTCAATTTACTGATAACATTCCTTACAGTCAAAACTGACAGTTCAAACCTCTGAGATAGCTTTTTGTAGCCTTCCCCTAAACCATGATAGTGAACAATCTTTGTTTTAAGATCTTTTCAGAGGAGAGTCAAACAGAAGCACAACTTGCAACTGCCCCCTCTTAAGTACAATTTCTCATTATTGGATGGACACACCTGCCTATGAAGTTCAAGGCTTAATGAGCTAATCCAACCAAGTTGGTGTAGCCAGTAATCAGTATTGAACTGTTACATGCATTCAGATTAGCAAAATTACAAGGGTACCCAAATTTTTGCACAGCTGGTTTTTCACATTTGATTTAATTTCTGAACTTAATACTGCTTCACTAAAAAACAACAAAACACCCCAGTACTCAGATGTTTCTGGGAAAAGAAAGACAGTTACAATTTGTATGTGAGGTCAGAAAGAGGCAACAGCAGTGAAAGTGGGAAAGTATTGATAGTCTAGTAAGATGCTAGTTATTCCTGAGGAAGGAAAAGCATGATTGTGAATATGTTTTTTTCAGTGTTACAGTATTTTTGCAGCAAAACTAAAATATTAGATTAACCGGATTTCTGTCCTACAGAATTTCAGAGGCGACTCTGCCTCAATGTTACTTTTAGAAAAAGAGCCGCCTGACTTTGTCAGCTCAGCATCCCTGTTGCCGTACCAACGTCGTGGGACATGCGCTGAGTGAGCGGGTCTCGCTTCTAACAATGCGAGATTAAAGATAGGAACAGTTGGCACCGCCGCCGCCTCTTGATCATTCGCGCTTCACGTGCGCATGCCCATTTTCTGACAATCATATTTTTTCCTTGGAGTCCTGTAGGTGCAGTTGAGTGAGTCAGAGAGCGGGAGGTACTTTCACAGCTATGGGAGGCCAGACAGTAACTGCTCCTCTGTCACCCGCCGGCCAGCAACGCTCTATCCCTCTGCCATTGGGCAGCACAACAAAGAGGGGCGGGGCAGCGCACTGGGATTGGCTGCGGATCTCCCGTGAGGGCGGGGCTTTTAGGCAATAAATAAATAGGCAAGACGCTCTGTGAGGAGCTGGTAGAAGTCTCTCTCTACCCCAACCCCCCATTTACCTTTACTGAATGCACTGCGGACTCCCCGGGTCACACATCCCACAGCTCGAGCTGCTCCTCTGTCACATGGTGCTTGGGCATGTGTACAGCTGGCGGTGTAGCGGTGAGCAGAGGAGCGGCAGACCGTTATGTAGCGTCGGTCTTTCCATAGATTGAAGGCAGCAGATTATAAACCACTAACGGTAGTCTCTGCGCTCCAAGTGGGAAATTCACTAAGATCCGAAAAATCGCTAGCGCAGGCTTCGCGAGCGTTTGCCGTACTTCGCCAGGCGAATTTTCGCCTGCGCTACGCAAATTCACTAAAGTGCGGATCTACGCTCTGTTCGTCGAACGGTAACGTATTTACGCTAGTGTTACTTCACTAGGCATAGCGCAATTTGGCTAGCGAAGCCTAATTTGCATACGGCGCGAATCCTATATAATAAAGTTGAAGTGTCGCTGTGTCCAGTCCGTGTGTCCGTGGGATTGCACTACTGCGCATGTGCTCCACAGCCAGCCAGCGTGAAGCATCTAACGATAGCGCAAATTCGCCAGCGTGACGTCAAAACGTAATCACAAATTCATGAACACCGACTCTGGTGAATTTACGCTAGCGAAGTAGATAGACTTGCGCAACTTCGCACCCTTACGCCAGGCAAAGTTGCGCACCGGCGAAGGATCGCGATAACGCAAATTCACTAAGATCAACTTTTTGCTGTTCGTTAGCACTTACGCTAGAGCAATACAATAGATAGGAGGTTGAAAGTCCCAAAAAACGCTGTGGCGTGTTTTACCATTGTGGTTTTTTTGGGGGGGTGTTACCCTTCTTCCCCCTACATTTGGCAACACTACTATATATAGGGGGCACATGTAGGGCAATAGGACAACTTTATTTTTTTGATTAAAGGTGTCCTGGGCTTGTGTAGTAGCTGTAACATACACTTCTTTTTCAGACTATCACCCACAATAGTAAAACACGCCACAGCGTTTTTTGGGACTTAGAAAAATTTTTAAAAAAATTTTCAACCTCCTATCTATTGTGTTCGTGAATTTGCGATTACGATTTGACGGCACGCTGGCGAATTTGCGCTAGCGTAAGATGCTTCGCGCTGGCTGTCCGTGGGGCACATGCGCAGTAGCGCAATTCCACGGACACAGGGACTGGACGCAGAGACACTTGAACTTTATTATATAGGATGTCTAGTAAATCATATATCATGCCACATATAACTACTATTTTAGACATCTACCCCATCATGAACTTAAAGGGGTGGTTCACCTTCAAGTTAACTTTTAGTATATTGTAGAAGGGCCAATTCTAAGAAACTTTTCAAGTGGTCTTCATTATTTATTTTTCATAGTTTTTTAATGATTTGCAATTTTCTTCTGTTTCTTTGCAGCTTTCAAATGGGGGTCACTGACACCATCTAAAAACAAATGCTCTGTAAGGCTACAAATGTATTGTTATTGCCACTTTTTATTACTTATCATTCTATTCAGTCCCTCTCCTATTCATATTGCAGTCTCTTATTCAAATCAATGCAGGGTTGCTGGGGTAATTTGTACCCTAGAAACAAAATTGCTGACACTGCAAACTACTAGAGAGCTGCTGAATAAAAAGCTAAATAACTATAAAACCACAAATAATAAAAAATGAAAACCAATTGCAAATTGTCTCAGAATATCACTCTCTACATTATACTAAAGTTAACGCAAAAGTGAACAACCCCTTTAACATGTTCTGGTATGTGTATGTTCTAGATTTCCTGTACAATAATTTTCCTGTATTCTGAGTTAAGATTGATTCATCCTTTTTTTATGAGTGGTTGCCTTAATAATAAAGTGTATTTGAGCAGTTAGAAAAATTACAGTAAAATACTAAGTTCATTATTCAAAATGTAATCTTATACCTTTCTTTCCTGATGTTCACCAAATCTAGCTTCAACTTCATTGAGGTGTTTTGGTAAAACACTGCCGTCAATGATGGCTTGCAGTTTTTGCATCCAGTTCATTAACTCTCTCAAATCTGTGTTAAACCTCTGTAAATGGTAAGAAGCGTCCAGTTTCTTCCTCCTGAAAACCAATAAAATTTATCACTATCTATCAGATATAATGAAACGTACAAATTACAAAAATTATAATCTGGATTTAAAAAAAAAAAAAAAAAAAAAAAA
>CM044445.1:89168791-89188032 GCA_024363595.1 Xenopus borealis | reverse complement strand
GGCAAATTGGAGAGGCTTAGGATGGGTTTTTTGCCTTCCTCTGGATCAACTAACAGTTAGGCAGTTAAAATAAAAGCCTAACTTACTATGTTACTATATATGGGGCCCCTTATCCATAAAATTTCCAGTTTATGGTGATGTCCTCTCACAGTATTAATCAGGTTCATCTCCACAGAGTAATGGCTCCATCAAACCATTCAATTTCAGAATCAGCAATAAAGTTCACTCTGGAAACCAACACTGAATTATATGGTTCTCCAGAATTATTGCTAATTCCCTTATCCAGAAACCCGTTACCCAGAATGCTGCAAAATACACAGCTCCCAGAGAGTCCATTTTAAGATAATGATCCATGTTTTTAAAGATGACTTTTTCTAGAGCCAGGTCTCACCATCCTCCTCCTGACACGGTAAAATTGTTGGGAGGGAGGTTGGAATATGCAGTGACTAGTGGCAGTGAGGGGGCGAGGACCAGATTTGGGGTAGGCAGACAGGAGAGGTATATGCCTAGAGCCCCCACTGTTGCACCCTAGGCACGTGCCTCTTCTGCCCAACCCTAGTTTTCCAGACCTGCATTTTTTCTGTAGTAATAAAAAAGTACCTTGTACTTGATGGTAACAAAGCTACATGAATCCACATTGATGGCAAAATAATCCTATATGGTTTACCTATTAGGTTTATTAAATATTTAAATGTTTTTGCAGATGTCCAATTACAGAAAGTCCAAAAAACTGCAGAGCATTCTGGATAATAGATCCCATTCCTGTAGTGCAGTATATCAGTGAGAACCAAATCCTAGGATTCAGACATGTAAGTTACTGGCATTACTCTTAGTGTTCCTATATTCTATGCTGTCCTTGTGATTTGACACATTATTTCTAGTAATGTATACTCTTTATAGGAATGATGGCTCAAACAGATTTTCATGGAGTTAAATATAAAAACATAGTTTGTCCTCCAGTAAAGTGAAGCGTATGCTGTACCTTTCCTGAGTTTGTATCTGGAGCTTCTGCCAGTTGTCTGCCATTTCTTTTTGCTTTGAGGTCAGACGTTCGCTCATTGACTGGTTCTTTTTGGACAGGCGGTTGGCTTCTTGATGCAAGTGCTGCAAGGGGATATTTATATTGAAGAAAGAGTTTTAGTTCCTGAAGCCACTTGGCAAGTATACACTTTTTCCGAGAATAATATGGATCAGGGCCCAATAAAAGAAGGAAATGGATAATAAACAGCAGCTCAAACTGTGGCTCCATCTTTGAAATATTTAACTATTTGGCCTCAAGTAGACTGATCCTTCACATAATCTAGGCCTGGAATATAGACTTTACCACACTTCATGTAATCTGCTTGAATTCAGTACCTCTTTTTGAGCCTGAATGACCTTGATGTCTCTCTCAGTTTCTTCATGTCTACGAATCAAATTTTCAACGCTCTCCACGTCTTTGCCATAATCAAGGGACTGCATAAGCACACTCTGAAGAACAACAGTTGCAAAAGTGGTAAGGAAAAATGTTATAACAGGAGTAAACTAACTCAACAAAAATATAAATTTCTGACATTCAAGTAAATGGCACCGGTTATTTGTTATTTAATCTGTTTTGGAAAACTTTTGTTACCATAGAGAAGCACATATTCACATCTGCAATCAGAAACCAGTAAGGAACTTAGTACCAGTTCCCATAAGGCCGCAGTAAAACAAAACAGACGTTAAATAAAACCAAATGTTTCTGAACATACATATAGCACACAGTTGCTACAATATACAGTAGGTGTCTAAGCCCATCACGTCCATGATTCAATATGATTTCCACTTTATTCTATTAGAATGCAATCTAGCAGGGTTTGCAAAAAAAAAAAGAAAATATTCATAAATTATGAAAAAAGATACTACAGGAACTGTAAAAAAACAATGCCAAACTGTATTTTAGGTAACATTCGGTTGCTATATGGAAATGGAAAGCTTTCCCTAAAGGGGTGGTTCACCTTTAAGTTAACTATTAGTATGTTGTATAGAATGGCCAATTCTAAACAACTTTTCATCTGGTCTTCATTGTTTTTTTTTTATAGTTTTTGAATTATTTGCCTTCTTCTTCTTCTCTTTTCTCCTTTCAAATGGGGGGGTGGGGGGTCACTGACCCCATATAAAAAACAATGCTCTGTTAGGGTAGTGACACACTGGTAGACTCGGGGAGATTTAGTCGCCTTTTCTTCTGGGCGACAATCTCCCTAAACTGCCTTTGCGTATCTTCCCTTCCTGTATAATGAAGAGTTGCCTGTGCTAAGCACATGCGGCGCTTTGTTTTTCCAAAATCGCCCAAAGTTTCCACATGAGGTGACTTCAGAAAACGAAGCATGTCTTAAAGCTACAAATGTATTGTCATCGCTACCTTTTACTACTCATCTTTCTATTCATGGTTAGAGTAATTTGGACCCTAGCAACCAGAATGCTGAAGTTGCAAACTGATGAGAGAGCTGATTAATACAAAGCTAAATAACTCAAAAGCACAAATACTAAAAAACGAAAATCAATTGCAAATTGTCTCTGAAGCTCACTCGCTACATCACATACTGAACGTTCATGTAAAGGTGAACAACCTCTTTAAGAGAACCTAGAAAAGTAATGTTGGGAAAACTCCAAAATATTGTACTTTGGCATGGGAGAGCAGTTTGGCATTCAGTGATCGTAAACAGAATACCCGTAAATCCCAACTATTTTTATTACTTACAAATTGCAGACAAAGTGACTTTATTTACTATCATTCAATGTTCCCATTGTAACTGAAGCCAGAAAATGTGAGAAATAGTGATAAGTGAACCTGTTCCGTTTCCCTTTGCTATAATGCTCAATACATTCACTGTCACAAAGAGATTGGGTGCCAGGGTTTCTTAAACAGCAGTTACTTCTTTTACTAAACAAATATTCAAGAACATAATATCATACACCCCACCAAGTTCACAATGGGTGTTATTTGCACCACTGGTGTCTCCTCCTAGTGAACCCCTTTCCACAAACAGAGCTCCAAGAGATTTCCCCGAGTCCTAACTGCTTCTCTACAATCTGATGAGAGTCACCTAGGGGATTACCTGCACTAAGATTTATTATGTGGTGTAAAAAACAGCAGGCAGTCTTTGTTGCATAAAAAACTGAGGTGTGAAGCAATGTAAAATAAAGGCAGAAAATCTGGCATTCAAAACAAAAAGTTGTCAGCACAACACCACTTCGATTCTTAACATAGTGCAGGTTACCCAAAGGCCACTTTCCACTGTTATATACATGAAATTCAAAATGGAACAGTACCACTTGTCCCTTGAAGAAATAAAACTGCCTTTACTGTATAATTTCATAGGGCATTAAGGTGAAGTCTTGGTCATTAAGGCCAAAACTTGTTCCTTTTTCAAGGTTGAATGTTGCTGTACAGCCCTACAAGCCCTGTAAGTCTACTTGATGGAGCGCAAAGCTACTCTTATTAGCTCACACTGTCCGTCTAAAATTCATAGAGCATTCTATCCTGCAACTATTTTTACTTAATTCTTGGGGTCCCTTATGCTTGATTTCATTAAAGGAGAACTAAACCCTAAAAATGAATTTGACTAAAAATGCCATATTTTATATACTGAACTTCATGAGTATCAGGTTTCACCTTCTCAATAGCAGCAATGATCCAGGACTCATTACAGGGGGTCACCATCCCCAGTGGGCTCTGAGCAACTAAGCTTAGGGGGTCATCTCAAATTATCAAGCAGAAAATGAGGATGGCCTTTAATATAAACTACAAGGTTGATTATTACATATTGATACCAATTGCCCTGGTTTCTGTGTTGCCAATTACCAATAATTTGTATGAATTACTAATCAGTCTTATATTGTGAAAGTTATATTCTATATGTACAGTATATTGTGAATGGGTCCCTAAGTTCAGTAACTGAGAGCAGCACAGAGCATGTGCTATTGCATCAGAATAATACTGTATCAGAAATGAAGATGGGGAGCTACTGGGGCACCTTTGGAGGCACACTACTAAAGGGGTGTAGTTGTATTGGGCTGGTACAGAAGCCCAAAACGTTATGTACAACATTTCTAGCTTAGGCCAAGGGGTAGGCAGAAAAGGCACGTGCCTTGGGTGCAAAGCTGTGGGGCGCCAGGCACGTACCTTCTCTGCCTTTGCTACCCCCTAGTCCAGTCTCCAGTCCAGCTGGTTTGTAGTGCCGCCGTTTTCTTTGCTTATGCGCGCAAGGGTTCTTTCTGTGCACAGTTTTACGCACATGCACAGTATCCATGCTTGTGTCCCTGGGGCACTTGGCCAGAGTGGCCTGTCGCTGCTTTAAGGACTTGTTTACCGTAGGGCTTTATATTATTACCTAGGTCTCCTACCTTTAGACTCTCTAGCAGGATCTCCTTCCTCTACAGAATGGAGTCCTCCCCTATTATGGACTAGGGAACAAGAACTATAAGGCATAGGTATACTTCCTCACAGTAGGCAGTGATAACTCCTTACATCTCTTACAATACTATATGGTCACACGGAGTTCAGCTATTGCAAAATAAACCCAGATGTATGTAAGAAGTAGAAGTGGTGCACTGCAGTATTGTATTAATGTAAATAACACCCAGTTCCATGATTTTAACTGACGCACCACTTGCTTCATTTGTGTTATGTTATTTCAAGCTGTAAACGAAAAGCAAATGATTGCAAAGTACAATATTTCATCTTTTTTTGTCTGTACTGAAGGCTGCTGAATTTTGTTTGATATATAAAAAGGACCAGCCATCCTTCTTCAAATTTAAAATCAAATCCCTCAAATGATTATTGAATATTTGTTAATTTTATGAAAAATTGTTTCTTAGAAATGTATGTAAATATATCTGAACACAATTTATATAACAGTATAAATTGCAGTACAGTGCCATGATAGTTCTTACGATTATACATATTTAGCATTATATATATATTCCCATACCTTTTCACTTATTCTCTCATTAACATCATCAATTTCACGAATCAAGGAGTGAACCTCTAGTGCTCCCTCCAGAGCTTTGCGGTATTTATTTAGGTCCCCGTGGAAACTGTTCCATCTAATGGGAAATAGGGGACAGTGTAAAGGAGTTAAGAAACATCCTATGCTGGCTAGCAAAATTCATATCATAATAATACATAATAGGTACAGAAAATCCAGTTTGGGAAGTAGTCCCATATAAATGTGTGAAAAACACCGTGCACTTATGCAAATGTTCACTTTTATACAGATGACTAATGCTCAGTTTCATTTCCACAAAAGAACAATGCAGAAATTTCAGCATGATACATTGCATTAAAAACTTACAGCTTTTTCAGCCTTTTACATGCTGGGTGTAGAATAGTCTCTTACATGCTGGGCAATAAATAACCAGTTTTATAATTACACAAAAGTCATGAATAACATCATCAAATGAGAAGTGGCGTATTATGCACAAGGTGTGAAGATGGTGAAGTCAAGTGTCAGGAAAGCAAGATATGTGGCACTGATTATTATTATACCTGTATGGGGCGGGGGGGGAATGGCTTATGGCAAATGTGTGAAGCTAAACAAAATTAGACTAAGCTTCTCTAAAGAAATATGTCTAAAGGCTAATGTCCCATGCAACATTTCTCTGCATATGGAGAAAAGTCTGTGGAGCTTCCCACTGTATTCAATTGCTAGTTCATGGCAGAGGAGGAGTTGTTGGTGATATTTATAAGCCTTGGGCAGTATTCATAATGGCCTGGAATGGTGACAGTCAGTGAAAGGGAAGGTCAATCAGAAATAAAGCAGTGAATATAATGCATGATAAGAGAATGATTATAACACTGGTGATTGTGTGATGAACTGACACATTTTAGAAATATTCAGATGATTTAGATATTGATTAGATATGAGGAGTGAAAGAGATGGAAGAATCAAAGATACTGTAAACACAAGGCACTGGTCCTGGAGAGAAGTGATGATTGTGTGACTTTTGGGTGTGGGGTAAGAGTAAAGAACAATTTTTCTCTCATAGAAATTTAATTTAAGGTACCCATGGAATATCCAAGTATAGTGAGGATATTAATCTGAATTATTATGATTATTATTATTACATAAATCAATGTAGATTATATATATATATGTGAGAGTATATTTATTAAAGGGTGAAAGGACAGTTCACCACAGTTTTACAGACAAGAACTCTAAAAATGTATAGACATATTTATAAATATGCTTTGTAGTATTGAAAGGCAAATGACTTGATTAGTTGGCCAAGGGAGAAGACCACAGAGAAATTAACATGGGGACAAGGATAAAGCCTTAAGATATCACCACAAGAAGAGGTAAATGAATCAGCTCCACGCTTTAATACCAATTTATTTTTAGTTCCTATACAACTGATTTAATTACTTTACAGTATTGATTAACTCAAATCAAATTATGTCTAGACTCTTAAAATCCACGTTAATACACAAAACATATAACTATCCAAGATATATATTCAGTATAAGGCTGAAAATCTACAATGAAAGAATATTACATGCAGACTGCAGATTGCATGAAAAAACCTGGATTAGAGTATTGCCGTCACACTGGATTTTCTTGTTCCGATCTCTGTGAACAGGGTAAAGCAGGACACTTACTTGTTATTTAATTGTTGCTGCCTCAAGGAAATTGTCTTGACCTCTTCTTTATTTTGTCTCTCAAGTCTTGTGGCTAATGCATTGATATCTTTTATATGCGCGTCATCCACGGTCATGTCCTACAATATTCACCAGTATGGATTATTAGGGATTTTTCTCAATAGTCTGAATCTACATTCTGTCCAATAAATTATACAATATTTGGTGATAGCATTCTTATTTTACTGCAAAGTGTAGATACTCAAGTTGGAGTTCCCTGGTTTATTCTATTCCAGTCAGATCAGAGGTGAGTATTTAAGAGGTTCTAGATATATCTGAACCCAAGCCTACATCTTTTTTTCATAATAATTGAAAGAAGGCCTTTCCATTATTAAGGATAATTTTTACCAAAGAGTTTTTTTCCCAGCGATTATAACTGAGAGGCCAAATTGTCTCATAGGTTATACTCTTTGTACATGTTGTAGTAATACTATATGTTTAGGAAAGAGTGTAATTCAAGCTAGTGTTGCCTAATGCCGAGAAACCATGCCAACAGGCAGTGCCTTTGAGAATCTTGCTGCATGGGCTCTGCTGCAATTATTGAGGTGGGAGGAAAAAGTGAGGTATATCTACGTGAGTGGGGTGAACAGACTGCAAATTGGGATTGAAAAAGAAATGTATAATATACTGCAGCGAAAGCCAGAGTGGTAAAAGAGAGCTTGGGGGTGGCAGAAGTGTGAAAAGTAGATGGGGCCATAAAGTAGACGATAACTTGCATTCAACTAGATAAATGCATACCAATCAAAAGATGGAAGGCAGAAAAGGAGAGGAAGGAAGGGAAAAACAGCAGGAAAGGAGGTCTTACACTAGAGCCTGCTCCCCGAAACTCATTCAGCTTTCTTATTAGTTGTAGACAATGTTCATAATCTCCACCCACATCACCAACATTGATCATCACTTCCTAAAAAGACAAAAAAAGCTGGTTTAATTTTTATAAATGCTTAGGGTATTTGTAGTCCTAATCATGACAAATGTATTGCATCAAAGTTTTAGTTGAAGCAAAACTCCTGCTGTGTAACACAATAATGCCACCTACTGAGGTCTTTCTGTATTATTTTAATATATATATGAATTTACTGTACTGGACAGCCTTCCATATATTTTAGCGATGGATTATAGGGAGAATTCAGTACAGTACAAATACAATAGAAAACAAATGAATGTGAATAGGGGCTTTACCATACAGAGATGCCATACCTTCTCTCTGATCCAAGCCTCCACCTGGTCAACTTTTTGTAGGAATTCCAAAAAGTCCCTGTTATCCTCCAGCATTTTACCACGAGCAGCAACTGCCCTTTTAAGTTTTTCCCATTCTTCATGCAGTGCACGGCTCTTCTGGCGAATCTCTGTAGACTTTGGGTGGTGCTGAGACAGCAGAGAGTTTCCTTTCTGGAAAACACACAATGCCCCAAGTTAGCAACCTATGCGGTCTATTCTATATACAACTTACAAGAAGGACAATTATCTAACCAAGATGGTTGCAAAAACATATCACATTGTTCCATAGTCTGCTGTTTTACATGTTTGTGATTAGCTACTGGCAGGCACAACATAAATATCAAAGTAATTTTGATTGGTTCAGAATGTTGCAACATATACCAATATTACAACATAGACACAGCTGAGAAACTCCTGTACTGTACACATGAATTGTGCCTGGGGTCCACAAACCTAAAATGCACACAAAGAAGTAGGCCACAAAAATGGGCCACACACCATGATTATTTGTTAGTTTCACTAAAGTGATAAAGGCTATTAATTAAATCACCTCGGTAACATCCTGGATGTTCTTCTCATGAGCCAGGATTTCCGCCTCAAACACCTGATGCTTTTGAAGCAACTTAAGTTTGCTCTGCAGGTCCATGGGGCCTTGCTGGTGAGTGTTATCATCCAGTTTCTGCATGCGCTCGTTGATCCAGTACTGTGCCTGCCAAGTGAGAAAAGTAATGATGAGAAGGGGGCTTTTTAAAGATACATGCACCAGCTCCTTGGATTTCAATAAATGAATTAAAAAAAGTCAGCAGCACATTTTGGGAGTTTTCCTGAGAGAGAGAGAGGTTGAGTTATGTAAATTTGGCAAGGAAACCTTAACAGTGTGTGCAAGCACTATGCATGCCAATAATACAAAATTGCACCTGCATCATCCAAGATGCCAGGAAAGCCCACAGATTGTCCATATTCTGTGTTTCTTGTAAGTAACAGCAACAGGTCGTGCATACATAAGTGGGTGTAATTCAATGCACTTCATTGCACAGGGGGATGGCAAGGTGCATTGTAGGGCTCCAGCTGTAAATTAACTCTGAGATATTCAATTGTAAGTATGTTTAACTATACTTTATAGAGTACCGACTAGAAAAAATTGATATTGTGCAACTCTTGGATTGAGGTCAGCATCACTCTCCTGGAGGGCTCTGGAAGACCAGTCCAGCTTTGGGCAGAGATCGTCCAGCACTATAAGCCACAAATCCATTGATGATTCAGTAGAACAGCATACAAGTCTACAGTACATATTGTCCCTGCTGACAGAACTCTAAGTTCCTGGAAACATGGTATTAACCTGCCACAGGTCACATGCTGTAATGTGTGTAGGCTTACTGCAGTGTTAGGAAGGACAGGTCCTGTGACTTTACAGCCATATGTGGTGTAAAGTTTTAACGAAAAGAAGTGCAAATGAATCTGACACTATTTTAAACACATGGTGGCTGTGCTACAGATTTATTTTTGGATCTTATTTCAGATATCTTGGCTTTAAATATATTACACAAAGATAGTTTGCTCTGAAAACAGCACGTAGAGCTCAAAATAGAGTTTACCACAGTTCACTAAAGGGGAATTTCCACAGCTCTCTATCTACTTGTATAGGAATAATGTTTGGCCTATTTTCACCCTTTGAAAACAAGTGAACAGAGAGGTGTGAGCTTCGCCTTGGATGAACTGTGGTGAGCTTTCCTTTTTTCCTTTGATAAATATCACAATGAAGGTCTTGTCAGTTAAAGTTAAGAGTAATGGTATCTTTAGAAACACTTTCTATAATGAACCACATTTTAGCTTTCTAAAATAGTCTGAATTTGCCATTACTTCAGAAAGGTTTTGGTAGAAGAGAGCAAGCAGCAGTGCAGTATTCAACTCTTCTTTCCGAGCTTGGCTGAGATCTTTCACTTTCCTCCTCCTCTCCATTACAGATCTTAGTTTTTGCTGTATCTGCTCTCTCTCTGGTCTCCTGCTGCTGTCCTGAAGCTTGGCAGCCTGATCCTGTAAGGACACCACCTGGAACACATACAAATGTCAATACTGGTGAATTATAGTAAATAATTTAAAATCAACAAAACAAATTGACAAAGAAGTCTAATTGTCTCAGACTATCTATATATCTGTGTATATCACCCTAAAAATTGTTTCTTAAGTGACTGTCCTCTGTTTGATGATGGGTCTCTGGTGCTTCTCCTTACCTTTTCCTCTTGAGATGCAAACAGCTTTTCAAATGCTTCATGCTTTTTGATGAGTTGTTCTATTTCCCCTGAAGACGTCCCAAGGTCACTTGATTTCAATGAAACCTGAGAAAAAGAAAAAATTACTGTTTTTCACAACACAAAAAAATATGATTTTAAAAATATTGCTTGTAATAACAGAAGACCTAAATTGTCAGTAGGATTCATCTCAGTATCCAGAATGCTAAAATCATTTAACAATGGTCATGTGGAAGAACATGCATGTCATCCCGTTTGCAACTATAGCTAGTGTACAGTACAGTATTCTGACTGCCAACAGTGGCCGAAATTAAGTAGCGGTGCATCAGTTACTGCTACATGTGCTTCAGGCAGATCTTTTCTTAAAGTTGATTATGGGAAGCAATATCAGTCAGATAGGGGCATATTGACCAGTCCAGCTTGGTTTTTGGCCTGATTACAGTGCCAGTCAAAACCCCTGTGTGATAGAACAGTTTGAATGTTGGTATGATCATCCCAGATTTTTAAAAAACACCTACTACCTACAGTTTCTATAATGTTAAACATATGGCACACCTGTATAAATGCACCCCTATAACCAGGACTGGACTGAGAATTATAATATGCCCTGGAGGCCCAATAACACCACACCAGCCCACTAAATACTGACTTTCTATGGTACCTTATAGCAGCCCCTCTGGCATTTGCCAGAACCCACAGATTGCCAGTCCGGGCCTGCCTATAACCACAATAGTTTTACATGAATTGTGTGCAAGTGAATCTGTACAACCAACAAGCCAAAAGTAATTGGTTCATATGATTTTTAAATCATGAGAAAACTTAAATAAGTTTAGTGCATGTATATACACAATATTTTGTAAATGTAGCCTGAAAAATGAAAACATTCCATTCATAACTGATTTTTGCAAACTTCAACAGTTCCGCTATTAGGTCTATGGCACACTGGGCATTTTGACTGCTGTTAGAAAGTCAAAAACTTTGGAATTGCTTATCACTGTTTCCCATTCAGGTATGGGAAATGTTTTGTCTGTCGTACACACAGTTGGTGACACCATTTAGAAATGCTCCAAGCTTTCTCCACTCCATACGACGCTTGAAGTTAGGATGTTATTGACTGTAGGCATAAGGGTATATCCTCCACAGTTTACTAAGCATGAGGTTTGTTTTTTTTACTAAGACTGAGGTATAAATAAATTACATGCATAACGTGTGCAACTGGAAAATACATGCATCTTCTGGAGAGATAATCATTCTTAGCTATAGTGTTGTTACTTCCATCCATTAAAAAGGTAACACCCCTAATTTAAGCCTATTATATAAAGTCATAATGAAGGATTGCCTGTATTAGTATACCATACCAACATAGGGGATTTTATATAAGCCATGCTTAAAACTCAAGTCTTGAAATCACACATCTGGAAAGGAGGTTTTGCTGGATTTTACACTCTCAAGTACAACGATGTAGTCCTTTGGTTGGTACATGAAATATTTTTGCTTGGAAAGACTAAATCCCCAGTGTACTGCTGGGGCATTATTTACTGCATAGAAATAAACAGATTCCTGGAAATGTACTCATGCCAGAAACTTATCATTTCAAGACATAGTTTGGGTCTTAAGAACAGATGCTCTTCCCAGCGCTATATTATGCTCAATATTTCTGGAATTCTCTATGCATGGGATAAGGCCTTGGGCTATTTTATTTTCTGTGAAGAACATGGAACCAGGGCAAAACCACAAAAGCTGTCACTAATTCATTCTCATGAAACGCCAACAGAAATTCTGTACTGCCACATTTTTTCACTTAAACGAACCACCTTATATCACACGCCGATCTGTTAAATACAAGCAGCTGCAGAAATAGAAGCAATAACATTTCCATCTCAGGAGTCTTTGATCCTAACTCTTTCTCTGCCAAACTGAGTGATAAAAAGACATTTTCTTTCTTAAGAGATATTGGCACCAGATTATTTATACAACATTCATTTCTACATGTATATCTTGAATTGCTTTAAGGGTGGGGGCAGATTCTGGGAGATCTAGTCACCTGGCGACTAATCGCCTCTTCTGCGGGGCAACAATCTTCCCGAAGTGCCTTCTTCCTGCCTTCCGTCTATTTGACTGAAAAAACACCAGCACACTGCACTCGTGATGCTTCAATTTCAAAATCACTCGAAGTTGCCTCACGAGGAAACCAGGCTATTTCGGAAATCGAAGCACTGCGAGTGAATTATTCTCATTCAAACAGGCAGAAGGCAGGAAGAAGGCAGTTTGGGGAGATTGTTGCCCAGCAAAAGAGGCAATTTCGCCAGGAGACAAATCTCCCAGAATCTGCCTGTCTGCCCCTACCCTAAAACAGAATAGTTGCTTTTGCAAGGAAGATATAAGACAAAAAGCATCAGTAATTATATTTAGTGGGTATTTACTAAAACTCAAATTTATCTAATTTTTTTTTTAAATTAAAAGTTGACAACTCCCATCCCCAGAGTTAGCTAATTTATAAAAAAAATGGTGTGGGAAAAGTCTCGACAAAATTGTGCAACAATTTGAATTTTTTGAGTTTGATGCCTGATTTTTTCGAGTTGTTGCCCGAAAACCCTGACTTCAGATTATTGTATGAAAACCAAAGCAGATTATGATCTCAGGAAACATGTTCAGGGGCATCTGCCATTGACTTCTACATCACCTCAACAGGTTTTAATTGGAGTATTTTTGGATTTTTTGCAGCTTTAGGTTTAATAAATCTCTAAAAATTTAATTTTTCCCCCCCACTGAAAATTTTAGTTTTCCACTTTAAAAACCGAAGCAGAAAAATATTGAGATTTAACAAATAGAACCCCAAGTATTTCAGTGGAAGCACAAACATTACAATGGCATTTTTACAGAATAACACTATATGGTAGCTGTCATTATTAACAGGCACAAGTAAATATTTCTTAGTTAAGGTTACACTTTATCCCTGATTTTGCATTAGTATTTGCCACCGCAATATAGCTTGCACTGAGCAAAAATGTCAATAGTCAGGAGCTTCTCACACAGATCAGTAAGTGTTAAATTTACCTTAAGGAAGACAAGTGGAGCGAGACAAAAGAAAAACTATTCCTACTGAGACAGACCCCCACGCAGTCTATCATAATACAGCCGCACATGTAGTTCAATGTATTTCTCATTTTGCTCATATGAAATGTGCAGTTCATGCATCTACTTATTAATCAACCCCAAAGCATTGTACAGATGGCACCAGTTTCTAAGTACAGTGCTGCATACACAATTAACATAACAGAAATAAAAATATGCATTCATACAAATTCAAATTATACTTGCTTGTAGATTGTCATTTGCATTATTATTTTCCCTGAAGTGCAGATTACTGCATTTGTATATATTGTATGCTCCATTTTGATTTTTAGCTCCATAGCTATAAGCCCTTAATGTGACCCTGCATATATCCCCCCCAGCCTATGGACTCCTTTTTATTCCTTAAAGGGATGCAGTCGTGGGAAAAATTTTTTTTTTTCCAAAATGCATCCGTTAATAGTGATGGGCGAATTTGCGGCGAATTGCGGTGAACTGCTTTCCCTCCTAAAAGTAAGTAGTAAGAATTCGATGTGCACCATGCACAGCTAGTCTGCCCGGATGGGCGTCAGCTTTTTTTCATGTGAATTTTTGCAAAGAAGCCCCCCGACCTTGTCATGTGGTGCCCCAGCTGAGCTAGCATTCTATCACAGATCATAAAGTGCTGCCCTTGGGGTGTGCATAAATACATTAGGTCTTGAATACTATTCACGGGAGGGATTCCCAGCAGGGGGGATGGAGGTCTGGCACGGGAAGGAGAAACCAGCAGCTGGAAAACTGAACTGGAAACCCAAGACTAAACCTAGCATCTATGTCTGGTTCTTTGCTGTTACTGGATAGGGCCATATGAAACCACACCAGGCTATTAACTTGATAATGTATTTACTCTGTACAGTGTGCCTGGCTCTCTAACTTTTCCACTGCTGACTGGTGTGTTTACTAAGTGGATTAACTGTTTCATACTTCTGCTTGAACACTGCTGAGGTTTTATGAGCAAACACTTAAAGGAAAACTATACCCCCAAAATTAATACTTAAACAACAGATAGTATATAACATATTAACTGGCATATTAAATAATCTTACCAAACTGGAATATATATTTAAATAAATATTGCCCTTTTACATCTCTTGCCTTGAACCACCATTTCATGATGGTCTGTGTGCTGCCTCAGAGATCACCTGACCAGAAATATTTCAACTCTAACTGTAACAGGAAGCATATAGGCTTTACCTTGAAGGAATGATACAAATGGGGCATTTCTAGCAAAAGTCTAAGCCAGGGACTCACATCGGGTTGCCACCTGGTCGGTATTTTACCAGCCTGGCCAGTATTTTTAATGGTTGATCCCAATGTTGTTAATAGGAAAAAAATTAATAATATATATAGGAAAGTCTGTATTTTTTTCAAGAAAAGGTGGCAACCTTAGACTCACACCATTATTAGCATATTACATGATATAATTTTAGTCCGATTCAGTCGGCACACAAGTAACTCTACTCATAATGTATATTTAATAAAATAATTTTGTAAAGAGAGGAAGATGTCAGTGTTCAGTTTTGTGAGGCAATTATGTACATTTTGTGTTTACAACCGTTTACATACACCACTTTGAAGCATCTTTTCTTAACACTCCAATGTAAACATGCCTCTGGGCTTTGCATTAAAAAAAATACAAAAAATATAGTATTCCCTAAGCACTTGCTATGCAACTTTAATCACAAAGCTGACAGTTGGCTGCTGAAATAAAACAAGGATAATAATTTAGCAATAGTCCTGTAGGTTCCGGAGAATAGCTGTGTTTAATGAAAATTATGTGTTTGTGATTTGTATTCCTACAGACTCGGACTACTGTAGAGAGTTAATCAAGGATGATAACGTAGAATTAAACATGATAACTGTTTGCACATCAAAAGCAGAAATGTAGGCGTCATGGTTTTACTAATTCTGACTGGCATTAATTCCCTAAATCCTTTTTTCAAACTTTCTGTAGGCGCATTTTGAAACGCTTCTAGAGAAATCCATTGAGCTATGATTTTCTTTGAGAGTAATTATGAGGTTTACTATGAACATGTATATACATAAACTCTTAGACGTGGCAGGTGTTGCTAATTAGTGACCCAAGAAAGGAAAAAATCTTTTTATATTTGCAGTTACATGAATCTGCTGGCCTTGAATATTACAGAAAGGTCTTGGTATCCTGCCAGTTATTAAAGTGCAACATTTGGCAAACTATACCTCGTAACTTTAATTTATGTTTTCGTTCAGTTCTGATATTTCAGATCTCATTTTTATAAGACCGCATGTATGTCTCATATTTTTTTTGGCTTACAGCACGGCTGTCTTGTATGTTTAATTTCTGGAACGCAGCACATAGGCTGACATATGTGCATAATAATATAGAGGGCCAGTGATGCCATAAAATCTCACTATAAGAATCTGCCTAAATACTTTGTTACCACAGTCATTGGCACCTATCACCCAACCACAAGGAAAACTGAGTTAATGTGACATTTGTTATATCTATTAATTCTGACTTCAATAGCAAAAAAAGATTCTTTACTCTTGGAAGAAAGCAGTAACATTATATATATATATATATATATATATATATATATATATATATATATATATATATATATTTATATATATACACAAACCAAAAAAACATCACTCGGCTGTGTTCAGGAAGGTGAAGAAGATGGCCCGAGTGATGGTGCCGAAACATTGAAATAAACACATTTTTGGTCTTCACTATTCAAGTCCTAGGAGTGCGGTTTTTTGGTTTGAATGTAATTTAGATTTTTACCTGCACCCAGGCAGTTACTACAGTGGTTTTGAATGCACAAGTTACATACAGTGGTTTTGAATGCACCAGGCCAGACTGGATATATATATATATATATATATATATATCCACAACAAAGGGTCCGCACTCTCAGGACTTAAAATAAAACAAAAAAGTTTATTAAATGGAAGACTAACGTTTCGGCCTCCTCCGAGGCCTTTCTCAAAGTACAGGATGGTACAACATGAATGCATTAAATACTCCCAATGGCGGGAAAAAGTTGATCAGCTGACATGACAACTACCTCATCAAACATGCATCAAACGGTTAAACTTCCCTGAATAATACAAAACAGAAAGCCTACAAAAATATACACAGTTTAAAAAGATAAAGAGTGTTACTCTTATGCTACATATGTTGCAAAAACACCCCTTAAGAAGTTTGTTAAAAACAATTACTATGTAACTGAACCAAACTTGTTCGCTACTTTGTGTATTAAATCTATATCGAAACATTCATTAATTATACTAGTGGTGTTACAAATAGTAAAAAATTGAGTAAGAATAAAAGGTCTGTATTAAGGTTTATCACTGTATCAGTGTATTAGATATTTGGGACTCCATTGAAATTGAAGAAAGTATATGTGTAAACTCGGTTGGGCACTCGTTAAATAGATTCTTAAATATACTCCTAAGGCTAGTGTTAAAAACTATCCAATGCCTCAGATGTTCCCCATGAATCGGCTCATGTGTTGTTTAATTAATTAAATACATGTGAAGGGAGAACTCCATTAGGATATGTTTCGCCCCCTATTGAATGTGTATGGTGTAACTATATACATATAGACATCAAGTGGAATACACCACTGGTAACCACTATTTCAAATAGTTTGTTCAGGTGATGTGATCAAACAAAAAAATATAAAATCAGTGTAAGCAATGCTTCAAAACTTGACCATAAACTTCCCGCACCCTCATTAATCAGTTATATTATTCATATACCCCAAATATCGGACCATATGATCACACATATAGCCCAAATATGAGCAAAAGTGAAAAAAGAATAAGTCAATTCAAAAATGAAAAATAGAAATAAAAATAAAGAATAAAATGATTTACTAAAATGAAAACAGTCCCATGGCCGGAAAATAAAGTTCATGTCCTACTGGATGCCAATCATTATTAGGTGTTGAAATCTATTACGATACTATCAAGCTCACGTAGCCCTCACCAAGTAATCTCTCACTGTTTTTCAAGGACCCCATGTGGGTCCGAAACGTTGGATTATGTGCATTTGATAAATAAAAGCACCTTTTTTCACCTTAAAGGCAGTGAGTGCTGATCATCTGTGTAAGTATATATATATATATATATATAGTAGGTGCACACAGGTAAAGATATTAAATCTAGTTACTGATTATACACTGAAAGGGAACTTTTAAATATGCACTCTCAGATAGAACATGAATGGATATTTTTATTCTGCAGTTATGCTTCTATTTTTATACTGCTTTTTTATAACATGTAAATGCATTGCGTAATTTGATTGCATTTACACAGTATATGATGTGAACTTGGGGAAAGTTTATATTATCTAAATACAACTCATGCATCACACAATCAGCCGCATCTCATGACACAGGGTTAAAAGTGGCAGCTCGTACTCTTCACAAAAGTTAAAGTTCAATGATAAACAGTTGCACATTCACAGTCTGCGCATTTAGAGGACTAAAAATAATTCCAGTTCTTCCGTGTCCCCTGACATTGGTCACACGTTTTTTTAAGGGAGTCTGTTCTGCCTGATTTGAAAGGGATCAAACTCAAATATAAATCAATTGCTTGCATGAACCCTTTACTAAAAAAATTTTGTTGGATATTGAAAAATTAAATATATTAAGCAATACATCTAGTTGGTACATTTCTTATGTTTGTCCCTGCTGAGCAGAATCCATGAGTTTCGGCAGCTGTTAGAATTGATACAATCTCCAGAGATGCTGCTGAGAAATGTTGCAAAAATGTATCAGTTTAGTGTCTGCACCTGAATTACTGAGCTGCCAGACTGAAACCCCAGAGACACCAACATTCAACTTTAGACTTTTGGAAAAAGAGTAAAAAATGGAAAGCAATTGAAAAAATTATTTATTTATGGTGAACAATGTGAAAACAATCTGAACACAACTGAACTGAAAAAAGTGGAAGGTGAACAACTCCTTTAAAACACTGAACATATCTGATATTAGGAAGCATAGATAAAACTGAGAAATAAAAATAATTTATGACATACTAAAAAACCGGAAACCCAGGATGGAAAGCCCAAAGGCAAAACTTGCCATACTGGTGCCATTTACACGAGGGCCAGAAAAAATCCTACCCCAGCTCTTTTTGAGCTACTGAGTACAAGCATCAATGAGTAGGTGCTGGTATGTATAGTGCAACAAGACGTAAAAACTGCAGGTTGGCTTCACAAGTGTTAATTTGTTCCTCTAACAAACATTGATTCACCAATTCCATAACCAGCAACCTGCTCCTTTTTGGGGGGGTTTCAAATAAAACATAGGGACGCTATGGGGGTGTCAGACTTGCTGTTCCCGTTGGTGGCTAGAGAGGGGATCACTCTTGTTGATATTGGGAATTGGGTAGTGATGGGCAGAGAAACAGACAGCTTTAGCATCAGGGTCCCTAGTGAATGCATTTTAGTGATAAAGTACAAATATGATTTATGGATGAGTGTACAGGACTTTGAAACACTGTAATAAGGGATATCTTTGCTCACTGAGATAGGGATCTCAGGCAGCAAAGTAAACGATTTTAACTGTGAGTAACCTTTGAAGTTGGCTTGGGTTCATCTGAATGGCACCTGACACTGGACAGAGTGGGCTGACACAGATGCCATGTGAGAGACACTACCGTGAATACGGTCTAAAACTAAAGAGGTTACAGCAATTGCTCTGAGCTGTGTAATAAAAATAAAATATAAACAAACTGTTAAGGAACAGAATGGTTATATGTTTGCCAAAGGATCAAAACTGGTCTTGTGCCGAAGAGGTACCATCATTGGATGAGAAAAAACTTGCAGAACTTAAATACAGGTGCAAAATGCTCAAAAACTATAGCTTCCAGGGCCAGCCAGCAAACAGAGAAACCATTCCCAGCTTAGACACATCTCTGTTGCAGCTTCCAACTCCTACAGGGGAGAAATTAAAGGCAAAACACACCTTTTTACACATCTTTGTGGTCATTCTACCACATATCTC
>CM044445.1:89112215-89165782 GCA_024363595.1 Xenopus borealis | reverse complement strand
GTGTACAGAACTATTACAAACGAGCATATGCAGAATGCGGAGTGTGATTCTCCTAAAAGGATAAACATTAATTGTTCTGCTAATGCACAAACCATCCATTTGTGAGTTTGAAAATCATGAAGGAAACCATTTACCCACTGGATTATTTTAAAATCAATACAGACCTGTCAAATTGGGAGATTAGTTTGCAACAAAACTGTGAGAGTGATGTAATCATTTCAGCTCCACTCATAAGGTAAATGGAAACACCTTTGACCTCTGCATTACAAGCCCCTCCAACTAAATGTTACTTATAAAGTTTGCCTGGTATTTCTCGGGGTTGTTGTTCAGCAACAGCAAGAGGTCGAAAAGTTAAACATTCAAGATCATCAAGTAGGCTGGCAATACAGTGTAGATCCCTACACTGTATTGCCAGCCTACTTGGCAGATAATTAAATGTAAATGATGTCTGTGTGCAAACATACTAGCAATATACTGTATGAAATAAAGTCTCTGCATTGCATTAGCCATAGCCGGTAATAGTACTATAGAAACAAGTCTGTGCATCACATGCCAGCACTACAGCAGAAGCCAGTGAACTCAGTACATTGCATTAACCACACACTTGCTAGTACAGATATAGGATACATTATCTGGAAACCCATTTGCCAGAAAAGCTCCAGATTATTTGAAGGCCATCTCCTATAGACTCCATTTTAATCAAATAATTCAGTTATTTTAAAATGATTTGCTTTTTCTCTGTAATAATAAAATAGTACCTTGTACTTGATCAATTTAGATACAATTAATCCTTACTAGGGACAAAATAATCTTTTTGTTGGATATACATTTTTTATGTAGATTTAAAGGGCTTGTTCACCTTCCAGAAGACTCCGAGCTTTTCGGTGCCTACTGCACAAGAAATGTACCACTGAGTTTGTATCATTAATGCCGTTTTTCTAAAGCAAGACTGTGCCCTTTTATGGATATCCGGATATCCCGTATGGAAGGGCACAGGAACTGTGTGAGCTCTGAAGTGATCCGCATTGTATTTACTTGTTTATAATTGTTCACCTTCCAAACACTTTTTCAGCTGAGTTGTTTTCAGATTGTTCTCCAGAAATAAAGACTTTTTCAATAACTTTTTTCCCAAAATCTAAGTTTACATTTTAATATCCCTGACTCTTGTGATTCAGTCTGGTAGCTCAATAATTCAGGTGCAGATTCTGAACGGTTACAATTTTGCAACATGGAGTTGATATATTTCTCAGCAGCATCTCTGGAGTATTAGCAACTATTGTATCAATTCTAACAGCTGCCTGTAATGAAACTCATAGATTCTGCTCAGCAGGGACAATGATAAGAAATGTATCAAGTAAGGGGGGTGGCACATGGGGCTACTGGGGGAGATCAGTCGCACAGCTACAAATCACCTCTTCTTTGGGCGACTAATCTCCCCAAACTGCTTTCCTGGGCTAGAATGTAAATCACCCGCGGGATGGCACTCCGATCGATTTGTTTTTCTGAAGTCGCCTCAGAAACAGTCTGAAACCAAATGAACTGAAAAAAAGGTGAACAATCCCTTGAAGAGAAACTAAACTCTTTTTTACATCTATTATAATATTTGAAAGCTACTTCTAACTTTGCCATAAAGTATTTGCATGATGCTTTTACATTACCTGTCTGATCCCCCATGTTCCTGTATGAGGGGGCTGCCATATTTGTGCAGCAGGAGTCCGTTAGCATTAGAAACTGTAACTAACAGGCTGAGATGGGACAGTCAGGTTGGCAAAGTCAGAGTGTCAGAGAGTCAGGCTTAGGAACTTCAACTAACAATTATATACAAAAACAAAGCTCTCCGCAAAAAATGATCAACATGACCTATAGGTAACATTTAATGTACATTCATACATTAAAATTAATCTTTTAGAGTCAGTATCACTTTAAGGTATGAAGATCCAAATGACATAAAGATCCCATATCTGGGAAACACCAGGTTCCTGGAATTCTGGATGACAGGTTCCATACCTTTAATATAATTGTAGCAAATAAACTTAGCAGCAGCTGCAAGACCATGTGACTGTAACACATAAATTGCGTGTCACCCTCGGATCGTGTGACTTGGCAGCACCTCAGAAATGTGCTGGTGACTGGCAAACTGCCAAAGCAATATATTAAGTATACAAGAAATACTAAAGGAAAAATCAGTAAAGCTCCCAAAATAAGGTATCTGTACACACAGGGCTCATAACAGTGCACCATAACAGCTCTGGTTAAATACTACCATTTACAAATTATTTTTACAGGGGGTCGTTGACTTCTAGTATGATGTAGAAAATGATATTCTGAGACAATTTGCAATCAGCAGCTCTGCAGTTTGCAATTTTAGCAATCTGGTTGCTAGGGTCCACCCAGCAACCATGCATTGATTTGAATAAAAGACTGGAATATGAATAGGAGAGGCCTGTATAGAAATATGAATAAAAAAAAGTAGCAAGAACAATACATTTGTAGCCTGACAACATATTTTTTTTTTTAGATGAAGTCAATGGCCCCAATATGAAATTTGGGAAAGAGTCAGAAAAAGGCAAATCATTCAAAAATGATCAGAAATAAATAATGAAGATCAATTGCTGAAGAAATACAAATTTGTACCAGTATTGATTGTGATGTATGTAACTCCATATGTTCTATGTATATAATTCATGGGATTTAGTTGTATAATCACATTTACTTTACAGCACTACGAAATATGTTGGTGCAATATAAATACGTTATTAATAATAATAATGGAGATAATTCCCTGTGAGTTCTGAACAGTAACACCAATAATCTCGATCCTGTCATGGCAGGTAATGCACTGAAGCATCATTAGTAAGAGCCTCATGGGGATGAACATAAGATATGCATTAAGGTGATACTGACACTAAAAAATTACTTTTTAACATATGAATGTACATTAGGGGCAGATTTACTAAATTCATGAATGATTCGAAATTCGATCGAATTTTCAAAAAGATTCGAATTCGAATTTTCGAAAATGTTTGAAAACCATTGAATTTTGAAAATTTGATCGAAATTTTTATTCGACTGCCTAGTTTGCCAGATTAAACCTACCAAATTGCTATTAAACGTTATGGGAAGCTTCCATAGGGTTTTTTTTTTAGCATTTTTAGATTAAAATTTTTTTTTTTTATTCGATCGTTCGAATTGCGGAAGAAATATTCAAATTCAATATTTGAATTTGAAGGTTTCAAATTTGACCACAATTCTATTGGTCGAATTCGAGGGTAAATTCACCCTCAAATTTGACCAATAGTAAATCTGCCCCTAAATGTTACCTATAGATCATGTTGATCATTTTTTGCAGAGAGCTTTGTTTTTGTATGTAATTGTTAGTTGAAGTTCCTAAGCCTGACTCTCTGACACTCTGACTTTGCCAACCTGACTGTCCCATCTCAGTCTGTTAGTTACAGTTTCTAATGCTAACTGACCCCTAGTGCACAAATATGGCAGCCCCCTCATACAGGAACATGGGGGATCAGACAGGTAATGTAAAAGCATCATGCAAATACTTTATAGCAAAGTTAGAAGTAGCTTTCAAAGCCAATATTATAATAGATGTAAAACAGAGTTTAATTTCAGGTGTCAGTATCTCTTTAAGGTGCCTGTTCACTAAAATTGTCCAACTATTATTGGAATTTAAAAAAAATAAAAACATATCAGAGGCAAAATCAGGATCTCAACCTTTTGTCTTAGATATTCCTGTTGGTTTTTTATATTAAAGTAAATGTGCTGTGCTATCCTTGTGCAAAATGTGACTTTATGATAGCAGAGCATTGCTTTTTAAACAGACCAATAAGCAATTATTTTACATTTCTTTTGTTCTATACATACTGTATATATTACAAGAGAAAACAACCCCAGTCTTGTTTATCCTCATAGTTTGATTTACCAGTATACTGTAATTCAACAACTGGAACGCCACTAAGTTTGCCACCTGTTCAGTTTTTACATTGACTGTCCAGTTTAAGTCTAGCTGTAGGGGTTTAATCCCTGGATGTAGCATCATAACTCCATTCAAATGTATCACTGGTCCACCACTAATAGCATCAGCTCCACCCCTGAATCACCCAGCCTGCCCCCTGTCCAGATTGTCTCCAAGTAAAAGGTGGCCCCAAGCTAGACAATTATACACAGCAGTAAAGGTTGAGATACACAGGCAGATTCAGGCTTCTGATGCGGCTCCTTTAGACCAATTCAGCAGCTTAACTGCCAGTTTATGGGACCCTCCAGATCAATATATGGCCAGAAATCAGACAGAACTCAATTGGGCAGGTTTGATTTCCCTGTCCTATACAGTCCTCATCCAATCGGCTGCTATGCCTGTCATTGTAATCCAAAAATTTTGTCTGTAGGGCTGAACAAATAGATTAACTCGATATCACCCACCTTTAGGTGGGCATATCGGGGAAAATATCTACTCTTTGGTGACCTCGCCGACTGAGCTAATCTTATGGCCATCTTAATAACTATTGTCTGGAGATTACAATTGTTCAAACAATGGTGGATAGACATTTTGTTAAAGGGGTTCTTGACCTTTATAGTAACTTTTAATATGATGTACACATTGATATTCTGACACATTTTGTACTTGGTTTTCATTTTTTATTTTGTGTTTTTTTTTTTTTTTATCGTAATTTAGCCTTCTGTTCCGCAGCTATGCAGTTTGGTATTATAGCAGCTGTATGGTTGTTAGGGTCATATTTACCCTAGCAACCAGGCAGTGGTTTGAATGAGAGACTGGAATATAAATAGGAGAGGGACTGTATAGGAAGTAAAAGAATGTATGAATAACAATAAAATTGGATTGGTTTTCTGCCGAGATCAGTGACCCTCACTTGAATGATAGAATAGGCAGAAGACAAATCATTTAAAAACAGTAAAACAATAAATAACAAAGAGCAATTGCAAAGTTCCTTAGAAGTTTCTAGATTGCAAATTGTCCCAGAATATGTTTAGCTCATACTGAAAGGTAAAGCATGCAGGGTGGGTGCAGGAAGGTAAGGCAGGATGATTTGTTGGCGCTTATGTGGACCCAGTGGACCCCAGTCTGGACACATAATTATAAAAAATCATATCTGTAAAATGCTTGAAATATTGCACAGAGGTAGCCATAAAACCACATTTTAAATTATTAAAGGATATGCACGTTTGGAAGCTCATGAGGAAACTTTGGGCGACTGTTCGGGGAGATTAGTTGCCGAAGAAGAAGCGATTTGTTGCTGGGTGACTAAATCTCACCGAATCTTCGAGTGTGTCACCACCCTTATAGGCAGTGCTGGAACTAGGGGTAGGCAGAAGAGGCACGTGTCTAGGGCGCAAAGGCAGAGGGGTGCCAGACATGTACCTCTTTAAGCCTTCCCCTAGTTCGGACCAATTTGTGCAGAACCTGCAGCATCATTTCATTCGAGTGCACACGCTTTGGCATATGCGCACTCTCACTTCATCGTATTTTGCGATGTCTCGCCTTGCCGCTCTTCTGCGCATGTGCACTCACGCTTCCTCTGTCTGCGCATGCGCCAGGGGGGTGGGTTGCCTAGGGCACCCAGTCGATTTGGCCCGGCACTGCTTATAGGTTACTTTTCTCTTTTCCCTTTCAATAATGTGAGTACCCAACAAGATATGTTCAGTTCCTGTTTCTGGCAGCAGAAATGGGGGATATGATTTCCGATGTGAGTAGGTATTGTTTTGAAGTGTTTTCACAGGATAAACTAGTATTTATGATTCTTTGGCGCAGAATGTAAAAAAATATCATTCATATTTTTGTATGTTCTCTTCATAGGAAAGAGACATATATCACAACTGATACAAAACACATATAAGTACAGGATCTGCTTTCTGGAAACCAGTTATCCAGAAAGCTCTGAACTGGAATGTCAGCTCCATAGATGAAAATATTTAAAACATTTTCTCTGTAATAATAAACTTGATCCCAACTGAAATATAATTAATCCATACTAGATGCAAAACAATCCTATTGGGTTTAATTAATGTTAAAAGGATTTATTTAGTAGACAAAGTATATTGATCAAATTACACAAAGATCCTTTAGAAGGAAAACCCCAGGTCCCGAGCATTTCTGGATAACAGGTTGCATACCTGTATATGCTGTTTAGAGACAGAGAGCAGTGTACTAAGCCAACCAATGGGATATGTACCTTTATTATTCTGCCTCAGACAGTATGATCAATTACTGATTGGTTTGTATGCTTTACCGCACCGATGCAAACTTGTCCAGTATTAGTTAATGAGGCCCAGCTGCTACAGACTGCATGATGCAAACAGACCATATCCAGTATGCATACTTATTATAGTATATAGTCAACTTAAGAGTTATTTATTTTGAAATCTGTATCCACACTCACCCAGTTGAAGCACAGGGATATGTATCTACAGGATGTTTCGGTCTGGGTAATACTTTTTTAATGGAAAAGAAGCTGTCAGCTTTGGAGTGTGGAATAGGTGTGACTGGCAGATCTGTGGATGGAATGCTTTTCCCTGCAACCTTTCCACACAGCTGTGTTCTGACTTGCCAACTACTAATCAGACACGGCACATGCTGAGCGTATACAAGTATGCAGCACAGAGACTGGATGCTAGACACTAACCCCATAGAGTCCAGGATGTGGCTCTACTTTAACCCCCTGGATTCCAAGATTCTAAATCTCACTACAAGTCTGCGAGCCACAGACGTCCTTTTAAATGGCAAATTATTTCAGGCACAAAGTAACACAGTAAACCAGATAAAATGAAAAACCTTTGGTATTTAATGTATGGCAGAATCAGTCACTGTAGTACAGATATCACCAAAGCTGTTTTTAGGGGTAGGCACATCTGTGTATTTTATATTGAAGAAACACACAAACCCTGCCTGAAAGTTCCCAACCATTAATTTAAGTTAAGTTAAACTTATTGATAGTCGCAAAGCAAAATAGAACAAAAGTGAAGCTTCCAGTTTTAGCTGTGAGTAACCTGCTAGCAAAACCCAAGGCATTTCAGAAAGAGTGCTTGATCTCTGGTTATATAAAACATTACAATTCCTATACTGAGCTAAGATAACTAATCACACAAGTGCCTGGCCCTTTATCTTCCCCACAGGATAACTTAGGAAAGAGATTTTGCTAAGTGAAGAAGCTTATCTCACACCTGTGTGCCCTAGGTTTTAATAACATCTGGCTATAAATCGACAATATTCAGTTGGATATGAAATTGAGATGATACTCTCTGCTAAGATGACAGTCACAGCATTATATTATTTGAGACATTAGGCTGAAACTAAGAGATTAAAGGGGTAATTCACCTTTAAATTAACTTTTAGTATGTTATAGAGACACTCCTGCCATGAGGCAAGGGGAGAACCAGTGATTGGCCAGTTACAAGACACGGCAAAAATGCCACCTCTTGTAACTTTAAGGGAAATGGCCAACAGGGAGATTTGTCACCTCAATTATTTATGCTTGACTGGGAGCGACAAATCGTCCAAAAAACAAACAAACAACAAATGTTGTTTTTACCGCCAGCGATTTTAGTTATTTCCAATGGAGATGCAGTTTTTTTGGGAGATCTGTCTCTTGCAGTCACGCATAATTGCGGTCAACAAATCTCCCCTTCGGCCACTGCCTTAAGAGCTGAATTTCCATTTTTAACCCAGAAATTCGGATCCACTATTGCAGAGTGAGCAATAGTGTTCATTTCAATTGCAGTGCCCCTGACCCACTCTGATGCGCAAGTCTTAAGCATGGAGTGGGTCAGGGGAGCATTTGCCAATTCTAAACAACTTTTCAATTGGTCTTCATTCATTTATCTTTTCAAATTATTTGCCTTATTCTTGTCTTTTCAGCTTTCAAATGAGGGCCACTGACCCATCTAAAAAAAAAACAAATGCTCTGTAAGGCTACAAATGTAATCTTATTGTTACTTTGTATTCTCCTATTCGTATATCAGTCTTATTCAAATCACTGCATGGTTGTTAGGGTAATTTAATCCTCGCAACCACATTGCAGAAATTGCAAACTGGAGAGCTGCCGAGTAAAAAGCTAAATCATTCAAAAACCACAAATAATAATAAAAAAAAAAATGCAAATAGCCTCAGAATATTACTCTCTACATCATATTAAAAGTTAACTCAAAGGTGAGCAACCCCTTTAAAACAAATTTGCTAAACATTAGATGTAAGTGATGTGGCTACAGATAAAATTAATATAGCAAGTAAACATATAATTGGATGACTACAGGCCTGATGTCTTACTCAAAATAATAAACCCAAATAAAAAAGGCATTAGAAATCCTTGGCTGTGCATATGGACCCAGAGATTCTACCAAACAAATGTGTTTTATAAGGTAATGATTAGAATGTATCCCATTCTATTTTGAGAGCATATTGTACTATGCTTGTCTTTACAGGCCAGTTTTCATATGACTTGGTGTTTATAGGAACAATTCTGACTGTACAATTTTCTTTTGGCAAAGCCTATGCAATAAAAGTTTATTCCCTACTGCTATAAGCCCATGCCAGTATTAGCAGGGTCTCTTGAATGAGATATTGATATCTTCACTGCCCCCTTTCTGCTTCCATAAGCTTCAATGCTGACAGCTATGGGTAAGGTGCCATCACGACTACTTGGTATACAAGGCATAACAGGACAGTAAGGTTCAGTGTCTTTACACCTAGAAGGGTGAGAGCCTAATAGCGGGCTTGATCTCTGGCTTTCTGGATGTCTCTGTTTAGAACAAACAATAGGGTTAACAGACAGTAAAAATCCTGAACCAAAACTTTCAGGAGAAGTGGGGTGATCACAATTTGAAATGAATATTGCTGGAGTGGGGCTGCGGCCACAATCCTGAATCACCTGCACAGGCACAGGAGCCACTGGGCTACCAATTAGCAATGTAACTTTGGAGGCCTTGTGCTCTGTTGGTATCAAAACAGGGTAAATGTTTGTTTTGCATCCAACAATGGGGGAGCAGTTTCTCTGAAAAACAACAACATTTGGCACAATATTAGGACTCCCTGGAGCTCCTGCCACTCTTGGAAGCCTTTCTGGGGACATCCATATCTCCCTTGGTGAAGGTTGCTCTACTGTGGGTACTGAGTTTGCTGGTGATCTGGTGACTTGGAATTGTGTGATCTGAAGAGTAGGTGCCTCTGACACAATAAATCCTTTCTGGGATGGTTGAAATGCTATTGGGTATTCCCTTGAAGTATCCTTTCCCTGGGGCATCAGAAGAACAGATGGACTATGACTGCCACCTTGGTGGCATTTTGACTGAACAGGCTGAACAGTCAAGCTGCAGCTAGATATATACATCTTCATGCCTTCTATGTTGGATATATGGCTCCTGGTCTTACCATAATCTATAGATGATTGTTCTGGGGTGCATGAAGTAAAAACAGTATACGGCTTACCAATTTCAGATGCAGAGACAGGTGAATTGTTGGACAGTACCACATCCAGGCGTGAGGTCCAAGAAGACTGACTTTTTGAACCAGAAGGGAAAGACTCTCCAAGCTGAATATAGCCATCATCTGATGAAGGCCTAGAGTTATTTTGAGATTTCACTGGACTTTGTCTTTTGGGTAAATAATTTGTGAACCCACACCCATGGTCTTTTATAAACCCTCCTTGTCCAATATATGGTTGACTGCCTTGTGAGTCCCTGCAAGAGGAGGAATATCTCCAGGGCATATGGAGCTTATTAGATGAAGATGATGAACAATTACAAACAGGATTTTTTAAAGGGCTTTGTCTCCTGTCCTTCTGCTCTAGAGTGATATCCAGTCTGGAACAATGAGCATTTGAGACATCTCTAGGTTTTGTACCACAGTCATCTGCAAATCTTTTATTTACAGGGTTAGCAGATGAGGTAGCATCAGAAAAGTCTGACGGTTTCCCAAAATAGTGATCTCGAGTAGCAGAATTGGAAACATTTGAATAAGAACTCTTGGGTTTTTGACGACACAACGTCAGGTCCAGTTTTGAAATGTAAGAAGAAGCTCTCCGGCTGTCCCAGCACGACATTCTAAAGCACAGCGAGACTCCAAAGTTAGCCGACACTTCAATCCAATGTGCTTTGCTTGTTTAAAATACAATCACTGTTGCAAACTTAAACCCAAATGTCAAATATTTGGTTCAGAAAAAATAAATATAAAATTTCATTCTTCTAGTCAGATTAGTGCATTTCTTTCTTGCAGATGAATTATGTGAAGTTTTTGCCTTACAAGGGAGATTGCAGACAGACAATCAGGGAGGACGGAACTCCTGTCAGGCTTGCAGATATCTTTCAGTTATTTGGATAGTGCAGGCAAAAGCAGTCAGTTTGTGCTTTTAACACCAAGGAAAAAGAAGAGCTGCAAATTTGGTGGTGCTCCCTCTCTCTCTCTCTCTCTCTTCTAATCTGTCTTTTTGCCTTTGCATGTCTCTGGTGCTTCTCTTCATGCGTCTTAACAGTATTTCCTAAATCCTTTCCAAGTATAGGCAGCGTGGAATTCAGCACTAATGATAATATCACTTAACAAAAAGGTAGGATTTAATAATATTCTCCATATGGTTTCCATTTTCTTTAGCACATGGAAAGGAATGAATGCATTCATTTACCTCTTCATTCCTGCTGTACTTTAAGGGGAATGTGGATAAATCCAGCAATTAAAAGAGCTCCCTTCCAACTATCACAAGACCCTTTCTGTTAATGCATTGCAGTGGGAGAAGAAAAAGCTGTCCTCCTATATGGTCCTTGTAGGCTTGCAAGCTGCAGTGCAGACTGCCAGAGCTCAGCTTCCCAAATGAAAACAGAGCTGCGATCCAACCCCTAGCTTGGCTTTCCAAATTGAATTTCTCTTAAGCTGCAGTCCAACCCACACAAACAACATGCAGCAGCGCCTGCCGCCCATACCTTCTACAGTCTTCCTTTGCCCATTACTCACATACAGAAGAGCTATTTGTTTTACAATTGACTACAGAAGTCAATTGCCTTCTAGCAACAGAGAAGCTCACTTTGTAAGAGTCTTTTATGTTAATTATTAGAACGTATTCCTATAGGCTGTATACATTCAGCAACAGAGTGTAGTAAGGAAACCATGCCTAGAGAAAAATATATCTGAAAGCATTTAGGCTAGGACAAGAAGCATTTTTGTCAAAATAGTACTGTGGAGTGGATTACAAAGTGAATTACCTGGAGCACATGCTTTCAACAAGATTCAAGCAGGAGCCAGAACCAAGATTCAAGCAGGAGCCAGGCTGTATTAACCTGTAGAATCATTGCAGTGCTTATGCCTGCTGTATAATTAGTGCTGTCAGGGGGTATGCCTTCCTCCCTTAAAAAAGGATTTCAATTTAATTGCATAAACAAGATTAAGGGCAAAGTGTAGGAAATTTGGGCAATGTTGGACCCCACTGCATTATCCTAGACCTATAGTGGCAACATGACAAGACACAACTGCAAGGAGTACTGGAAATCCTCCCACTTTTGTATATTTTACTACAAATAATGTTTTCACGTCTAATGATGTGAAAACATTCCTGGAGAAATTCCATTTAAACCAGTAATAAAGAAGATTTCACTAAATGAAATTAAATTGAGCTGCCTTAGGGAAACCATACTTTAACCACAGCAAAGACGGTCTAAGCTCGAGACTCCCGTGGCAAGAATATGCTAAGTGGGGCTGCTGCTTTATAGAGCTTGAATGTAACCTAAGGAGCTGGCAATGAGCCCAAGCTGTCACTTTGGCTTGTAAGACAAATGAGAAATTAATTCTTGTTCGGCATGTCCAGCCTGTTAACCTCAGCTTTCCTGCATGTTGTAGAGAAATACAGTAGCACAGCACCCAACAGCATGAAAGACTGTCTTCGTTTAACATGGATATGTCTAGCTCAAAAAAATGTTAATGTCTAGGTGGGACATAAAACAAGCTTTGGGGTGAAACCATAGGATTGGGACCTAGGGCAGAGAAAAATAACAAGCTTCTGAAGCAAACCCCAGTTAAAAACATCTTTTAGAAAAAGCATTACTGTTGCACATAATATGAGTCCTGAAAGGGTTAATAATTGCTCATCAAGGGCAGCCTGGAAAGCCTGTAGAACTCTGTCAAGTAATGTTAATGGGGAGACTTTAACTAGAGATTGTTACTGAGGCAGCTTTAAGCATCCCAGCTCTTGATTGCTAGACCTCTAATGGCTCTTACTCATGAGAATAGACGCAATCAATTATTTTCAATGGGGCTGTACTCACACAAGCGCATGTAGGTGTGGAACGCTGGAAAAATGCAACATGTTGCGTCTCAACCTGCATTTGGTACCTACATGCGCTTGTGTGAGTATAGCCCCATTGAAAAGAATTGCTTGCTTGCAGTCCTACCATTAGCTTACTATGCATACATTTAATCCTTATGTTAAATACAAGAGCCCTATCACAATTTATAAATTAAACTGATTTGCTTCATTACAAAGGAACCCCCTTATTTAAACAACAAAAGAAAGAATTTACGATGTACAGCAAGACATATTTGGGTTTTCGGGTCTGTGGAAATATGAAATAAACAGGCAGTTATATAGAACATATAGTAATGAAGTATCCTGACCTTACCTGGTGGTACTTCTGGCTAACCCCTGTGGCTCCTATTATAATTTGGCACCTTTAAGTGAGAAGTGGCTGCAATAGAGATGACAGCAATGTAACAGACTCTAATGGGCTGGGCATGGAGTGCAAGAGCAGCCGATGAATTCCAGTCCCGGCCTCACTTGATATATAGCAAGAGCCCCTTGTATCAGGTTCATTGCTGGTTGGTTAGTCGCTGACACTGAAATATCTGCGGGGGGACTTGGTGCGGGATGCAGCCTCATTATCATGCATTTTGCATGAGGGAAATGCAATGTATTAATTTGTGCATGCCCTTTATTTAACGATTGGCCACATAAATGCTAACTCTATTATTAGTATAAATATAAGCCTATTAGTTATTAATATGGTATAGAAATCCTGACCTCAACTTGGTGTGTATCAGTCAGGATTCTGTGTTTGGAACAGGGTGTCCTGTCTTTCAGTCCTGACAAGCTGTCACTCAGACCTGTGAATGTAAACAGCTGTGACCTGCAAATCCAATGTCCTTTCTTGCACTCCTAGCCCACAACAGGGCTGAGACCTACATAATAAACAGAATGCTCCTCTTACAGCAGATAGAGTAAAGCATTTCCAACTACCACTTCATTTTAGCATGGTTTAAGCTCCCTGGGGCACAGTGCTCCGTAACATAGAATTCAAGAACTCCAGCAGCATGACAGTCTGTTCCTGTAACAATGCCAGTTGCTAAAGTTTCAGTGCTTCCAGCTATTGGTAGTCTACTGGGCCCAATAATACTATTAACTTCAATTAGATTTGTCAAATACTGATTTATTTATATACTGTGCTTAGCCCTTTGTCCATGTTTTGGAAATGAAAATGACCAGTTTTTAAAGTTAGAGGAAAATGTGTGAATTCGGACACCCTACAATAAAGTCAATGAAAATAAGCCTCCCAACCTCCCAACTCCAATTCTTTAGAAAAACCAGCAGCACACGGGACTGTGTGAAAACTTAAAAAGTTTAATATTATTAATATATATAATATTAAACTTTGGATGTTTTCACACAGTCCTGTGTGCCGCTGGTTTTTCTAAAGAACCGTTTTTAAAGTTGCCATGCACGTCTTAATAAGGTTGTTCACCTTTAAGTTAACGTTTAGTATATTATAGAATTCCCAGTTCTAAGCAACTTTTTAATTGGTCTTCCTTTTTTATAGTTTTTGAATTATTTACCTTCTTTTTTGGACTCTAGGATAAACTGGACCCTAGCAACTAGATTGCTGAAATTGCAAACTGGAGAGCTGCTGAATAAAAGGCTAAATAACTAAAAAAACATAAATGTTAATGAAAACCAGTTGCAAATTGCCTCAGAATATCGTTCTCAGCATCATACTTAAAAACTTAATTTACAGGTGAACAACCCCTTTAACTTCTAGGAGTGAATAATTCTCACAAGACTAATGCTATTCAACTTTGCAGAGTTTCATCGATGGGTGCACACATGCTGCCATTTTGTTTCCACAAAGATACTTCCAAGTCTGAGAAATTTTTACTTCAAAATGTATTGTTAGGTAAAAATTTAGCAAAGGTTCTACTATTTTAACAGTACCACTGGGACATTTTGTGATCAGCAAAGTCATGGCTGCTCGCATTGAAGAAACAAAGATATAAATATAATTAAAGGAAAACTATGCCCCCCCAATGAATACTTAAAGGACAGTTTTTCATTCTAATGCGCATGTGCAGCCTAGCAAAGAAAGTGGAAGAAATAAGTCTATCTCTTCATGGTGCTCACTGGTAAAACCCCGGGCCATTTAGTTTTCACCAGCCAGGGTTTCAGATAAGTCATTACAATCGCTTGGGGGTGCCTAACATTTGGCACCCCTAAGTAACTCTTGACTCTCCTTTAAGCAACAGATAGTTTATATCATATTAAGTGGCATATTAAAGAATCTTACTGAACTTAAAGTTAAGTAAATAATGCCCTTTTACATCTATAAACTTGAACGGCCATTTTCTGATATTCTCTGTGCTCTCTCAGATCACCTGACCAGAATCAGATCAACTGTAAAGGAGGCCATAGACAGGGAGATCCCAAAAAAGCGGATCTCTCCCCGATATGCCCACATTGAAGTGGGTGATATCAGGCTGATCCAATCTTGGGCCCTAGGGACCGCATACATGCAGAGATGCAGCCGCAATCCAACTAGGTTTTTTAACCTGCCCGATCGTGATCTGGCCGACATACAGCCAGATATCGATCGGGGAAGCCTGTCGGATGGCCCCACACAGCCTGTGTATGGGGGCCATAAGAGTAAGAAGTGTGGAAACAAAAGACAGAAATTTGTCCATTAATTGGCTCAAGTATGGTTTGTTTGCTTTGTTCGTATTCACTGTGAATCATAGGATCCCAGGGGGCAGCCCTTAGTTCTTAAAATGGCAATTTTCTATTTAGAATTGCCCAGTGGCACATACTTTTAAAAAAGTATATTTTTATGAAAATTATTTAGTTACATGAAGCAGAGTTTTATATATATATATATATATATATATATGTATATATATATAAGCTGTTTTATGCAATATATATTATTATATATATACACCTACATATATAGTTTTACTTTAAGGTAACCAGTGCAGAGCAACCTATTTGTTTAACATGTTTCATTGAACGTTAGTATGGATGAAATTTTTTTGAAAAAATTTCTTGTTGCGTTTTGCATAGAATTAACCATACTGTTCTGTGAGATACACTGACTAAATTATTTCTTTGAATGTAGTATGAGAGTATCAGATGAATGTACACAGATTTTCATTCATGGGGTTTATTTATGTATTACTAATACATAACTGATTGGGGCATAAATATCTCCTAATTATAATTAATCATTTATACTTGTGGGTAATTCATTCACATAATATAATGTTTATATAGTATATGTACAGTGTGTTATTGTCAGCATGTTGTGAACCAGTCGGCTGAAATTACTTCCTAGGCAGAACCATGATAAACTGCACCTGGAGTGTAGAGAAACCAGCTCTGTTCATGAATAAAGTACACTTTATTGCAGGCATGGAGACATCATACTGGCCAAAATGCACACCTTTCTCCTGTAGCAAAGCAGCCATCTTGCTGAAGAATGACGTGAGACAGTAAAGAAGGGCTTATCACAAGGCCATATGGGACTGTGTCAAAGAACCAATGCAATCCTCACGTAACTGGAGTTTTAATTCTGCATGACAGAGATCTAGCTGGCTGTTAAGTTTGTCCCCATACACTGGTCATTAAATGGCTGACTTGTTTTGCAGGGGCTAAGTCAGTAGCTATAATTGGTCTCTGTATGGCCAACTATAAATGACCAGACTTGTACTACAGATCTTCAGGGACTAGTTTACAAAGGCACACTCCAAAATCTGGGTGACTTCACTTCACAGACAATCTGGTGTTGCACTGCAAGGCTTGTGTGTGTTGAAAACTTTTCACACGTTTACAATTTCTGCTTTTGGGAGTATGTAGTAAGATAGAAGAGTTCCAAATTTATTTTGGTGGCAGCTGAATGCATATTTAAAAAAATACTGAAATGTGTGCTATTTAGCTCCCTGCATGGTGAAGCTCCCCAGATGAGTAGCACTATTTAGGGTTCAAATTTCTTTATATGCAAGTATGAGTCTGAGGGTCACTATTCAAAGGAGCAAAGGCACAATAGAATGTCTGGATGGATAGGAGGGGACCTGAAGTGTGATTAGATTTTCAAATTTTGGTAATTTTCTTTCTTTACTACCCATTACCTATTTGGATGCAGCAAATGAAATGCATATACCTGGGAAAATGAAAGAGGTCAACTCGTATCTAATGCCAAATTGTATTTTGTCTTTATATTAAATTGTTGTCCCAGCAGCAGCAGCAGCAGCAGCTCAGAACTCCAATAGAAGGTATACTAGCCAAATGTATCCATAGTCCCTTTGTATTTGGGGCATTTGTTAAAACATGACAGTAGAGCTGGCCATAAAAGCTCCGATCGTATGAATCATCGTACGATTGGACATCCCCATTTTCCGACCTGCCACTAACCTTCAGATTAAATAAAGTAGTAAAAGCACAGATCAGCCGATCGTAGGTAAGTTGTGACTGACAAAACTTAGTGACAGTCTCCCACTGAAAATCGTACAATTGGCAATACACGCAGAGATATTATCGGCAGCTGACACAAATTTTCAGTACAATACATTAAAGATTTTTACATTTGCCTTTCACTTCTTAAGTCTCCACGCACACATTTGCTCTGTTCTGACCAATCAGACCACAAGCCAATTCTATAGAATGTATTTCTGTTCTTTCAACCCCAAATGATGGTCATTGGTCTATCTGGATTGAACGTTATGCATTTAAAATGAATGGTTATAAAGTTTGGTTGCAAATAACATATTGTGTGGCCAATTAGAAGTGTGTGACCAGCATAAGGCTGTGGCACAAGTCATGTTTTGACCACTGTAGCCCTCTTAAAGACTATCAAAACTGTTTCCTTGCATACAGACCCTAAACTCAGCTTTCCCAAAATATCTTCACCTATATTTAAATGTTGGTCTCCTCTTCATAAAAACCATTAAAAGATGACAATATATTATATATTCAACAAACATATTGTTATAAATAATTTTAGACAAAATATTTTAGTGCAAAAATTATAATAGCACTCCAATGTTGTAATCTATAAGGCCTGGGAATATAGCCCCCAGTTAAAAGGGCACATATGTCAAAATCAAAAAATATATTCCAAAGCATTCTATTTTAATAGAAAAATCAATCAAATCAAAAGATAGATTTTTGAACTTAAAATAGAATGCTTTGGAATATATTTTTTTTATTTTAAAATATTTTACTGAACTCTTTGGTCACAGAGCTTAAAGGGCAAGGAAAGGCAAAGAAATGAAATCCCATTTTTACTTTTTTTAATGAAATAGAAATCTATCTCCAATATACTTTATTTTAAAAATGTGTACCGTTTTATGAGAAACCGGACTGTATGCAGTGAAATTCTCCCTTCATTTAGAGCTGCGGATAGGAATTGTCAGACAGTCCCTAACTTCTGGCAGGGAAACAATCATACTTATGAACAGCAGGGGGAGCCCCTCTCTTACTTACCAGCCATGCAGAACTCAAACAGCTTTATTTTTTGATCATTTATGATGATCCATAAGCAGCACAGATCACACTGAGCATGTGCAGTGCCAGTGTCAGACAAAGATGTATAACAAAGTTACAAGATGACAGCCTCCTGTGGCCAACTTTGAAAGCATAAATCATTTGTTTGATTAGGCTTGTGGTGCAGTAAGTTCAAGTTTAGTATACAAAATACAACATTTCTACCCTTATTCTATTTTACACTTTCCTTGCCCTTTAAGTGTTACATTCAACAATGTGGAAACTAACCTCCTGTGAATTTAGAATCTTCTCCACGTGGTCGATATCCCTGTAAAAAACCTGTTCTTGGTGAACCTGTTCCAATAGCTTTCTCTTCTGATCCCATTGCTTGTAGAGTTTCTTATTTTCTTCAACAAGTGCCTCAAGCTTTTCATTGATCTGAAACCAAATCACATAAATGGAGCGTGTGCCACAACTTTTCTTTTAGTCTGTGCTGCTTTAATATCAAGTGACTATTGTAATTTAGAACTTATGATTGCAAGTCTGTACCTGTGCTGCAGGGACTTTTCTTTCCTGTAGAAGTGATTGTCCTAAGGTCACTGCCCGGTTATAGGTCTCCTGGTGTGCATCTATTTGCTGCTTAAGATCTTGGTGTGCTTTCAAGTTTTCAGTACTTGCCAGAACACCACGAATAGTCTCCTCAGCCATCATTTCCCGTGATATTGCAGCAACCCAAGAAAAATAATCACGCACCTGTAGGACAACAATATAACAACAGTAACATAATAACCTGGCACATTTAAATAATGTACAATTACACATTCACAAACAAACTCCATCAAACAATCCATACTCCACACTTTCATTAGGGAATAAGTGTCCATAACAAAAACATACCCAGTTCCCCATATCATCATCTATTTTTTTCATTCATCAGCCAAAGCATAAACTATAAATTGGTGAGAAAAATCAATTTATAAGACTCAAATTCAATAGTAGGGCTGTGACGGTTCTAGTGCTTAAACATAACATCATGGAGAAAAAGGAGAAAGCAAAAGAGAACGAACAGGAAGCAAAAAAAAAAAAATAGAAATAGGTAAGCTATAAGTTAAAAAAGGATTTAAGAAGAAAAAAGGATGACAGGCAGAGAAAAGAAAAAGAGCCCAAATATATGAGATTAAAGGGACATGTAGAGAACAAAAGGGTCAGGAGAAGAAGGCAGGAGCTTAAGTGAGCATTTTCTGAACAGAGGGTCCACCTGTTACCACTCCATGTGATTTACAGATGACACTAATAATTCAGTAGTATTAACAGTGGTGACAGGCAAACAGTGGTGTTCTGATCATGGCTCTTTTTACTTTGATGTCAGCTGTGGTCAAGCTGCCCCATGTGCCCCGGGTATAACGGCAGCCATCGCTACAGCCAACGGTACACAGATAAGTAAACGATGCATGAAAAACAATAATGGAATTAAAGGAGAATTCAACCAATACGTTAAAAAAACCCTACCGCCCATCCCCACCAAGACCCCCCTCCGTCCTCCCCCAGCCTAAGTGTTACCCTGGGAAATGCCCCTAAAGTTTTATTTACTTCATTGGTGCAGATTCAGCCATCATTGTTCATGGGCTCCATCTTCAGCCACTTCGTTAATCTTCGGAAAGAGACCAGCGCACCGGCATGATCGTGAGTTTCGGTGCATGTGCAGTTGTCGCAAAACAGAAAATTGCTCCAACTGCGCATGTGCAGATTCCAAAGATTTCTGAAGTGGCTGAAGATAGCGCCTGTGAACTCCGATGGGTGAATCTGCAACGAGTGGTAAGTAAAACATTTGGAGCATTTGCCCGGGGTAACACTTAGACTGGGGGAACGGGGTCTTGGTGGGGATAGGGATAGGGTTTTTTTAACTTTAGGGTTGAATTATCCTTTAAAAATATTTCAAAATATAAAATCAGTTACAAATTGTTTACTGTTTCTGAAGCAATCAACGTACTTTCACTCAGCAATCCGTCTGTCTTAATGTGACTTTGCATCAGAGGCAGTTATTTTGATAGCTTGCTCTAGTACATGTTTTAGGTCGGGATGCACAGAATATAGGATTCTGCCTTTTTCAGCAGGAATTGGATTCGGCCGAATCCTTCTGCCCAGCCGAACCGAATCCGAACCCTAATTTGAATATGCAAATTAGGGTCTGGAGGGAAATTAGGGTTCAGATTCAGTTTGGTATTCGGCCAAATCCCCCGAATCCAAAATAGTGGAACATAGTTTTAGGCAAAGGAAACACACTTATCAATGTATTAATGCTAACTTCAAAATCCAACTCTTTCATGAAGAGTGACAGATTGCTAACAAGTAGATTATTGTTCCTGATTATTTCAGAAATGGTAAAGAATGTTTAATTGAATATGTTTAGAGAGCTCATTATAACATGATATGAAGCTCATATTAAATGTTATGTTTGTGATATTTCCTTTAAGGGACAATATTTAATAAAAGACAATACTAGAAGATAAGGGAAGATAGAAGGTGAGCAGGCATAGATTGGAATATATTTCTAGAGTCCTGGTTTTAAGAATTTCCCATGTTTGACACTAAATTCCTGCATAATTCCTGTATAATTTTCTGGCTACCGATTTTACACAAACCTTTTTTCCTGATGTTCCCAAAAATAGTTGTTTATCCTCGTGGGTGCTATAATTAGTGAAATGATAAGGTTTGAAATATTAACCAGATGCATATTTAGCCATGGTTCTGTTTCTTAATAGTCAATTCCAATTAGTCTGCTCCTCATAGTAACTATTTGCTTTAGGTTGTGCATTTGACTCAGAGACATCTTGCACATGCCCCACCATAGTATAACATTAATGATGCAATGTTTAACCCTTGTCAATAACATAGTGAAAACTGACTCTTGTGCTTATATCTTTTGAGTACTTGTAGAATAAGTTGCTTTAACGTCCCTCCCTAATCTTATATTTTTCTGGATTTAATGCTATTTTCCTGGTCCTCTGAAAAACTTAAAATTAGGGTTCTACTGTATTTGAATGTAAATATTAGCTTAATTGATATTGATAACTAGGTGGAAACTTTGCTGCCTTAAAATTTAACCCAAAAGTAAAAAAAAAACCTTTCCCCTACCCTACATAGACCGCCTCCCTCCTCTCCCCAGCCTCTCTGCTACACAGGCAAATGTCTGCTATGGCAGCCATCTTCCGGGTCTTCGGTAAACTTTGTCTTCTTCCAGCGCTTTGTCAACTTTCGTCAATTTTGGCACGTGTGCAGTTGTCGCATACAAGGAATTTGCTTCAACTGTGCATGCGTGAACGCTCCGTTCACAAAGATTACCAAAGACCAAGAAGATGACTGCTGTGAACCCCAATCCCTGAATCTGCATGGAGGGGTAAGTAAAAAGTTAGGAGCATTTGCCAGGGTAGCAGCTAGGGGGAGGAGGGGGGAGTCTATGTAGGGTAGGGTTTTTTTTTACTTTTGTGTAGAGTTTTCCTTTACGTTACATTTGCTGCCAGCTGGTGTGCCTTTCTTTATAACCAGTAACATCAATAAAAAACCAAAACAACTATAATGAAGAATAGTCTTCTGTCTGTATACAATCACAAGGCAGAATTTTAGCCAGTGGATCTGAATGCATAAGCAGTTTCACAGCTGTTGAATTCTGGAAGTTGCTGTTCACAAACAAGTAAGGATTCTTTCATTCCAAAACAAATTGTGATAAATAAGGTCTACAAGTTGCATCACATTATTCCCCACTGCAAAGTTAGCAACATCAGTTTGCACCTGGAACGTTAACATCCATGCACCCAGGGAAGATATGTGTATAATTATTCATTTAAAGAGGGTCTGAGAGTTTATCTGTGCAGAATTTGCCCTTGAAGGGGTGGTTCACCTTCAAGTTAACTTTTAGTATATTGTAGAAGGGCCAATTCTCAGAAACTTTTCAATTGGTCTTCATTATTTATTTTTCATAGTTTTTTTAATGATTTGCAATTTTCTTTTGATTCTTTGCAGCTTTCACTGACACCATCTAAAAACAAATGCTATGTAAGGCTACAAATGTATTGTTATTACCACTTTTTATTACTTATCATTCTATTCAGTCCATCTCCTATTCATATTCCAGTCTCTTATTCAAATCAATGCAGGGTTGCTAGGGTAATTTGTACCATAGAAACCAAATTGCTGACGCTGCAAACTAGAGAGCTGCTGAATAAAAAGCTAAATAACTATAAAACCACAAACAATAAAAAATGAAAACCAATTGCAAATTGTCTCAGAATATCCCTCTCTACATTATATTAAAAATTAACCAACCCCTTTAATTTATTGGTCTAGGTCTTTAGGTGGGGAGCTATGACTTCTTTGAAATAAGAAATGAAATTTAGGTACTGGATGAACCAATAATGTAATGAAGCATTTAATTTATATTGGTATATTCTGGGGAACTTTCCAGCACCTTCAATTTATGCTCAGCTCCTATCACCAGTGCTTTTATTAATTATATCAAATTCCTTTGTGGAAAATCATACACTGGGCAGACTTCTAGTCACATTTAAAATGGGATTAACACAGGTGATGTTAGGAATACACAAGATAAGTCTGTTGCATCGCACTTTGTTGAACATGGCCATCATGTTTCACAACTACAATAGTAGTGCAATATAGTGTGGACTAAATCTCTTGAACCACAAGGTTTAGGATACTTTAGCCAAGGGACTTAATGCAGAGTGAAGTCTGTCTCCTGTATTTGGCTTCTAATACAACGAATAGTTTTCAACGAGTTTTTCATATTTGCTTTCACAATCATACATATGGAATGCTTTTTTAAGGCAAATGTGGGATGTGTACTACAAGTCATTCACTGGAAAAATTTGGGCAATGTGAAAAATTATTTCTCTGTGCTAACAATTTTAACTTTACAAACACATTTAATACTGCTTTTGCAAACCTTGATATTATTTAGTGACCCTGTGCAAACATGGATTCCATTTCCACTTATATGTATAAATGGATGTAATCCCCAGCTTGTTAAAGTATAAGATTAAAATTGTATGCCCTTAACTTTGTAATTTCCCACCCATGGATCTGTCCCCATTTCTATTATTGGAATTATATCTATTATATCCTGCTGTATCCCATGGAAGAGCTTGTTTTGTAGCACATTCCCTACAGAGCACATGCTCTGTGCCTTCTGCAAACAATTAGTTTCAGTGGTGGCCATCCATGAGCAGATCCGCTTATTTGGTGAGGTTACCAAACAAGAGAATCTTGCCCTGATATGCCAACCTTGGAAGGGGAGATATTGGGCTTATCTGATCAAAGGCCCTAGAACCCAACAATGAGATCACAAGGCCAGGAATGCAGGCGATGGAAGCAGGACCACATCATTGAACTAATGCCGGCCTCAATCTGACTGTATTCTTAAACTTGCCTGATCGACATCTGCCCAATTTTCGCCTTTGTCTGTTGGCAGCTTTTATGGGCCCATTTATGGCCACCATCCCAGTGTTGGATTTTAGTTGCAGAAGCCTAGCCAAAGTTAATTGTTGATTGGTTTTTATGGGTAACTGCATAGTAGCAAATTGCCCAGTGTTAATGAATAAGCAACAGGCCCATTCTCTGGGTGTTTCTATAGTCCAGTTTTGGGAGCTCAGTGTATTACTGTCAGCACTGCTCTGGCAGCACATATATATAGTGCCTTTATTATGGCGTGTTTCTGATCCTAGAATGTACTGTCCTGAATTGGAAAGTCCTTGCCTTATAAATATACATTTATTCAACACACAAGAAAAAGTTGTGCTCACCACTAATTTTTAAAACCATTAAGCGGGGGTGCAATGAGGCTGTGACCACAAAATACATAGACAAAGACAAGAGGTCCTCTGCACTCAACCCATTATCAATATATTTAAGGCATTGAGACATTCTGTGCATACAGCTACTAAAAAATGCCTTACCCTTTAAACAACAGGGATTGTTTGTCCCATTGATAATGGGTTGAGTGCAGAGGACCTCTTGTCTTTGTCTATATACATTTATTCACCCACTCACATTTATATCAACACATCAGTTTGCATTTTCAGCTTACAGACGCTGGTATCTAGGCAATAATTGCTGAATGCTCTTATAAGGAGGATGCCTCACACACACACACAGCTCTGCTCCAGATTATATTTATCTCTGATTCATTGCCAACTAGTGTCCCCCCCTGCAGACTACACGTGATTCAGCTTTTGAAATCATTCCCAACAGCTTTCACAAGATAGAATTCAACAACACATGACTTAGCATATTGCTTTAGCATGTGGTGCAGTGTTTTTCTAGCATAGGATTGTCAATGTATAGACAAGTCTGTACTTGAAAGCCCTCATTTCATACCATGGTTAAGAAGAAGTATAATTTGCAGGCTTGCTCCAGGTCTGTCCTCCGTTTCTCTACTTTGGTCTTCAGTAATTCCCACTTCTCCACCACTTCCTTTTGCTTCTGTTGTAAAGGGAATCTCTGGTTGGTGGTACACCGGGGCAGAGCCTCGTCGGCTGCATCAATTACTTCTTGAAGCTGCACAAAAAGTTTTATTTGTTAGTTATTAAAAATATTTATTTTTATCACTGTTCTTTTAATTTATCAATAACAGACTTTTCCCCACAGCCCCACAGTCCTTTACAGGAGAAATAAAAGCAAGATTGCCCTGAATGTAGCATATAACAAATGAAAATTATGCAATTATAAATATTTTTTAAGTATTCCTTCATTTGTACTGACTGACTGTGCCCTTTCCCGTCTTCTTCTACTTATACCCACCCTGATGAACTGCCTCATTTCCCCTTCTCTATGCATCTTATCTCCATATTTGTTCTCCACATTATGCATTTTGCTGTACTGACAAAAAGGATTTTTAAAGCTTTTTTTCACTCCTTAGGCTGCTTCCACACATGGCTGATAATGAGCTGCTCCACTGGTCTCCACTCATCACTGAGTCTACACTCAGAGACACTGCGGATCAGCCAATTCTTGGCCTGATTGTTAGTAATTTTGCCCTTGCATCTAGGGCAGGGGTCCCCAACCTTTCTTACCCTGAGCAAAATTCAGATATAAGAAGGTCAGAGAGCAATGCATGAAAAATGTTCCTGGGGGAGCCAAATAAGTACTGTGATTGGTCATTTGGTAGTCCCTATGTGGACTGTCAACCAACAGAAGACAATGTTTGGCAGTACACCTGGTTTTTATGCAACAAGCCAGGAATTAAAAAATACACACTTTCTTTGAGGCCACTGCAGATACATCCAAGGAATTAGTAAGCAATATGTTGCTCACAAACCACTGATTGGGGGTCACTGGTCTAGGGGTTCAGTAAACGAACCCCAGTGCCTTTATAACATATAGGGGTAAGAGCATAAACAATTTAAAATTAACAAATTGTTTTGCCTACAATGGACAGCCTTTCACCCTAAGCCTGGGATGTGATGGTTATACACATAGCTGTGGATGGTGGGCACGTATAGGGATGATCATATTTAATGTTTGCTACCAAAATGCTATAAATAGGAGAAAGACACTAGTGCAACTTAGAGAAATCCTAAGTGCTGAAGCGCTGTTGTTTCTATGTACCAAGCAGCAATTAGCATGGATCAAGAAAAAAAATAAGGCTTGTCAGCAGCCTTTTTAAGCCAATCACCTGCCTAATGCCATGTGCTAGTGTATCATTTCAAGCCTGGATAAAGAAGAATGTTGCATGACTGGACTCTCTATATTTATGGCTATGCAAAGAATGAGTGTGGTAAGCCATCTTTATTTCCAACTGTGCTTTCAGGCATATTGCTTTTAGCTGCTATTACAGGAAAACTAAAGCTCAACTACAGTAGTAGGGCCAAAATATTGTACATCATTTTTTGAACTTCTATACCAACCCAATGCAACAACAGAAGTTTAGTGGTAAAGGTTTTTGCCTCCAAATATGCCCCTGTAGCTCCTCATCTTCTTTTCTGCTGATTCACTGCACATGCTCTGTGCTGCTGTTACTGAGCTTAAAGGAGATTTCAACCCAAACTTTAAAAAAAAAAAACCCTACCCCCAACCCTATATAGACCCCCTCCCTGCTCCCTCCAGCCTACCTGCTACCAATAACTTTTAACTTACCCCTCTGTGCACATTCTATCCATCAGGGTTCACAGCAGCCATCTTCTTTTCTTCAGGAATCTTCTGAATCAAAGTAGTGTTTCAGAGCATGCACAGTCGGAGCAAATTTCCAGTCCTGAACAAGATCGCATGAGCCGAAATCTTCAGAAATTTACCATCAACTTCAGTGCATGCCCAGTTCTTAAATAAATTTACTCTAACTATGCATGCGCCAAAACGTAGCTCTGATTTCAAAGATTAGCGAAGAAAAGAAGATGTCAACTCTGACGGATAAGTAAAAAGTTAGGGCCAATTGCCATGGGTAGCAGGGGTAGCCTTTTTTTATTGTTTGGATTGAGACTGAAGCACAATATACTGTAAATATAATATACATGTCACAATATGAAGCTCATTAGCAATAATATAGATTATAAGTACATGGCAGCTCTGAAACAAGTGCAAGTAACATTAGAACTTATTCCTGAGCATTGCAGCATCAACAGACAGAACTTATTTTCTACTTGATAATATGTGACAATTCCTTAGCTTCTCAGCAGCTCAAAGCACATGTTTACGTAGGTTACGGACACTCTTAACAATATCCAAGATGGGGAGCTCCTGTAACCAATTTGTAGGTCTGGATCATTACTACTATAGAGATGCTGAACCTTTAGACTGGTGCAATAAGTTCAGTAAATAAAATATGTTATTTCTAGCTATTTTTATATTTAGCATTTAGTTCTACTTTAACCATCTGCTGTTTTCTATTGTCTTATAGAACTGAAAGGAAGACATTTGTGGGCCTAATGCTGTGGTACTTTTCATCCTCGGATTTATTATGAAAAAACATTGTAGTTACATTAAAGTGGACCTGTCACCCAGACAAAACAATCTGTATAATAAATGTCCTTTTCAAATTAAGAGTTTGAGATGATGCAAGGCTTGTCTTAATAACAAAATGGCTCCTGCCTGCTTGTTATAATTTTGAATTCCCAGACTGAAGGAAACAAGAATCAAATAATTTATATAGTGTAAATAAAGTTCATTCTGCTTGACTAATGTGATAAAATAGGATTTTGAATATTTATTTTGGGTGACGGGTCCCTTTTAATGAAAGCTGATATTAGATTTGAAAAGAATATCAAGTTAGTGGTCTGTTTTTTTACTCAAACAGGACATGTGACTGTCCAGATAAAGCATCTCTTACTGGTTGTAGCCATCATCTATTGCCAAAACAGCTAGAGAGCTTGAAATGTTGCTATCTAATAATTACAATAGCAAACCATTCTGGTTGGTACTATATGACAATACACTTGCTGGTTGCAGTGTGACTCTCCCTGCCAAGGATTAACATCAAAATGTATAGATCCGTGCTTGGAAGTTCATTTCAGTAACTGTAGAACAGACATGTGCTGCAGTCTTAGTAACTGCTGAGAAAATCTTCTTCTCCCACGAAACGGATAGATGATTACTGCTGACGATAGGGACATTTTTTCAAGAGTATCATCACAACCTGAGGTTCACATAGGAATCATTATAAATGAGTTTATTGCGTGTGTCTTTCATTTTTGGCTCTTCAGCTGTTGCTGAATTTTAACCCAGAGAATGTGAGTGTTGGCAGCTGTAGATGAAAAACAGCTGGACAGCTTCAGTTTGGAAATCCCTTCCCTTATTATGACAGGCTGTTATTTATTGTAACTTAGTTAATGACCACTCTGCAGTTCTAATTGGTCCTAGAGAGAGAGAAATAGTAGGACCAGCACTCCTTGTATTTTATGAACACATAGTACAAAACTTGTCATACTTTTTGGTTCTTACTAGAATAAAGGTCCCAATAAGAAACATCAGACAATTTTTGTACAATGTGTAAATAAAAAGAAATAGAGTAAATCTACAGGGAGTGCTGGTCCTACTATTACTTTTTGATACATGCTATTTTTGCATCAAAGTGCAGGCTCAAACTTGTCAAATTGTGACAAATTAAATCACTTGGCACAGATTATAACTGATGACATCACTAAGCACTGTGTAGTGATATATACTGTATAACTTACAGGGCAATCATGGCTCCTGTGTATTATATATATAGGAGTGTGTGTTTCTTTAGTCGCTTAAGCTTTAGGACCCAGTTGATCAATCCTAGTAGCTATCAATAATCATTGCATTGAATTGTCTCCACGGGTTACTGGAAACTAGTAGTGCACGGACAGCATTTTCCTACTGATATCTGAACATTCCTTAGCAGATGGCAGTTGGGAAGGGCAGTCATTTAAATCATAGTTAAAAAAGTAAGAAAGTAAGGGCAATCGTTACTTGTTCTTAGCTAGAAAATTCTTTAGTTTGCTGTTATGGGCAGGATTTCTATTTGTAATGGTTAACATGTATGCATATATTTAATGTGGTGTAAACACAGTTGAAGCTGCTGCTAATATACCAGCTGGGTTAGCTCACTGTATTCTATCATTACTTCATGCTTTATTATGAAAGGTATTTGAGAGATATTTTAAATATATCTATGGATGCTTTCCGTTGGGTAAATCAGAGTGACCATAATACAAACAACAATAACGTCTTCAGTTTCTTCCTGCTCAGAAACTTAGAGCTGCACGCTATGAAGGGTTGATCAGAGTTTCAGTTAAACAAAATGTTGAATATACATAATTTTAGGGGCTGATAAATGCTTGGGTACTTAATTGCTATTATCAATTACTTTTCTGGGTCCTCATCCTTAGCATACAATACAATTAATGCAGGCTAAAAAGACACATTAGATTTAACCCTTCAATTTACCATCAAGCATCACTGAAACACGGGAGGAAAAAAGTTGCTTTTGTACACATACAGTATTGTATGATTAATGAAATACCTGCTGTTCGTTTCCAGACAATTCGTGTTCCAGGGCTTCTTGTTTACGTAGCTGGGATTGGACTCCACTGAGGTCTTTGGCAATGTCATCAGGAACACTTTTTGATTTTTCCTGTAAAAATATTATATTAAACTTATATAAATAATTTTAGCAGGTTTTTATCACTGTTTCTGATAGTTACAAAATAGGTTACTATGCCATCAAATGCTCAGGCGAACTGTTTTTGTTTTGATCAGTCTCTAACATTTATTGTAGTGGAAACCTCTACATTACATATTACTGAGTCTTTTACAACTGAATATTCATGAGAAAGAAGTCCGAAAGCCCCCAAAATATAAAGGCCATTTTGTTGATGCAAGTTGTTGCTGTACCATTTCCCACAGTCAGCAGCCCAAGAAGGCTGCAATTATTTAAATGGTGGCCCATGAGACCTATTGTTCTTGGGGCTAGGTGTTGCTGCCTGCCAGTGGGAGGGGGTGGGGGGTCTCTCAAGTTGGTTGTTTTCAACCCCCTCCTCTTGGCTCAAGGCAGGTATGTGGAGGTGATTAAAGCTTATATGGTGATGTGGGGAGGAGAGGAGCCAGATAACCTTTTGTTTTTGTGTTTTAGGTGCAGAGCTACATTTGAACTGCTACCTCCGTGGCCCAGTGCTTAGGGGAAAAGCAGGCAGGAAGAGGTCTTGGCTTCAAATCTTAGCTACAATCAGGATCAGACTGGCCCGGCAGGACTGCAGAAAAAAAACAGTGGGTCCCGACCCTCATGGGCTCCCGCTGGGCCAGACCCCCTCTCCCGATAATCGAATTGTAGAAAAATAAAAGTGTGTCAAGCAGTGGAGTGGGGAGCCGGATGGGGGCCCTGGACAGCAGTCCCGATGGGCCCGGGCCCCCTGCCCGACCCTAGCTACAATTGAACTGTGAATAAGATGGACAGAAGGCAAGCCAGGTATGAAGCGAATAGGATATGCTATTGTCAATACACTAGGGTAAGTCACAATCTGATCCTGCAGGTTTCCAGCTCACCCTCCCAACAGTGCCCAAGCTTCCAGCTGCCCTCATACCACAGGTTTCCCCAGGCTCAGCCCCAGCACCACTATAGCCAGCCAGGAACATAGTTTATTCCTGATGCAGCAACCTTAGTGCAGCAATGTGGCATCCTCTCCACCCCAGATGTTTATCGGACCCACAAGCATGCCCATAATACACATAGGGCAAGGTCCCTTTCTGGTAAATCCCAAAATGCCCCCCTGGAGTTCTATTTCCCCCAAACCCACTTAGGCAGCCCAGACCATTATTACAGGAACAGACAAACTCACAGTCATTTCTGCAGCAGGGACAAGCCTGAAAGCAGATCACAAAGTAGGCTGATATGGGTTAGGTTAATACAGGGATCATAGGGCCCTATAATCTTATCTCTAGGAGTGAGAACCAGACTGGCAATAGGACAATGCAAGGCAACATGTTGTATATGTTAAATAACAATAATATTAATGTTACACAAAGACAGGGATGTACATTTTTGCATTGATCATACAGATGGAGAATGAAGATTTGCAAACTACCTTGCCCTCCATGCATTGTGGTTTTTTCATACCACCCACCATTACAAAGTAGTTCACCGTGGGATCATCTCGCATTAATGAGCACCTTCCAATGTTTTATAATTTAAAAAAAAATCCTCTATATATCTGCATGGCAGGAAGACTAACCGTTCCTTCAGAAAGTTATATTATTTACATGGCTCTGATTTTTTTAAGTAAGGTGCTAACTTCCTAGAAATATATGCTATTTGCAATGAGCAATTATTAACTCCTATAAATATTCATATGGCACTGCCATTCTTTTGGCCAAACTGGAGGTGATGCCATTATTAGCAAGGGGCAAATAACACAAGTGAGCCAATTTTCCACAATGCAATACAAGACAAAAGAAAATGTAACCACCTGAAATGATTTATACCACTATTCAATCTAAACCAAATGTAAATTCTAAATGTGTTTTATTAACATAGCAACTAAGCCATATAAAATATGAACCTCTATATGAGCCAGGGCTTCTTTGAGGTCCCAGAAACTTTTATGCACAGCCTCAGCATCCTGCAGACGCTTTCCTCTTTCTCTGGTTAGCAGCTGAAGTTCTTCCCATGAGGCTCTGTAGAATGAGGAAATAAGAGAAAAGGTGTATCAACGATTACATAAACTCTCCCGTTATTAATTGTTACCATATTGCTATTATTATGCAGATTTACTGCCAGCTAACATACTAGCATGCATAGAATTTGCTTCTCAGATGGATTTATTGACTCAAATCTCCTAAAAAAATGACAGAGCAACTTCCCCTCTTTGTTAAATGACTAATATGCTATAAACATTTCCAAGTACTTAGAACCATTTCATTGCAGCATGAGAGTAAAGTTCTTACTGCCTCAATGCCTGTAGTACAACAATTATCACTGTTGTTGGGAAGCTGGGACCAATACAACAGCTGGAGATACAAATCCAAACATTGCTGACTTCAATAAATGATAATAAATTAAATAAATTATAATATCATAAAAAATGAGTGTGGACTGTCTAGCGCTAGACTTGAGTGACAGATGATACCTTGATCGCTTGCAGTGCAACCTGTTACCGGAAAATCATCAATGACAGCTGCAGCAGTTGGACACTTCCATCTCTACAGAATAGCTAGCAACTGACCAGAGCACGCTACAACAGAGATATAAACTGGGCTGTTCAGCAACCTACATGGTCAGAAGTTGAATTCTCAAGGTATAGTAAATGCCGTCTCTGCCGTGAACTGTTTTGTGGTTTACTAAATTTACTATATAATACAACTTCTTCATATCACATGAATTGCAGTCAAAAAAGGCCATAACTTTGCTTTATGCTTATGAGTATTCCAGATACATGGAAAGCAAGAACAGAAGTCAATGGAGAAAGCACAATGGGAAGCACCAGAGAATAATTTCTGCAGTAGGTGATGAGATATCTCTTAACAATAAGAATACCGTGGAGAGTGAGCCAGGAACTGCAGAACAACTGGGCCATGACAGGGCTAGGTAGTAGGGAACCAGAGGAGTGTAGAATTATGTGTGCATGTAGTTTGCGGTGTTGCCTATGAGGAAGGGTGGAGGCTAGAGGGGATAAAGGAGGATGGACGTGAAGGGGGCGTACTTTTCTATCTTGAACAGTTCCCACTCCCCCTGAGCAAGGGGATAGTGGAATATGGGGGTGGTGGGAGTGACTCCCCTTGGGGAATAAGTGATAGTGGTACAAAGTATAGGGCATAACAGGGGTTAGGTCTGGGGCCAAAGTGATGGAAGGAGCCCAGTGGCAGGGAGTGCATTATGGAGGAAAGTCATGCCTAGGAGGGACCAAAACTCTAGGTTTGCAGCCATCAACGGCTTTTGGATGTTACAAAAAATGTAATTATTATATAAATATAATTGTTTACATTGCCCTAAACTTAACTAACGTTAATATATGTTGGTCTTATTCATGTAAATTTGTTAATAAACAAGCGCTGGCCTTTTTTTCTCATGCAGTCTGGTATTTTATCTTAATGAAAGGCGGGGGGGGTTGAAGAGTTTGGTGTTGCTTGTAGGGGCCCCTCAGATTAACCCTGACCCTGTCATGTACCTCTCACTTATCTGTTTAATTTAGTGTGGTTTGGAATAATCTCTACAAAACTGTGGAAACTGGGCTGCTGTCTGTAAATAAAGAAAAAATAAACCCCTAACTTTTAAAAGTAGGAAGTAAAACGATAACGTTAATTCAAAACATGGCAAATGGGTTTCATGCATAGTACTGTTTTCAAGTACGAACACAAAGCTTCTTTTCAATTAAAAAAAATGAAAAGCAAAATCCAAAGTCATGCATCCATCTATGTCCTTTTAATGCCAGCTCCATCTGGACGATGGGAGCTGTGTAGACAACCTTTTTGTTATGCAATTTCATACGAGAGTTTGGCGTGACTGAAATATCTAGTTGATTCAAGGCCAGTAGTCCGGAAGAGGTTTTATTTGCCAATCTCATTTATGACTGGAATGATTCAGTGCCTGAGATTAATTACTAATCTCTGCTTCCTTCCGCTCATTTTCTCCCTCTTCACCTGGAGGTTTATAGGTAATGGAATGAGTCAGAAAAAAACATGAGCCAAAGGGATTAAAAAAGAATCCTAAACCAGTTGAGTTCTAATGTCAAATCGATATAATAAACCAGGGACAGCTGCTGACGGCTCAGAAGAGGAACACAGTCCTATTATTGTGCAACCCTGTGCTGATTATGGAGATGGGATTGTTCAATTCAGTGTTCAGTTCAGAATGCTGAAACTTTGACAGAAGTGTATAAAAAACTTCAGATATTAATTAATTTCTGCACTCCTAACAGACAAGAGTAATGCATCATAGGTAAGCACTACTGGTCAATTTTTCTTCCATGCTTTAAAACACTGCATTTATAATATATCATCCCAAACACAAGCTCAGCATAACCACTAGTATACTCTATCCACATATGGGCAAAACAATTCAGTAGGTTTCTCAGTTAACATACTTTTAGCATTTAGAAACTTGCGAATAATTTTAGAAATATGAAAAATATATTGCCTCCATATTTGCAACAGGTAGCCAGAAAGAACATTCCCAATCTGACACACTAACCAGTGCATTGGTTTTATCAAATGTCTGGTATGCTATTCTGTGAGTCCACTGCACATTCTATAACAGTGGCCCCCAACCAGTGACTCATGAGCAACTGGTTTCCAACCCCTTAAAAGATGTTGCTCACATAGGGGGCTACCAAATAGCCAATCACAGCCCTTATTTGGCACCCCCAGGAACTTTTTCAGCTTTTTCAGCTCATGTTGCTTGCCAACTCTATTTACATATTAATATAAAAATGTTAGGAACCGCTGTTCTATGACATAACTTGTTTCATGATGGCAAGAATACTTCATACAAATATATACGCCTTAAGTTATGAGCACATTTGTGCTTATGTGAGATGTGAAATACTGAACAATTGATTGGTTTTATTTTCCAGCACCACCTAAGACAGAATTATAGATTACATAAAAAGAGTGCAGCGAAAATATGTAGTCTGATCAATTTCTCTACCCCACAAAATGCTGTCACATATCAGCACAACATTTTGTTGGATGAAATGTTATATCTCTTATGAAGTCAACATTGACCTTGAGTATACAAAGAGAGACATACAAGAGACTGCTGTGAAAATTTCCAAGGAGCCATGTATTCATCGTTTTAGAAATATCCTCATTACATATAGTTGTTGGCAACATCAATCCAAAGAGTCATATTGTGTCAAATATATAATCTCCCACAGATAGATCAGTTATTTTATGTAGTGTGTGACTATATCGGATTTGTAGGACGCAGTTGCTCCAGGGAAATATCTTTTGTAACCGAAAGTCTTTGCTCTCTAATCTGAGACTATATTTTATTTCCTGACTATCAAGTAAGGCATATGCCCTCCTCCAGTCCCAGGTCTCTTAGGTGCAGTATCCAGCTCTGTATCATACACTTTGGGCCTATTTATTAAACCTCTATTTTTTCCTTGTCAAGTTTTTAAAGGGGAAAACTTAAATGTTTAGAGACTTTCTAATACCCCAAAGCTGCTAAAAATTTGAAAATACTCCAACTAAAACCATATGTGATCTACACCAGTTTATAATCCAGTCTCAGTTCTCAGGTCGACAAATCGAAAAATTAGTACAATTCGAATTGCCGAATTCTCCGATTTTTTTTTATAAATGAGTTAAATTTGTGGAGTGGGAGTTAGGTTGACTTTGTTTTATAAAACCCATATGGTTAATGTTCTGAATTCCAGTGGTACTGATGTTAAATTATCCCAGTTCAAATTAATTATACAACAAATTAGGGGCTGTTTTTCTGTATAGATACTACAGAATAAGTCAGCAGAGTGACCTGGCTGGAATGGGTTATATCGGTAGTGAAATTTAGGACCTTCAGTACAACAGCCTCATAGTTAAGAATTAACTTTAGGACATATCTGAATGGGACAATATGTTATCTTGAGGACTGAACATAACTAAAAAAAATGTCAGAGAATTACTAGACAAATAGCACTGTGAGCTGTAAATCTGTGCATGAAGTAAAATTAGCATTCTGAAAAGATGAAATGTAATGTATAAAGCGATCACACTCATTTTGTTACCTAAGCTCCTTTTGTTTCTGTACAATCAGCATGGATTCTGCATGACCACGATCCAACAAGCTATCTGCGATCCTCTGGCATGCAGACATCCTCAGGCTAGCTGGCTCCATCTGGTGCTGGAAGGTGTTAAACTTGGCCTGCAAATGCTGTGGGAAAAAGGATTGATGAAGAGTAGCAAAATTGTATATTTGGCCTATGATAGGTGATATATGAAGCCCTCCCTTCTAAAACTTAGCCTAGTGGAATAATAATTTCAAACTAATATTGAGATAATAAATAGTGCTAATAAAAGTTTTGTATACTGAGCCAATACATATATATATATATATATATATATATACTCCTCCAGCAGATAGTCGGCACTCACGACACATGGTATGAAAATGCCTGGGTGCAGTGTCCACAAAAAGTCAATTCTATCCAAAAAACGGTCCGCACTCTCAGGTCTTAACTAAAACAAAATGTATTTATTTCATGGAAGACTAACGTTTCGGCCTCCTCCAAGGCCTTTCTCAAAGTACCTTTGAGAAAGGCCTTGGAGGAGGCCGAAACGTTAGTCTTCCATGAAATAAATACATTTTGTTTTAGTTAAGACCTGAGAGTGCGGACCGTTTTTTGGATATATATATATATATATATATATATATATATATAGTGCTCATTTGATTTTCAACATAGGTGCTAAGTTGCACAAGTGCAGTTCACAATAGCAACTGCTATTAGCTTCTATGTTTGTACATGAGCCTTATAATGCCTAAACGACAGAGACCTGTAAACAAATACAGATACTGTTCATTTAACTATGGTTTTTAGTAGACTGTAACAGTACCATCTATTGTGCTTATAAATTGAAGGAGTTGTTATGTTGATATATTAATGTATAGATAGTAATGTGTAAAGCCGAAAGGAATGCACATTATGTATTTGGGGAGGGGGGGCAGCAATCTGGAAAAATCCGAGAAATCATAATAGGTCATAGAAATAATGGAGGTGATTTGGCAAATAAACACAGCACAGACTGGTGGGCATACTCTACATGCTGCTGTCTCTACCAACATTCAGATTAAGCCATGCTTACCAGGACTTGCTCATAGTCATTTCCACAGTCCTCAGAGCTAGCCACCTGTCTCTGCTGGTTGATCCATTCCCGAAGATCTGCAGATTCTCTGAGATATTCATACAGTGCTAGAGATTCCTCAAGCTTTCCCCACCTGCAGAAGAAAAATGAAAATGAAGCTTCTATGATGCTTGCTTATCTAGTTCATAGCACATCTGCACATTATGACAAAAATATTTATAGCACTAGCATGCCACAAATCTTGACATCTTAACACCATTTAGAGTTAAGTGAAAATACATAAATCAGCCTGGAATAATCCCAGTTCATAAATATTCAAGGAAGCAAGTAAATACCCACCCAGAATCATACCTTAATTTGCCTTCAGGCCTTGCTCACTGTTTTGGGAACTTCTGGGAGGCAGAAGAAATCTTACAATTTCATTTTAATGTATAATTTTGCCTTTGCAATCTGTTAGAGGATCCCTCTTCAAGAAACATACATATAAGATTTATGATAGCTACACTGCAATAGCACAAAACAAGAAGCAATGGAGCACAAGTGGGAAATCCTGGTGCCTTCCCACCAGTAGACCATATAATAGAAAATGTGTGTAGACTCACTTGCTCTTTAAACAGTGTGTATTATTCCATATGATTCAGCATGACACCACATTTCACACCATACAACCTTTTGGGGAGGTGTGTAACCCAATCCCCTCCTCAGTTACATAGCAGTACAGGTATGGGATCCGTTATCCAGAAACCGGTTATCCAGAAAGTTTTGAATTACAGAAAGGCAGTCTCTTGTAGACTCCATTTTATCCAAATAACCCAAATTATTTCTCTGTAATAATGAAACAGCACTGGATTCAAACTAAGATATAATCAATCCTCATTGCAAGCAAAACCAGCCTATTGGGTTTATTATATAAATAGTATATAATGTTTACATGATTTTCTAGTACACTTAAGGTATGGAGATCCACATTACAGAAAGATCCATTATCCGGAAAACACAGAGTCCCAAACTGGATAACAGGTCCCATACCTGTATCTGAAAGAAAAGATATTTGTCCAAGGTTGAACACACCTTACTGAAGCTCGTTCCTGAAGGTCTCGCATTTTTACATTGATTTTTCCCACTGGAGCATCTACTTCATCGTACTGTACAGAGGAAGGTAGAGATAAGGACTTCCCCGTACGTTCCAGATCTGATGCAAGGTTCTGATATAGATCAATCTCTTGCTGTAAATCCTGATGAATACGTCAGAAATGGATATTAGTATCATGTAATACTTGACATTTCCATTACTTATTACATATAAATCAGTACTGGCAGTGTGGCAGGCCCTCAGACAATTACAATATCGTAAATAGTGTGACTGGTGTAACAAGAAATAAGATACCTTATGCTTCTTCATAAGTTTTAAGGTGGCGTCCTCCTCTTTGCCAAAATCCTTGCCATTTACTAGTGGGAGCTTTTCTACAATCCAGTTCTCCATGTCTGATACATCCAGAAGGAACTTAATATGGTACAAGAAAATAAAGTTTTAAATACAGTTTTACTAAAGGTCATTGTACATCCAGGTTTCGTTTGGGAACTTTAATAATTACATTGTTGACTTAAGACATTTGTAAAAACAAACCTGTGTTACACTTCACAGAAAAAAAAACCCAAAATAGTTTTATTGTGTTGCTTCTTCAGTGTGAGTTATTCAGTGTCTAGGTTAGAATATACTAGTATTTATTCTGTTGCCCTAACTAGTGGCCTGGTTTCAGGTGATAAGGCTCCCTAACTTCACAACATGGAAAATTATCACAGGTTTCTGCCTTAGAATAAGTCTTATTGAGGAATAGACTATTTTCTTGCTTATTTGATTAGCTAGGACAAAAGTGTTAAATATAAAGTGTGTACTGTCATGGCATTATATATATATATATATATATATATACTGTATATATATTCATCCATATATTCAAAAAGGACCCGCACTCCAAAGCGTAGTTGTGTATTCAAGTGTATTTTATTGGGCAATGCATATCCGACGTTTCGGCCCGCGTTGGGGCCTTTTCTTTTGTCCTTGAGAAAGGCCCCAACGCGGGCCGAAACGTCGGATATGCATTGCTCAATAAAATACACTTGAATACACAACTACGCTTTGGAGTGCGGGTCCTTTTTGAATATATGGATGAATGAACATTTGACCAATGCACCCGCTGCGTCCACTTATACTATACCAGTATATATATATTCATATACACGGTATATATTTATATTTATATTAAATTTTACCAGGAAACTGTGCTACATTAGCCTAAAATATCACAGTATGTTTCATTCACATAATGGTGCCGAGTCTAACACACATTTAATTATCATCATCATCATCCATTCTCTTATATCACTAAGACCAATGCAGCTACAATCTATTGTCATGCATTCTTTCCATCTTTCTGCTTTACAATGCATCTCTAATCAATCAGCATTTGACAGACCATTTGGATGAAATGAATTCTAGTATTTGAACAGCACTCTGGAAGCCAGCCCCCACCTGCTGAAGAGAGATAGACTTTTGAAGGCTCTTCATTCGTTCCTCACAGGCCCTTTCCAGATCAGACCAGGAATGCTGCAGTCCCTTATTCTTCTCAGTTATGTTTCGGGATTCTGGGTGATTGCTTGCAATCAGCACGTTCCCCATATCAAGAACTCTTTGCAGTTGTTGTGTGTGAGCATTTATTTCTGCCTGTAGCTCCTGTGCATTAAAAAAGTACTTATATTTACTAAAGTGAGGTTTTTAGTTATGATCATCTGCAAATACAAGCATCCTAATGAGGTAAAACTATATAAGGCAATCTACGTGCATACAGTTGGGTTATATATGTCCATGGATTACTGTACAGAATACTTAGGCAGGCACAACCTACAGGGTTTCCTGCTTAGTGGTGTTCCCTAGCTTCTGTGTCTTGATGATGAGAAGGTTAGATGGCATCCAAGGGAATGACCGGTCACTCATTATGAATATAGCACTGCCAAACGTAGGCAGCACTGTTTTCAAAAGAGGACACTGCTCCATTCCAAGGATTGGTGTATTTTATCTGCCAAAGAGAAAGGTCTGACATCACTGGGCATTTGAAAATGGCTGGTAATATAAAAATATAGGTGTAACTGCATCAGACCTTTCTATAGAGAGGGAATACAATCACAACCAGCTGTAGTACAGTGCATATGCATTTATTCTCCAACCTTAGCTCTGTGATTGTGACAAACACCCACTACAAAGTCATCAATTCTATAAGCTCTTCTGACAAGGCTCATAGGGTCCATGGGGATATCAAAGGGGAAAAATAAATCAGCACTTAGTCCTTTTTGTCATTTCACATCCTTTTATATGTTATGCCGAGAGTGAGTGGTATATCTTTTTGCAAGACACTGAAACTGAACACAAGATACTGTACCTTATGCTTTTGAAACAAGCTCTGCGCTGCATCCAAGGACCTGCCATAATTGGTTGAACTTGCACTTGGCATCTTTTCAGAAATCCATTTCATCTCCAGGTCATAGTAGTGATAAAATTCATACTGATTCACTTTGGCTTGCAGGAACTCCCGCCTCTTTGCCAAGGGCTCCTGCAAAGATTCAAACCTGAACAGAATGAAAGCAAATGGTCAAAATCCCACTTAAGTGTAATTACAGTTTACATGGCCCATATATCATATGACAAGTATCATATCCTACTTTAAGTAGGAATTCAAGGAACATTTATTAAGTTTGTTGAAAGTGGAGAACATCTCAGCTGTTTCATTGGTGTTGAGATGGCATCATGTCTACCCTAGGGGTTGTGTGTGCAATGCCTGTAGTTTTGACACTGTTTGTTGAATGCATTATATACAAAGCAGGCTCTTCAAAAAACATATTTCACACAGATTTTCCTTTTTATTTGATTTTACTTTATACAGAATAATACTAATACCAACTGGTTCTTCTAAATTAAAGGTGTCTCTGTACCAGTAAAAAGTTTGTAATGGCATAGATTTATGTTATTTCTTATTACAGATTATAAAAATTATATTGGGCCTTTCCTGGTATCATTATTACCCTTGCTGAATTGACCATACCCCTACACCTCACAAGAGCACCAATGACCTGCTAGGCTATCTCCTCTTGCTTCTTGTAAGGGGTTACAAACACAAACCCTTCAGGAAGTGATATGCAGCTTCTGCCCTGCCTATCAGTGAGAAATTGCAAGCTGAGCCAATACTACTACTGTTTAAAATTAATAATATGTTTCCTTTAAACGAGAAATAAAGGAAATATATAACAAATATTCTGTGAGCCCATAATATTTTAATTTCGCAAATACAACTGTGAAAATAAAGAAAAAATGTGCAATGGACATATAGGGGCAGATTTACTAAAAGCTCCATTTTCAATTGAAAAAACACAAAAAATGTGATGGTCAAATTTAGCATTTTTTCTATTGGAAAATCTATTTTTTCCAAAAAAAAATTCCAAAATATTGGAAAATCAAATTTTTAAAAGTGTTTTTTCGAATGAAAATGGACCTTTTTTGATCAAACAGGTCAGCTTTAGAAAGTCCTTTGATTTTCAAAAAATTTCAGTGTCGAAGTGTTGAATTGCTTAAGACAGTACTTCGATTTTCGGATGGTCAAATTTTAAAATTCAAATCAAATGTTTTACAATTCAGATCAAATTTTGGCCTACTGAATAGTCGAAGTACCCAAAAAAAAAATCACTTCGAAATTCATATATTTTTAATCTGAATTTTCACTTTGACCCTTAGTATATCTGCCCCTTAATGACAACATTTGATTCTATACACATCAACATGTTTTTATATGTCAGAGAATATGTGCACTGGGGGTCATTTTGGCAGGTTGAACTTGAAGGACTTTAATCTTTTTTTTTTTTTTTTCAATGCAAATTAACTATGCAACTCAGTAATATTGTGTTCTTCCGCTTTTGCTTTATTGTAGTGCTACAAATGCTTGAGACAGAGAAGGTACCTCCGTAGATATTTCATGGTCTCATCCATAATTCCTTGTGAGTTGAAATGGTTTGATGCCATCTTCTGTGCATGAGAAACAATCGAATTCATCTTATCTGCCAGCTCCTGACTCTCATTCTCAAGCTGACGATGAGCCTTGAGCAGGTCCCTGCTGCTTCGGAGGTCATGGCTGGACTCTGGAGCTTGCAGCACTTTTTCAATCTTCTCAATTTTTACTTTAGCATCCTGGAATAGGAATTTGAATAGACAGGCAAGAGAAAAATGATACTATGAAACCATTTATACGGAACTGTACTATGATTACTCTTTTATTAATATCCCCAGAAGAAAATTCCAAAATTATTTTTGTTGCAAACCACGAGTGCCTTTAATCGTATTCATTTTTATTGGGTGTGCTCAATAAATACCAAGAGCCAAAGACAGAATGCCAAGACAAGGAAAAGTAAGGCTTGGTTTCAAGCAATGTTCCTCAGCTTACACCCTGTATAACACAAAACTGGAAAGCACTCTGCTATTGATACTTCATCTGCCTGTAGACATAGTGCTAGGCAATTTTTACAGAATAATCTTCATCTTTCAAAGAAGTAAAATGTTCTCAAAATCTGCTATTATTTAGTTTGATATTTTTTTAAAAAGCAAAACTGTATTGGGAAAAATACATGGAATTCATTCAGTGGTTTGTAAAATATACCGGTTACAGCCATGGTGTTATAGACTTTTGGATTCATTTGACTGTGCCCACAAAAACGTTAGAGATCTCTACAAACAAGAAGCAACTATTTAACATACATCTCATTACAGGTAATCTGCAGCAAATGTGTTTTTGCTAGCAGTAAAATGCAAACATACAGAAATGTTTACATATTCAGAGGGTAAATTACTAAAATCTGAATTTATCTAATATTTTATTAAAAAAAACAACCAAAACTCCCATGCTCAATTTGACCTTATTTATGAATAAAATAACTCAAATAAACATGCATTTTCTGGTTATTATATTTCCTGGCTGACAGATGGTCCATAACTAGATGGACTATGTTAGACCCAAACCTGTTTTAGAGACACCTGTTCTCCATTTTGAACAATCTTCCAGAGGTCTGCCAGTGTGCTTGGGGTAAATAAGCTTCATTACTGTATATTTAGGAATTGTTTTAGTATGAACTTTGTTGATGACTATAGTTTTTTAGATGAAAGTTCATCCACATATCAGCTTTTAAATAAAGCAGTATTTTTGGCCAGAATACAATATGGACTTCATCCTCTCCTTAGGGCTAAGGAAGAACTAAAACCTTAAGGTGTCTTCTGATAATAATAACCATTTTTTTTTTTAAAGATGCAGAAAGTGTTTTATTTCTCAGAGGATTCAAAGTCTAGAAATTTTAAATAAAATGGAAACTGGCTTACCAGTAGAAGTTCCATGAGTTGCTCCTGTTGTCCGGCCTGCCTGAGCTTGTCACCTCGTTCAGACATTTTTCTGTTCAGATCCTCCCACTTCTGAGTAACTTCTAGCATTTTTTTCTTTATCGCTTCTTTAGCATAATGGCCCTCTCCAACCAGTTGATTTCCAACCTACAGTATCACAAAAGAATGGTGCAAGATGTAAACCACCCTAACAGAGTATAACCACTACCAAGCTTGCAAGTAATAACTGAAGGCTTTACAGAACACAGGCAATGGGTTATAGATAAGAAGGCGATCATGTTTGAATCTATCACTTTATTAACAGGAGATAATCCAATAGAATATTTGCTAGTATCTTTTAGTTTTATTAACTTCCCTTTTCATTTATGAAAAGTTGCCATCACACGTTTACGGTCCCATTCATATAAAAATATCACAACATTTTAAAAGGTTTGCAAACTTTCAGGCACAACTTTATATGTGGTATTTAAGATAATGGATGCATTTTTTTAAATATTCATCTATAAAACTTGCACCCTGAAGGAAAAGACCTATGTCACTGCATACTATACTTATAATTTTAACTACTCCTGTATATGACATGGTCACAAGCACATACCTTTAGTAAGCCCTCATAGCACACTCGGTTTGCCTCCATTTCTTTCTCTGCAGCTTCATGCCACTTCAGCTTTCGAAGAATATTTGTTGGGTCCCGATAAGATTCATCTAATGCAATTTTGTATTTCTCTTCCATCCAGATCAGTAATTCAGTAGCATCACGGTTGAACTCCTAAAAGGTATTGAAGAAGAAGAGTTAGTGGATTAAAATTTTTCTCTGCTTCTTATATAGTAAAATGTACACGCTACCCACCATCATGCACTCCCACATGTGTTAAAAGATCACATGTAGAGGTGTACAAGATTAAATCATTTCATGCACTAATTGCAGGATTCTAGCCTCAGACAGCACTTAGTCTAATTTTAAGACATTCAAATAAAAATTTAAAATACTTAAGCAACGGGACTTCCTCCTTGCCCTGTTCTGAGAATGGGTATTTAAGGTGGTCTCCCCCAATTTTAACAGGGCTGTAAAGTGCAGACTGGATTTCTGAAAGGGACTATACCCAGAAATATATCAGTTTTGAAAAAAGAAGACACACTGAATCCTGCATTTGCTGTGAGATATCCTGCATCATAATGGCCCAGTCTCACTTGCAAGTAAACATTTCAGAGCAAGTGTTTGAATAAATTTTAAATACCTGAAGCCTTAATGAATCCAAAAGGCTTTTCTGTCTCCCGTCACTTTTATGGTTTACGTTTTTCAACCTGTCCTTTGTATCAGATACCCGCTGCTTTATTCTACAAAGACATACAATTAGTATAATGAACAGTGCTTTCTAAATATTATAGAGCCTATTAATCAAGTTTAAAAAGGGAACTGTGCTGTTGTTGATTCCTTGTAGTCCCCTAAATGGGGTCTCCCTTGCACATTTATTATGAACACAAACTCATTCAAAGTTCTTACAAGCCACTGGCGTAGTGTTTGTTCTGCACTAGTGTTTCCCCATTCACTGTTAAACTGTCCACACGTTTCTTCAGAGTGGCAAGCAACTTCTCAAACTGGTCATGTCTGTGTAGGAGACTTTGAACTGTGTCCAGTTGATCCTAAAAAAGGAACATGTTAAACATGTTAAGTTTCAGCCATTGCAAAGGCCCATGACCCTGTTTTAATTGGCAGTGCAATATGGGTAACATTTAAGAGGACCAGATGCAACATGGGTAAAATTTAAGAGAACCAGGAGAAATTAGCCACTATACAGTCTCTACATATGTTTGATCAGGCCTACACCCTGTTACTGAGTCAATGTGTTCTGATCTGAACATTCAGCCCTAGTGCAAATCATTGGATCGCAAAAGAGGCATATGCCCTATATGTGAACTTCAGATGACCAGATTTTCAACCACTGAAAAGGTATCAATTGGCAAATGACGTTGTTTGCTTACAATTCAATTAAGAAAGTTCAAGTCAGTAACAACTTTCTGCAAATAGTCTCTCTATGTTTAAAACATTGTGTTTTCAAATAAATTTCACACCAAAGAATTTCACACACTTACCCCAAGATCATTCACTCGCAGAAATGCTTCATGGCTTGAAAGAGCCGCATTAATACTATCAGCTTCCTTATTGAATTGCTGCAGTTCCAAGCCTTGCTGAAGTCTTTTATGCCTTTCCATCCATAGATCACCAAGGGCATTGTACTCCTTGGAAAGGGTAATTAAGGAATCACGTACATCTGGGGTGCTGCTTGAGGCATACTGTAATGCTTCTTGGCCCATCTGCTGAAGTGCAATGATTCTAAATTGATAGAAAGTGTTTTTGGTAATGACACCAGGACAAATGCAGAACATGCTTCCTTTATACTATGTCTCTAAAAGCATCTCTGCCTGATATAGTCTTATTCTGGGAACACAGATACAAATTGTGGGACGGGGTGCATATTGGTGCCTTTTATTTTTGGCCGATGGTTTGTAAATGAAGTCTATAATGCACAACACTTACAAATGCATCATCAAAAATCTAAAGAGGAGAACCTACCATGAAATAAATCATGCAAGAATTATCTTACATGCACACAATGATGAGTGGGTCCAAATCAGTACTAAATATCAAGTATTTTCACACCAAATGTTCTGCTTTCTCTAGATCATTTGTTGTGGGGGTCTCAAAGACTGTGTGTATGTGACAGCACATATAGGTTTATAGGAGATTAAGAAGTGGGTTACACATATTCTGATTAATTCCTTACCGGTCTTTTTCTCCCTGAATCTCTTTGAGTAGGTATTGGTGGTCCCTAAGTAGCTGCTCAGCAGATGCCACATCAGAGCCCATTTCCTCACTGACCAGCTTATCTTTCATATCCTGCACCCAAAGCAGTTGCCTTCGGCTGTCTTGCAAGAAGATCTTCTGGTCTTTGGCCTTTTTCAGGTTCACTCTTTTCTCTTCTGCCTGCTGCTTCAACTTTGCAAGTTGATTCTCCATTTCTGCCACCTGCTTCCTGATGGCCTCACTCTCTTGGGGGTTAGTGTCTCTGATGCTGAATGAAAGTATGACAAGTTTTTTGGTGAAGGTCAAATAAAAGTTTTTGACTGGGCGGCCCAGACTGGACCAGCACAACACATGAATGAGGATTACAGTGCTGTATGTGCTGCTCTGATTTACTCCCAGTTTAATCATACTCTTGCTAAAGCCACCAAATGACATTAATAATAAGTTGGTAGACAGAGACAGATAGAGAAATAGCCACATGCTAAGGAAATTTCTATAAAGAAAACAGACTTATGCCCTTCAAGAACATCAACGTGCTGATTACTAAGATACTATGATACAGTTACCTATTGACAACCAATTAGATCTTTGCTTTCATAACTGGTAATCAACTGATCAAAACTACTTGAAGATTGGTTGCAATAGTCAAATGCATTCACCAACTTAACTTCTGTTAGATGGTGGCAGTTTAAACGGGTTGAGTTTTGCACGGGTTGAGTTTTGCATATGTCTGTTGGTCCTAACATGCACTAATGTATGTATGTGCTGCAAACAAATAGCCATGTTCCTTTCCTAACTCCATGGAGGTTGTGACATATACATATATGAATATTATTAGTTAGTTGGCCTATTCCAAATGTATATGGCCTTTTCAAAACACTTACGATTGCTCCACATTCTTAAGGTATTCAATTTTTCTCTCCAGTATTTGAATATCTCTTTCAAGGCCCTTCAGTTTGCGTTCCTCTGTGTCGAGATTTCCAGTTGTACTCTCTGGTTCTGCACTCTCCAGTTCTTTTAACTTTTCCTGTATGAGCGCCTCTGTGTTCTGACAGTTCTGCAGTAAAGTCTTTACATCAGCTAAGTCAATCAGCTCAGCGCCCTTCTGCTCCTTCAGGATTTCCAAATGATTCCAGCTAGAAAACAGAGGGAGAACAATATGTTTTCATATACGATTGTATTCAAATAGCACCTTTTTCAAATTATTGCTAAAATAAATAATGTACAGTCTGTTTTATTTATTAGTTTCTTAATATGTCTGCATAAATTAATTTCAACAATCTCCTACCATTAGTGTCAACTACCAAAGTGAGTTTTGTAAGAACTAGTACCTGCTTTTAGTAATGTTATATAGATACATAGTTGGTGGTTGAATCAAAGAGTCTTATTTAAAAAAAAATCCTTGACTCGTATAAATTAATTTTTGTTTAGAGCGTAAGTGTTCAATAAACAGCAATAATTTTTGCAGCAACCCACTGCGTTTGACTGAAGTTCATCACCACTTTTGTTTGTGTATTCCTCGCTTCATTGGAAGGAAGCATAGTGATTGAACTGATTGATTGAATCCACACATCTTTGTTACTGATATTATTTAGTTGGCATGCTGCTGTTAATCAGCTGTGTGGGTCTATGGAGGGTACAACATATTTGCCCTTATCACCTCGTGTTTGCCCTCATTGGTAATTAATGAGGAAAAACAATACTGAAGGCAAATTAATATATCTGAAGCCCTGGAATCTAGTTTGAGACAAATACAGTTTTAATCTGGCATTTTATCTAAAACTAAAGAAAAAATGAGGCAAAATGTTATGCAAAATGTCCCCTTTAACAAGACTTATTATTATATTGTTATTACTAACTGGACAATGGGCAGAGTCCCCCACTCCTCCTATATCATTTGTGACATGGCGTTTCCTCTGGAACCAAGCATTTCAAGCTGGGCCGTATTTATATCCATCCTGGGCCGCAGTTTGGACACCCCTGCATTATATGAAGTAACAATAGGGAAAAACAGTACCTATTGTCAATATCTTTCTGGTGGGCTTGGATCTCATTTTTCTTACTTGGAGCCATTTTAACCAAGTCCTCTGCTAAGTCATTGATTTCATCATGGCGAGCTTTTCCAGCTGCAAGGTCTGTCAGAAGATTCTAGAACAATACATGTATATTTATGACTATAGTCAACAAAACAGTGTTGCCCTTTGGAAAGTTCTTATGAATTTACATGGTGCTCGTTTTAATTTTGTCTCAGATTATGTTCATATAATACCTCATATTTTTGCTGCATGACCTCTACATTTTCAGGGTTGGGCTGAAATGTCTGAAAAAGCTTTTCCTTATCATCAATCCAGGACTGAAACTCCCCACAAGAACTGTAGAACTGGTAAAGTCGGACCATTTCTTCCAAGGCCTTTCTCCTTTTCTAAGACACAATCATAACTTTGGTGATAACATGGTGAGATACAATAGTGTATTTAAAAAGGAAACACATTAAAAATAATACAGCTTTTTATTTAAAGACACCAGGGTTTAGTTGAGTTCTTGAGGAAGTTGTGCCATGACATTCATGCAGATGTTACTCCCCTAGCTTTATATTTACTGTGCAATCTATATTAGAACTTCACTTCTCTTTCTGTAGATAGTGACCAAGGTCAATTTTAGAGGAGCACTTTGGATTGTGTGTTTGACACAGAATAACAACTCATCTATCCCATTTTTCCCACTTAACACAGAATATTGTGTCACAGCATCCCATCCAATTAAAGAGTTCACCATTGAAAACAATGGTGCTTTGGTATGCTAATGAAAAGGTTAAATGCATTAATGACTTTAGATGATGACTTTAGATAACACAGTTTCTTCAATTAACCCTGAGTCACGACGCATTTAACACACAAATCCAAGTGACTGCATCTGTATATAAAAGGGTTGTTCGTACTCAATTTAACTTTTAGTATGATGTAGGGTATGATATTCTGAGACAATTTGCAACTGGTTTTCATTTTTTATTATTATATTAAATATAATATTAAATTATTATATTTTTATGTATTATATTATATTAACAACCAGATTTCTGAAATTGCAAAGTAGAGAGCTGCTGATTAAAAATGTAAATAGCTCAAAAATCACAAATAATAAAAAATGAAAACCAATTACAAATTGTATCAGAATATCACTCTCTACAGTCTACGTCATACTAGAAGATAACTCAAAGAGGAACAACTCCTTTATCAACCTGCAGCTTTTGAACTGCAAACAGGCCCAATTAAAAATCATATGGCTCCCTATAACCCTTTGTGCAAATGCAAATGTGACTACAACTTAAAAATATGCTCAAAAGGAAATTATTCACATTCAGTTACCTGTCACATGAAATGAACTAACTGTCACTGCTACTCTCACTACTACCACAACTAAACAGTTTTTTATAGCTACAACCAACACACTCATGCTAGGAATCACTGTTCTAATAATGAGGTGATTCCAGCATAAGCAATTAGCAATGTTTCAAACAGTATGGTAGTGTTATTTGTAGTAGGAAGAAAAATGTAAAAAGCACACTCCCAATTTATTTAGAGCTCAAAAAATGTTATAGTAGCAATGATTCCCCTTTAAAGAAGAAGGAAAGGTTAAAACTAAGTAAGCTTTATCAGAAAGGCCTATATAAATACACCAATAAACCCTCAAAGTAATGCTGCTCTGACTTCCTGCCTTCAGCTTAAACCTCTTTGCCCTGGGCATGAGCATGCTCAGTTTGCTCCTCTCTCCCTCCCTTCTCCCTCTTCCTTCCCAACTGTAACATAAGCCCAGAGCTATGAGTGAGCAGGGAGAGGCAGAAAGTGATGTCACAGCAACCTAATATGTCACCTGTATCCTAAACAAACAAAGAGAGCTTCTCAAGCTGTTTAATCAGGTATGGCAAAGCATTCAACAGAATAAATATAGTGTTCTAGTTTGTACTATAATGGCTAATCTATTGGTAATAAACTGCCTCAGTGGATTTCCTTCTTCTTTAAGGGAATGGATCCAGTTCACCTTTGGCCAATTCCAAATCTTACAAAAAATGGTGAAATGTGGCCATATCCTGAGCCAAATACTGCACATATTGCATCTTTAATTATAACAGTTTGACATTTTCTGCAGTCTCCATTGACTAGAATATAGAATTAGTTATCTTGTCAAACATCCCTACACTATTCGTATAAAAATAAGAAATATAAAGCAGAAAACATATTATGCCCAAATAATCCAAACATACAACAGACGTTAATTGGAGAATAATTGTACTTATATAGAACATACTGGTTATGATGAAAAATAACTTACCTTTGCCAGTGCTTGAAGGTTTTCATAGGATGATTCTATCTGCTTTTGGGAAGCCCAAATTTTTTCTGGATCCATGTGAGGGTCATGTTTGGGATCCTCAGTCTGTATATTAGTCTGAGGTGCATAATTTCTCTTCAATGGCCGACTCGTCTCTTGGGTCATTATTACAATGACTGGTTTCTTTTTCTGCTGCTATGGATTAGATAAAATAAGAACCAGGCTATAGCTTGTTATGTCTGGAAGATCTCATGCACAAAAACTGATTAAATTGTACCGGTCTCATCATCATCTACTAGTTAATGTATATATGACCTGGATAAATGAGAATCTTCATAGACATACCAAATTCATGGTACATCTTGTTGGCTTTGCAACTGTTACTGGAAAGCAGCAGTCCAGTTGCAGTGCAAAATGGTTAGTGACCCCTACACATGGTTATTGTAGGTAAGATCTCCATCTTTGATTTCTGTATATTAAATAAGTGACAGACAACTAGGGGACCAGTTACTATAGACTTACCCAAAATTAACCCAGGAGGGCAGGGTCGCCAGATATAATTTTCAAAACCAGCTAAAGTTAGCTACAAAACCAGCCCAAACTAGCCCAAAATAAAGCATTATGTGCAGTGAAAAAAATAAAGCAATATATGTGAAAATATGCCTTTTTAAAATTTTCCCTAATTTGCACATTATTCCATGAAGCAAAATGGTTCAGATTTGCCCATCACCAGGGGCATAACTACAGAGGGGGTCCAGGAGGTATAGTGGTCCCATAAGGTCCTAATACACATACAATTTCAATAAATATTTGTAATACAGGTCACCAGAAAATGCTTAAGAGTGTCAGAAGACTTGGGTACAGAGCCCAAAATCTGGTAACTCCCGACTTCTACACAGGTCAGTCCCATTGCATGTTGGGTATTGTAGCCTTACATTAAACTTGGCAGGCAAAATATTAAACAAAAATTACATTACCCATCATGCATTGGCAGATGCAGGCTTGGCACATTACGGCAAGGAAAAACTTTGGCTGGTTTCAAAAGTAAAAACCAGCCAAAGGTCCGGAAATTAGCCCAAATCTGTACCTTGCCTTTAAATTAGTGGCCCAATTTGGCTGGAAACCTGCATGAGGGAATCTTTTGCACTTGGATGCATGAGACAGTAAAAGGCTTCACTTTCAACTGCAAAATGATTTTTTTATGGTAAATAGTTGTAAATATAATTTAAAACATGACAATGGCACGTTGCCACTTATATTCATAGTTGCTATATGCTTGTTTATGGTAAGGGACTACTAATAAACATTCTTGACAAGAAAAAAATAGAACTTTGAAGCTCATTACAGTTTTAAACATAAAAATATCAGGTGCATCTATAGGTGAAGACTGTAATCAGTTGTTGATAATATAAAAATATAAATATCAGAAGCAAATGAAAACAAATAATAGCCATTTTATCTTGCTGTATCTGAACATGGTGAATTAGGGGAGGCGGACTATGCAATAAAAAAGAAACATACAATGAGGGGTGCCTTGCTAGCCACTGATTGGGCTTGGTCTCCAAGACGCCTCACTTCCATTGCATAGGCAGCAATCTCCTTCTCAAGGCGCAGGTGTCGTTGTAGCATTGCTTCAGCGCTGGACTCATCCTTGCCATAGTCTTCATTGCTAAGAAGTGGAAGGCGCTCTCTTAGCCATGAATCAGCTTCATCAGCATCAGCAAAGTACTGCAGGGGTGACAAACAGGCTTGTGCAAAAAAGGTAACACAATCACTCCTATTCCATAAATGCAATTTAGTGCTGGAAAGCAAAATAATTCCAGCGAAGCCAGTTTGTGCAAGACCACATTCAAGATATACAACACTGGACTAATATTAAGAAAGTAACTTGGTTAATGAATTTCAAAATTTGTTCTAGTAAAGGTAGCAACGTAGAACGTCAGGGTGTAAGTGATATCATTTTAATTGTGCCACTATCCCCTCCATTGTGTCACCATTATCCCACCATTCTGTAGTGGTATTGTTACAGCACAGGAATAGTGATGGGCGAATTTATTCGCCAGGGGCGAATTCGCGGCGAATTCCCGCGATTCGCCGCTGGCGAATAAATTCGCGAAACTGCAAAAAAAATTCGCCAAAAAAAATTCGCTGTGCAAAAACGAGTCGCGCCGAAACCGACGCGACGCGCGCCGAAAATGACGCGACGCGTCGGAAATGACGCGTCGGAAACGACGCGACGCGTGTCAAAAACGACGCGACGTGCGTCAAAAATGACGCGTGACTCGTTTCGCGAATCGGCGAAAAATTCGCGAATTTCTCTGGAAATTCGCGAATTTTTCGGCGAAGCGAAATGCGGCCGTTTCGCCCATCACTACACAGGAATACTGTTAAAATGAAGAATCTGTTACATGGGAGAATTTGGCTAGAAAGCCATGAGCCTCAGGATATAATAAATTAGCTCAGTAGTGTAGGTGCATAAAATGCACTACCTACAGAAAGTGTTTGAATGAAATAATTTGCCAGGAAAGGTTAACTAAACCATACAAACTTGTTGTAAATCAATAAAAAAAATTAATGATTTCAATTATGTTTAACTGAGATCAATGCATGGCCAAAATATAATGTGTAATTAAGTCTTCCAATACCTTGTGCCAGACAGCCAGAGCATGAGTTTGAGTAACATACATGGTTCTTCTGTACATCTGGCTCAATTTAGTTCACCTTAAACTAAGAATATCGAATAGATAGCTGCACACACTGCCAAATGTTTTAAAGAAACTGACAGTATCACAAGAGAAATATCTCACCCCTCCTTTTTTAGCCTGTATCTAATTATGGTTTCTTCTTTATAGCACTTTATAGCACTAATTTGAATTTGAATTTCAAATTCTTTAGTATTTTTTTAAATTTCCTAGTTATTTCTGATTTCAAGATTTGTATAAATACAAGTATGATTGCAACTGATAGCTCAGATTGGGTACTACAACAATGTGGTGATATACTTATGTATGAAATGCTAAAATGACCCTCTCTTACCTCCTTTACAATCTACCTGTAAATGTGATAAATGTACTGAAAAATTATTAAAAACAAAAAACAAAAAACTAAGAATATCAGATGTGTGTACATTTAGGGGCAGATTTACTAAGGGTCGAATTTCAAATGGCAAAAAAATTAAAAATTCGACCAGGGATTCAATTTTTTTTTTTTTAGCGCAACTCGATCTATCGAATGATCGAATAGGGAAATTCGATTGGAATCGAATTTTCGAACGATTTTAAAACGATCGATCGAATTTTTCCTATTCGATCTTAGGGAATGATCCCCATTTCGGTAGGTAGGTGATCGAATTTAAATTTAAAGGGGAAGTATTCGACCATCGAATTTTTCGAATATTCGTATAAAATTAAATTTGAATATTTGAATCAAATTTGAATATTCGATGGTCGAATTTGGTCGAATTTGCCTGATTTGCATATTCGGAATTCGAATCTTTTTGAAAATTCGATCGAATATTCGAATCCTTCATGTGAATTTAGTAAATCTGCCCCTTATTCTCCAAATAGAAGCTATTCGCCCTCACTAAGGAAGGCCTTTTAATAAGATATATATATAAATAAATTTGCATTACCATTTCATTTTCAGTAAATCCTTAGGCAAAATGCTCTCCACAAACAAAACCTTGACAAAAGTTTTAGACCATAACCGACACATTAATGTGAATGTGTTTTTACATATTAGAATAAAGAATCAACAGTTGACATGCGCACAAAATGTTTTGAATACAACTGAGTGCAGCACCCTGGGTTAAGACATCAGAGATTGAGATTGCGGGCTGTGTTTGTAAATTAATATAATATATACAGTACAACACCCATTTTATGTTTTTATGGGGACCTGAAAAAATTGCTTTAAAATCTAGAAAAATTTTAAATCTGGAAAATGTATTATGCATAATATATAGGTGGGACCACAAAACAACAATGTAAAATGTGGGAAA
>CM044445.1:89037381-89111972 GCA_024363595.1 Xenopus borealis | reverse complement strand
AAAAAAAAAAAAAAAAATATATATATATATATATATACACACATGTTAATAATTACATGTATATAATAATAATTATATATATATATTAAAGTCCAATGAGTATCTGCACTCCAAAGGAAACTATATTCTGGCATAGCCGGGGTGCACAGTTAAAATGTATATATAATCATATGTTCAAAGAACCGGCACTCCCATGTAAAACTTCACACTGCCCCGAGCACTAATGCAGTTTTAGTGTAGGGCGTTGGCTTTCACTGCTTTTTGAAGAGTGTATTTACTCAATTGCAGTGTTTGCAGAGGAAAAAAGAACCTCTATGTAACGTTTATGCCCCGCTTTATATTATAAATAGTGATGGGTGAATCTGCAGCGTTTTGCTCTGGTGAAAAATTGTTTTGGACGCCAGCAATGGGCACCAGCCTCCAAAAACGGACGCCGGCATCCAAAATGAGACGCCAGTGAATTTTCGCCAGGCAAATTTTGGCTGGAATTTCACGAATTTATTTGCCTGTGGCGAATTGCGGGAATTTGCTGTGAATTCGCTGCAGGCAAATAAATTCACCCATCACTAATTATAAATTGCAGAAACTGTTTGCGTTGCCTATCTACTGTACCAATCAGTTAAAAAATGCCCACTAAGAACTATGAATGGAGATATATATATATATATATATATATACACATAAGCCAAAGGTGATGGCACTCGCAGGATTTAAGCAAAAAGAGCCAAAAATGTAAAAAAAAGGAAGTTTATTAATAAACTTTCTTTTTTTTACATTTTTGGCTCTTTTTGCTTAAATCCTGCGAGTGCCATCACCTTTGGCTTATGTTTGTATCTTACTTGCATGGGCACCCAGGTATCAATCAAGCTTAGTGCGTGCAGTCCATATTGGCAGTTTTTGTGTATATATATATATATATATATATATATATATATATATACATACATATGTTAATAATTACATGTATACAATAATAATTATATATATATATTAAAGTCCAATGAGTATCCGCACTCCAAAACAAACGCTATTCTGGCATAGCCGGGGTTCACGGTTAAAATGTATATATAATCATTTGTACAAAGAACCGGCACTCCCATGTAAAACTTCAATTGCTTATTGAATTGTATCTCGTTCCAACGGTCCTCATTACGACCTTTCTCAAGGATGAAACAAAACCATTTGAACAAATCTTAAATTTAATGGGAGTGTCGGTTCTTTGAACATATAATTATATATTTTTGGAAAATTCCCAGGAGTGCTTATATATATATATATATATATATATATATATATATATATATATATATATACAATAACTTTCCATTTCCTTTGGGAAAAATCAGCAGCACTCCATGCTGCTACCTTCTTCCCACACATATCTTGGATCTCAACCCTTTCAGTGTGTCTCACTCTCCCTCTGGGGCACGCTCTCTCTCTAGGGAGCTAGCAGATTTAACCTGCTAATTATTCCCCAGGTGAGGAATTAACCCACTCTGTCCCACTGTACATATAGAAGTAAGTGATGAATCTAGTGGAAATATATTTCCCTTCAAACCAGTTCAGCATGTGTATGTGTGGGTTTGAAACTGAAAAGGAACCTATCACATGTACAACTTTAGAACCAAATATTGCTGATCCAAAGTCAGTGCACATGATATAAACTGACATACTTATAACCTGCATTTCTCCAGCCTTAAGTGTTGTTAATTCAGTGTGAGTGAAACATTTACACTGGAGCAAAATCCAGCGAGTCTATTTGCTAGAGTTTATTCGCCTGTACCTCTTACAGCCTTTTAGCCAAATGGCAAAACACAATTATACAGTCAAGTGTTCCTAACAAGGATTTACAAATTGCAACGTAACCCACCATCTGTCACTGAGGCCCCGACAGCATGCACTGTATACCTGTTTAATGAGTGCCGCCACCTCCAGACGAAACTTGCTGTTTTTCACTTCTTCCTGTAAACGGTGCCATTGTGTTTGAAGGTTGTCCATTCTTTTTTGGATTTCCCCTTGGTCAGTGTGGCTCTGCTGACAGAGCTCCTTGCCATTTCTAACCACTTTTGCCAAAATTGGCTGCCGGGAATATATCTCTGCTTCCAAAGCCTAGTAAAGACATGATATATTTATAAATGAAACATTAGGCGGACTTAATGTTTTTCCACTTACAGCTGCAAATTAAATGTATTATTACTAATGGAAACTCTGTGTATTACTATCTAATTGGTCATTTAGCCGAGAGCAAAATGGTCCCTGAATTTGGGTTGTTTTTTGAAGGCAAAATAGTCAATCTAGAAATATAATGTATTTTTTTTCTTTTTGCGTACTGGAACATTTCATCATACTGGCAGCAACACCTACTGATCTTACCACCACTGTGATAGAAGGAAGTTTTACTACTATTACTCATCAAACCCTATCATTAGTGTAGTTCATGTGTGTGTACATATAAATAGCATCCCATGTCAACCGTTATCTAATCTATTATTGCTACGTCATGTCTGGTGTTGTCATACTGAAAATATTTTTATGGACTAATACATTGTCAGCTTTTTTCATCAATGTCCACATTATACCTGAACCATCTGGTCACATTTCATCAAATAACAATATTTCTTTCATTTGTAACTGGAATGCCCTGTTTGAAGTGTTAAAGACTGCTCTACCACTATTTTCTATCACAAGCTATTCACAATATGTTGCATTATATATATAGTTTAGTATGATTTTTTTAAAGTTTTATGTTTAATTGTTTATGTCATAAACATATGGCATAAGGCTAAGGCCACATGAGGCGGTCTCTCAACCTGCATATAAGTGCAGGCCTAGAAACTAGGGATGCGCCAAATCACTATTTTGGATACGTCGTGAAAGATTCAGCCAAACCCTGAATCCTTCATAAAAGATTTGGGGGAATACCGAGGCGAATCCAAATTTACATATGAAAAAGGCCTAGCCAAATTCCAAATCCCAAATCGATTCCTGTATTCAGTGCATCCCTACTAGAAAAAGCCCCTCACTTATATTTCAGCTCTTGTGCATGTCTGCAAGTCTATGGCTCGGGGATACTACTTTCTTTTTATGTGTGTACAGTGATAAGTAAGGGATTGACCCATCAGCACACACAGAAGATTTTGGCATGAAAATACAAGCTTTCTGAGCCAAAATCCACTTTGCGTGTTGATCGTGAATAAGGCAATCTGCTCCCTGTTCTGAATATGCTGACAAGTGTAATCTGCTCCGTGTGCTGACAGGCTGATATCATGTTATGCATTTAGATTGAAGAGTGAAAGAAAGCAAGTCTACTATGTATGCACATTGCTTAATAAGACTAAAAAAATTATGAAGTGCTGTCATTTTCATTCTACCACTCTTTAAGTTGTGCCCTCTTACCTTAATGGTATCTCTAATTTAAAATGCAGCTGTTACTTGTTCCTATAAGCAGTTCAATAGCAACCATTTTACAAATAAATATAATTGACTGAATGTGTATACTGGAAAGTTGCTTAAAATCACTTACATTATACAAAGTATATTTGAGGTTCCAACCTTATAAAAGATCCTCCATTGCACATTTGTACAATTCTGCCAGATTTCCACTATTTGAACAAATATTGGTAGTATCTATAAAAAGCTTTAAAGGTTACTGAACCAAAATCAAATCAATGTTGCCATTTGTTTTACCTTCTGCTTCTGGATAGATGCCGTGATATGACTGATGTCTCTTTCAGGGCTTGCCAACCCCAACACCTGCCATTTCTCATTAATCCATGCCTCTACCTCCCCACAATCGCGGAAAAACTCATAGAGCTTTAAGGTCTCTTCAAGTCTAGATCGGCTAAAAAAATAAGAGTTCTATTATAACAAGGTTTGGTTTACTTATTCAGATATTTGTGGCTGACTTATTCTAATTCTCATCTGCAAGACTCAAGTACCTTCTAGTGTGTCAGTAAAGTTCATTCTTGTTACAATGTGTAATCTTTTATGAGGATCATATGTATTTGGTTTATTCTCCACTGGCAACTTTTAGCTGGTGGAAAACGCACTTGACCATGGCTTTGCATCCTCTCTTGCTTTCATGGAAGCACAACTGGTTTTGAGGACCAGCCTTGAGATGAAATTGGATGATAATATGTCTTACTAGACAGAATATACATCTAGCAGTGTCTCCCATCAGGCACAGGTAGCCCTCACCACCCTCCTGCTTCCATTGGCAAAACTGTATTTGACCAAATGAGTGTGTCAAACTAGTACATACAGTACATAGTTTTAAAAATGGTCTCCTTGTGCTTTAATTGGTTTCTTTTTCAAGTTCTACTATTCTATTCAAGGTTCCTCACACACTCTAAAAGCATACAGGCTCCTAAACACAGTGTGTGAGATTGCAAGCTCCACTGGAGTAGAGACTGTGTAAAGTGATGTGGAATATGTTGGCTCTATATAAATGAAGGATAAAAAGAACAGGGCCCAGTTTGCAGAATAATCACTGTATGCCAATATGTTTAATAGAATATTTATGCAAAAATGAAGTTAATGTAAAAACATCTTAAAATGTAATATTAAATCCTGCAAAAAAGATTTACACCACATGTAATGGGACATTTCCTACAAACCAACTCATCAGAGTCACATATTAGAGAGGTTAATCTCTGCAACTGCTTAGAGAAAGTCCTCACAGTAGTAGGGCACTATTCTGAAACCTTGAAGACTTCATGATAACTACTTATACGCTTACCGAGTTTTGCTGAGAGATAACAAGCTCTGATATAGCTGTTGTAGGTTGTTCACCTTGGTCTGAAGAACATCAACACTAGTTGCTTTACCAACGGGAATCTCTTCTGCCCTCATTAAATTTTGCTTTACCCTTTCACCATAAGATGCAATCTGGGATTCATATAACGTGTGCTTTTGCAATAGGTCCTCCACCTCAGGCAGCTGTTTCCCAAAGTCCTTAGACCCAAGTAATTCCTGAAAGTGAAAGCAGGTACTTAATATCAAACCTTAATATTACAATATCAATGTAAATCAAACAACAAAACATGACTTTGGAAACTGCCAGATATACAGTTCTGCATGCAACAATGGTTTAAATGTTTACCTGCATGGATTTTAATTCTTCAACAACACTATCAATGTCCCGGAGAAGCATCAGCACATGCCTCTTCTCTTCTAGTAAAACTTTTTGTTTTTTTAGTAGTTCAATAAGGTTTTTCCACCCCAATGAAACTTCTTGTTGCCTGTGGAAAAATTATACATGAATCCATGTCTAGAGAACTAAACAGAAATAGTAATGATAGCATTTGAGCTTTCCTTCTATAATTGTACTCTTTTGGTTTCACAGTATGGATAACATAATTAAAGCCAGCCTTAGGTGACCTAGAATGATGACATCTACATTTGTTGCCTGAGGGACAAGGAGGTTAAAAATGTGTCCATGGTCACAAGAAGGTGTCATGCGAGTTATCATAGGAATTGAACCTGTGCAATGGCTGTTATGGAGCATTTTTTTCTAACATATCCTGATATGCAAGTGCTTGTAGGACACAATTATTTGGGGACAAACTGTTCATTAAGACAGTGTGGCAGTGTTTAACACTGCATGGTGGCATGCAAAATGCATTATTTTCACAGTTGAGTCCCTGCAGAACTCAAGGATCTCTTAAACTGCAGCTAATTTATGACTAACATCATCATTTGTTTTATATGTGGAGGATTCATTCTAACCCGTCTAATTTGAGTATTTAAAGAAGATCCATCCTATATAGGAAGAAGAACCATGGTTTTTGGAACAAGAACATTGTGAATAACCATCACTTACTTTTTCAAAATCTCTGGCTTTTTGTGGTAGTTCTCCTTTTCTAAAACAACAGCCATATCTGCCAGAGTCCTGAACCGCTGCTCGCGTGGTAGCACATCAGCTTCAATAGCTTCTAACTTCTTAGTGGCAGCCTCCACCTGAGTGGTAGTGTTAGGGCGGAAGTCCTGGTGCTCAATGACCTGCTTCATATCCTGAAGGTAAGTCTCCCTGAGAGAGGCCTTTTTATGGAACATCTGAGCTAAATGCTCCAACCGTTCCAGTCGGAGCATCTCTGCTTGCAGTGCTTTCTCCCGCTGGTATTCTGCCTTTTCAAGAATAGCCCAGTACTTTTCCACATCAATTAGTGACTTCCCATCCGGCGGGAAATATGGACGGAGATTATTGCCATGAAGTATGGTTCGGATTTTAAAGAAATGTGCCTCTATTAAGCCTCTCTCTTGGTACTTGGGTGGCTTCTCTACTGTACGGAATGTTTTGAAGTCTGTCATTAGCTGCTTCATTCCAGTTATGGAATTGGGAAAGTGATGGTCATTCATTAGCACTACTTTCTGCTGTATCCATTGGAGCAGGTCTGATACCATGGACTCGTATTGGTTTTTCAGATTTTCAATTTCAAGAAGCAAGGACATGATCTGATACACATTAAAAACATATATATTACTTTCTTATAGACTGCAAGATTTTGCAGTATTATAGGGAGTATGCCTTATTATGAGGAGCAAATATCTTCTATAAATAAGTTGTTCTACAGAAGTTTTCTAGAACCATCTTTTAAGTAGCAAAAGTGGTAAAATAGGTTTTGTTGACTATGGATATACAAGTATGGGATCCTTTATCCGGAAAACCCTTATCCAGAAAGTTCCGAATTACGGAAAGGCTGTCTACCATAAACTCCATTATAACAATAATAAATGAGTTCCTTTTTCTCTGTAATAATAAAACAGTAGCTTGTACTTGATCCCAACTAAGGTATAATTAATCCTTATTGGAAGCAAACCCATTCTATTGGGTTTATTTAATATTTACATGATTTTCTAGTAAACTTAAGGTATAAAGATCCAAATTACAGAAAGATCCATTTTGCAGAAGCCCCCAGGTCCCAAGTATTCTGGATAACAGGTCCCATACCTGTATTAACTTGGACTCCTTATCAGAATATATAGAATACCAGCATTACATATGAATACTTATAAATACATAAATTCCCTGCTAAAGCTAAACTTAAAAAATACAAAAAAGATTGTGACTTTCCATATAAACTTTTTATAATCTTCATTTTATTGGCCTAAATCACTATGGTTCCAACTTTGAAATATTCAAGTAAGGTAAACTATAGTCTAATACTTTTAAGACAGAATGTCCAACTTACGTACAGTAGCTCTCAATGACTGGATGAGGAGCCTGATTTTAAATACTGTGGTACAACAATCAGTTGCGGATTTTACTGTGCTTGTTTTAGATTTAAAATTAACTTTACATTAAAGTGGTGGTTCACCTTCAAGTTAGATTTTAGTATGTTTTAGAATGGCTACTTCTAAAAAACCTTTCAACAGGCCTTCAATTTCTATTTCTTATAGTTTTTGAATTATTTGTCTTCTTCTTCTGATTCTTTTGAGCTTTTAGATGGGGGTCACTGACCCCATGTAAAAATAAAAGCTCTGTGAGGCTATAAATTTATTTTAGTTATTGCTACTTTTTCGTATTACTTTTTCTGTTCAGGCCTCTCCTATTCATACAGGTAAACGAAGGAATGGAGGAAGCTGAGGCACAGATCTAAGCTGCAATCTTCATTTATTAGAAACTGCTGTGAACTACATGTTTCGGGCTCCCATGCCCTTTGTCAAGTGTAACAATTGTGTAACATTGCAAGTAATACATGCCACACCTCCCACGTGTCCATTGGTTCACACAAATAGTCCAATTAATTCAATGGCCCCAATGGGCATGGGAGCCTGAAACATGTAGTTCACGGCAGTTTCTAATAAATGAAGATTGCAGCATAGATCTGCGCCTCAGCTTCTCCTTCGTTTACTTGTATGTGTTTAGGGGCTTGAGCAGGAGCCCAGGAGGTATGCATAAAAGAGGACTAATTATTTGCCAAACCTGTTACAACTGATAATTCCGTCTATACTCTCCTATTCATACTCCAATCTCTTATTCAAATGAATGCATGGTTGCTAGGGCAACTTGGACCCTAGCAACGAGATTGCTGACATTGCAAACTGAATAAAAAGCTAAATAACTCAAAAAAACCACACATTATAAAAAATACAAATCAATTGCAAATCGTCTCAAAATATCACTCTTTACATCAAGGTAAAAAAAACCCATTTTAACTTTTATTTACAATATATTAAATTAGTTTATTTAAATTTATTTTATATCCTGACCTTGCCAGTCTGGTAGAGTATACTTTCTACAAGGTCTGTGGCACTGAAACATTAGTTATCACATGCCCATAATATTTAAATGTGTCATTGCACATATTTCTACAGCAATGGAGCAATTTTGGTAGATCTTGTAGATAATAAATGCCTTTCCCTATATGCTTTTTGGTAGTGTTAAATTAAGGCTTGAACTACCTGTTGTAACGACATAATTGCCCCCTTACAAATCGTTCAGTTTAAATGTGTCACATGACTGAGCTGCTTCAGTGAAGCCAAAATACTAGATATGCGGGTCACCTCACATAAATTACTTTACTTAACAAAATGCATAAAATGCACATGAAAATATATCCTATAAAATTTTCTTTGTATATGTATGGATAAAAAGTCAGAAAAGGCTAAATAATCACCATACCTTGTAAATTTTCACCAAATAATGAACTAAAACAAATTAAAATTATTTAACAAAGTAGATTATAAATAATACTGTACAGCCGGGAAGTTAATATTTTATACAGTACAAAAAACCAATGGTAAATATCTTATTGCAACAAAAGTCCAAATGGAAATTGGACACAGAGACTCCAGATACTATATATAGTATTCATTGTACATAACTATAGCTTGATCATGTCCAGACTCTCAGCCTTTTACTCCTACCCTCCTAAGTAGTATTATATACTACGCACATACCGACATGTGTCTGCCACAAAGCACCCACCTCTAGAGCAGGACTTGGAGCAACCTGTGCCTGTATCTTTATCTCTGCTCTCATGTTCTGCCATCTCAGCCAAGTATTGCTTAGAGACCCTAACAGATGCATGGATGTCGTGAATTGGGAGAATACAGTGCAAAGCGAATGTATCTCAGCAATCTCATTTGGTGTTTCCTACTGACCAGCTCACTGGCTGACCCCATAATAACAGGATCAAGTGCTGTCCTCCCTTTAAAGACACAGGCACATTTACTGTTTGCGAAAATACTATTATATTTTATATATGGAATAATTTTATGCAGAATTAAAGGAATCTAAGAAATGTATACTAACTGGCATAAAGGTGGAAATTGTATTTCATTGTCAATAAAACTTTATAAATGAATGAGAGAGGTTGCTTTGTTACACGCTACAAACAAACACTGTGCCATTAGCAAGCTCTTCCACTCCACTATAATCCAATTATAGGAGATTGGAAAGGCTCAGAGAAAACAGTGGCACACAAACACATATCTCAGTAAGAGGACTACAAATTACAGGACAATAATAATTTAGCCACTTTGTTGGAATATCACTAATCCCAGTACAATATTTAGCCTTATTTAGAGTACCACATAAGAAATTATTGAACTTGCAGAATTTTAATAATGTCCTTTTTTTGGGTATAAATAGACCTTTGATTTAATCTCTTCTGCAAATCACCTTTGCCCCATTCTTCTTTTATAAATATAAAATTTTATATTTACAGGGGTGGTTGGCTTTAAATTAGAATTTAGTTTGGTGTAGACTAATAATGGTCAATATTTTGTTGTTTTTTTTTAAATGTATTATGTTTGTTTGTTCTGCCCCTCTGTGGTTTGGAACTTGTACTGCTATCTGGTTGCTGGGGTTTAATAAGCCAAGAAACAAAGCAGCAGTTCAAAGAAGGAATAGAAGATGCTATGAAGATGAATAGGATAGGGCCTGAACAGAGTGATAAGAAATAAGCAATAAAACTGAAGCCTCAAAGTCAGAAGGTTTTTTGCTTGGTGACCCTAATGACCAGATAACATTTTCAGTAGTAGTTTGGAAAGAGGCAGAATAAAGGGTAATAATTAGTTAAGGGGCGAATCTGGGGCGTTTCGCTTCGCCGCTTTCCAAATGGCGACAATTTCGCGTACATAGCAAAATCCGAAAGATCATAAAAATTTGTGAAATTTTAACGTTTTCACGAAAAATTCATGAAATTTTAACTACTTCACTATAAATTCGTGAATTTCAAGCAATTTCACAATAAATTTGTGAATTTTTAACTATTTCACTAAATTCGTGAAATTCAAACGTTTTCACTATAAATACAACTGTTTTCACAATAAATTCTTGAATTTCGAACATTTTCACGAAAAATTTGTGAATTTCGAACGATTTCACGAAAAATTGAGAAAACCGGAAATTGATGCTTGCGAATTTTCTTTGGCTAATTTTCACAGCCATTTTGTGAATTTATTCGCCAGCGGCGAATCGTGGGAATTTGTCGCAAATTGTAGCTAGGCGAATACATTCGCCCATCACTAGTAATAATTACTTAATTAAATATATATTATTAATCATTTAATTAATCATTGTTATACATGCAAAATAAAAATGAAGCCCAGCTGAAAAATTGCCTAGCTGGAGCATATCAAAAGTTAATTTAAAGTTAAACGTCCCCTTTAAATGTTTTTCCTTATATTGGTCAACGAAGATTCAGTAAATGAATAGTTTAACAGGTATTTCCTTCCAACAATGAACCATACATTTTTATGTTCCAGCACTAAGAGAAAAAGCTGAGTAAATTCAACACTACAAACCTACAGTTTCAGACATAAGTCATTATGTATGGGTTTATTTTTCTTGAGTAGATAAATGATAGATTTGCCCATTAAAGTGATAATGACACTAAAAATTACTTTTTAACATATGAATGTACATTAAGGGACAGATTTATCAAATTCACATGAATGATTCGAAGTTCGACTGAATTTTCAAAAAGATTTAAATTCAAATTTTCAAATGTTTTTGAAGACCACTTCAACCAGTGAATTTTGAAAATTCGATCGAATCAAATGATTCGAATAATTCAAATAAAAATCTATTAGAATATTTTACTATTCGATAGTCAAATGACTTCCCCTTTAAAGTGGACCTGTCACCCCAAAAAAATATTCAAAATCATATTTTATCACATTAGTCAAGCAAAATGAACATTAATTACACTATATAAATTATTTGGATCTTGTTTTCTTCAGTCTGGGAATTCATAATTATAGCAAGCAGGCAGGAGCCATTTTGTGGACACTGTTATTAAGGCAAGCCTTGTATCATCTCAGAATCTTGTTTGTGCACCAGAATGGGAGACCCAATGTCTATCCCCATGTCCTGGCTACACAATTAAATGATTAAGAGAACTGGGGGAATGTGTGAGGAGCAGTGACATCTAGGAAGTGCTGAATGGAAAGTGAAAGTAATTATCTGCCCCGCCTCTATGTCTAAGGCATAGAGGAGTGGCAGACAATATTTGACTGACAGCTGAGATTTTTAAATGAGCTTAAAACAGCTATGAATGCTTTAATAAAAATTGAAATTGGATTTCATGTTTAATTTGAAAAGGACTTTGTGATATTGTGTCTGGGTGACGGGTCCACTTTAAAGTTTTATTCAACTGCCTAGTTTGCCAGATAAAAGCTACCAAATTGGGTTTTATTAATTCTGATCAAATAAAAAAATTAAATTGATTTTATTGTTCAATCGAATTTTTACTATTCGATCATTCGACCAATCGAATAGCGCTAAAATCCTTCGAATTCAAAGGATTTGAATTCCCTATATATTGCCATGGTCGAATTCGAGGTTTTTTTAACCCTTGATAAATCTGCCCCCAAATGTTACCTATAGGCCATGTTGATCATTTTTTGCTGAGAAGTTTGTTTTTGTATATAATTGTTAGCTGATGTTCCTAAGCCTGACTCTCTGACACTCTGACTTTGCCAACCTGACTGTCCCATCTCAGCCTGTTAGTTACAGTTTCTAATGCTAACAGACTCCTGCTGCACAAATATGGCAGCCCCCTTATACAGGAACATGGGCCAACAGACAGGTAATGCAAAAACTTAATGCAAACACTTTACGGCAAAGTTAGAAGTAGCTCTCAAAGCCAATATTATAGATGCAAAAAAGAGTTTAATTTCAGGTGTCAGTATCTCTTTAAGAATTATACCCATTGTTTTCATTAAGTTTAACTTTTTATTGGATATTCACACAACAATATAAAAAAATAATCCCTGAAGTAAGCAATACACTTACATTGTTGATCCTCTTCTGTACGGTCTGGCCCTGTCTCATTTTGGAGAAGTAGTGATAATATAGAGAAATGTATGTCATTATGGACCTTTCATCTGGGTGTGGGACTGCCACGTCTTCTGCATCCAAAAGCTTGGAGATCCCCAATTTTGTGTCTGCCACTTCAAAGGCGTTGTTTAAATTATACAGGGGCTTAGTATGAGTCAGAGAGTCGTAGTCAATGAGGTCTGGTCTGGGTATCAGAAACCAAGACGAAGTGAATAATCATAGAAGCAGCGTGTATTTTGTACAAAGTAAGTGCACAATACAAATATACCTACAGGCAGCTATTTATACAGTATGATATGCACTGCCTGTCCAAGTCCAAAATCCAGTTCTCAGCAGCTAATCTGAAAACTTTTGGTTTCCCAAGCGATAACCCAGGCAGCCAAAACTTAATTGGAACTATATAAAGCCAATTTACAATACCACACTGAGAGGCACATTTATCAAAGATTGATTTCATATTCATGTGAGTTTTTAAAAACTCCCCTAAACTCCCATAAATTCAAAATTCAAACAATTATAATCAAATAATCCAATTTTTTAAAAATGATTTCCCTTTTAGCTATAATAATAATAATAATAAAACAATATCTTGTACTTGATCCAAACTAAGATATAATTAATCCTTATTGGAAGCAAAATCAGCCCATTGGGTTTATTTAATGTTTACATTTAGTAGTTTTAAGGTGAGAAAAGACCCATTATCTGGAAAGCATTCTGGATAATAGGTATCGATATATATATATTCTGGATAATATATATATATATATATATATATATATAACAGGTACAAACAAGACAAGGTTTTGCCTATACCCAGTTTACATGCAATATCCAGATTTATGATTGGGCAAAGTTTAACAACAGATATATATTATGCTAAAGTCTGTAGAAATACGGCAATTATATTTAGATCCACTAAGATAATGAACAACAGCTGATTACTATTCTTTATCAAGACTTGCTTCCTGAGAGATGACTAGAATTTTATGGCAGGATTAAATCCAACAATCACACACAAGTTTATTTCTTTGCTGGTAAAATGGCTGCACTGAACAGCCTCTGCCATTGCACAGGATAATACAATAGTTTCCTCTGGCACCCGAAATTGCAAGGCTTGCACTAATCCTAATGAAGATAAGTTAGTGTCACTTACTTTACCCCAGGGGGGCGGCAAGTGCTAGATCGCTAATGGAAGCAATTGTGTGCCCCCACTTAAAGAGATTCTTTCATGATTTTTATGGTGCAGTTTTTATTACTAAATTATACTTTGTGCATTGCAAGTAATTCATTCTACCATTTATTATATTATATTTCTGAACCAATAAATGTATTTTATATTTAGTTGTAACATTGGTATGTAGGCAGCTATCTCTGGTCATTTTACCTGACCATGTGCTTTCAGAAAGAGCTAGCACTTCACAGTGGAACTGCTTTCAGACAGGCTATTGTTTCTCCTACTCAATGTAACTGAAGGAGTTGTGACTTGAGTTAGCTGGACTTGGAATTTTACCATTGAGTGCTATTCTCATATCTATCACTAGGTGGGGCATAGGTGTATTTTTAGGACTGCAGGTCTCAGGGACCTGTTATCTGGTTGTTCTGCTTATGGGCTGCTGGTAGGTAAAGGAAGAGAGGAGATATCACTCCAACTTGCAGTAAAGAGTGACTGAAGTTTATCAGAGCACAAGTCACGTGGCAGAGGGCATGTGGGAAACTAACAACATATCTAGCCACATGTCAGATTATAAAATTAAATATAAAAAACATTGTTTGATGTTTTTAAACAGATTTCAGTGCAGGACTCTTTTGAAAGAGCACTATTAGCAGATACATTTTGTAAAGAAATGTATTCCCATGACAGAATCCCTTTAAGAAGCACACATTTGTAAATTTATACACACACTGGTAAGTCTTTATCAGTGTGCGTTTACTCCATGTACTCTGTTGTCCTCCCACACTTGAAAAACATACAGGCAGGTCATTTGGCTCCTGATAAAACTGCTCATGATTGATATATAAACTCTCTACAGCACTGTGAATTGTATATACTTGTTTAAAAAATCAAGATTTATGTTTCGGACACCAAGGGGCAGATTTACTATTATTCACTAATTCGAGGTCTAATTCGGCCGAAATTCGATAAGCATTCGACTGTCGAATGCTTATCAAATAGTTTTAGGCAATTTTTTCTTCGATATTCAATTTCTGGATAAAATCGTACGATCGAATGCCGATCGTTCCATTTCATGAAAAAATAGTAAAATTTCCTTTGATCCTTCGAAAAATTTGTACAATTCGAACGATTGAGGCCAGTAACGGAACTAGGTGGGGGCGGGCCCTGGTGCAGGCCGTGCGGCCGGGCCCCCCCCACCCGAGTCCTTGTGTGTGTGATTGACGCCGCTGCAGCCGGCGCGAGACTGCCGGGGGGGCCCTGCGGGGGTGCGGGCCCTGGCCCAGTTGCACCCCCTGCTCCCCCGGTAGTTACGCCCCTGATTGAGGCGTTCGATCATACGAATGGTATTCGAGCAGGTGAAAAAAAATGGGGATTCCCATAGGCTTCTATTGCAATTCGGTAGGTTCAATCTGGCGAAGTAGGCAGTCAAATAAAATTTTAAAGTTAAAGTACTTCGATCATCGAATAGTCGAATTATCGAATATTCGATCTATTCGATACACTCGAATTTTGGGTATTCGATGATCGAAGTGACCAAATTTGCATATTCGAATGTCCGATAAAATCGTACGATCGGAATTCGATCGAACTTCAAATTATTCACGTGAATTTAGTAAATCTGCCCCCAACTGTGCTCTTTCTCAAGGATATAGATATATATATATACAACAAACATCAGAAGGTCCGCACTCATGGGTCTTGTGATGCAACATTGAATAAATATTACATTTTTTTGCAGCACAAGACCCATCAGTGCGGACCTTCCTGAATGGAGTAGAAACATTTAAAATAAATTATGGGATTGGTACTTTCTGCTAAAGGTAATACATGGTATATATAACATATATGGGCAAATTTTGTCTTGGACAGTACTGCAACGGAGATCTAACCCCATTAGATTAGATTAGATTGCTACTCTCTGTTGGCTGCTGTATGATGCTGGGAAAAACGTTTCCCACATTACTATTTTTCACCACTTTATATGTATAGTGAAAATAAATATTTTTCCCAGAGGCAAAAACAACCAAATGTTTTTAAACTGGAGCTGAGGCCTGACATACTCAAGCTGTCGTGCCCCGATTACCTGTGTGCGTGAATAAGAGCATTAAATGCAAGACCGTCCCGCCAACTGCCAGAGAAATCCTGTACATTCACGTTGGAGTATCCAGCGGTTTTGCGCTGACACCAGACCAACAGAGCTTCCTTAGCTGATAGCACTGCAGCACTGGCTCCAAACTCATCCTGCAATAAATAAACACAGGGCACAAGGCCAGCAGATGAAAGAATGAAAAGTAGCTAGTTCTAATTATGTTTAAAGCCTACTGCCTCTAATGCATACAGTGAGTAGAAGATGAGGAATATACAAACATTTTACATCCCCTGGGAACACTTACGTAAGTGGGAAGAGTAAAAAAAAAAAGGTTTGGTGCACTTACTTCCATACATATGCTAGTCGGGACAGAGATTTGGATGCAAAAAAGCCTTTTACTGAGCAAAGCCTAACAGATATCACAGAGGAACTTAAATAGCAGTTTAGATATGGGTTGCAGTATCAACTATGCTTTAGAACCAGTATTATATTTATGTTCTGTCTGTGATTGATGCACTTTTCTATTCTATTATTTATTCTCTACTGTCCTACAGTCTCTGTTCTCTAATCTCTCTATTCCGTTCTGTTCTCTACAGTTCATTGGGAGATATGACTGCTGTGTGTACTTACCCTACTAATTCTGCCCAGTGGACATTTAGCTGCTCACGCCATACAGTCTAACATTTTAAATGCATATGTCTGCATGTATATTTGTGAATGGCTATGAAGTTCAAACCTGATCAACACAGTGGCAAAGTGACCACAATTCCCTTTCACTGGAACATGGACATTCCCAATATTCGTATATATCAGTGCTAATCTTTCATAATTATTCTGCGCTACCAAAAGAACAGATTTTTTAAGTTTTCGTTTTTTTAAGGCAGATAAGGAGGATTGTGATTATTCGTGTTGATGATTACCTTGTCCAAGGTAATGTTAGAAATCTGAAATCGAAGGATAATAATCCAGATAAGACCCAGTATTAATGTGCGATCTCCATCAACAATATTCTCTGGACCAATCAGCTTTACAGGCACCTAAAGGAAAGCAGAGGTGCAGATTTACGAAACATACTGAAAGATGCTTTGTTCATAAGTGCGTGCTTTTTGGAGTCTATGAAGGTGGTTATTTTCTCTTGAGAGAAGCTAGTGTGGTAACTCCATCCTTTATTAACATAATTATATAGATATATAGTGATTTATATTGTCACCTGACAATCAACAAGACTATTATGATATATAGTTTTAAACACTGTTTTTGGGTTGTCAATGATAACTAATAATAAGTTGTTAACAAACAGTTGCTAAAAGACTTATCTATATGGTTTTCTGGATTTATTTCTAATATAGACTGTTACCCTTTAGTTGTATACAGCGGTGGCTAAAGTGCCCTAATTCTTATTTGGGACTGTTATCACATTTCCGAGGGCCAGAAAACAAACATTAAAATACATTCCATGCTACACAATTCAAGTTGGGATTATCAAGCCTCTATGCACTACAGTTGGTTCAGTCATGTTAACATTTCAGTTTTTCAGTGCCTCTTTTGCTGAAGATTTTTATTGCATTTGGAAAAATACACAGTACAAATAGTGCCTTATATACATTTTTTATTTTATATATATATATATATATACACAGTATATACACAGTAATATATATATATATATGTATATATATAGCAGTCCACGAAAGCACTCACATCAGTCGCCATCTAGCGTGCATCAAAAAAATTTTATTGGTGCATGGAATAGATATTCCATGCACTAATAAATGGTATTTTGATGCACGCTAGATGGCGACTGTTGTGAGTACGCAGAATTATTAATTAAATGTAAGCTTAAAGCACTGTGAGTTTACAGGGGCACATGCACTCACCTTGGATTTTAAGAAAGTCAAAGCTTTGCTGTTATTTTCCAGGAAATGGACTCTCATCTTGCCCCGGGCAGGTCTCGGTAGCTGCTCCCCTGAAATTAACTCCAAAAGTAAGAGCAGGTACAGTCCATCTTGCAGCTCTGTGTAGATGTCAGTTATAAGGTTGCAACCCTAAACAGAAAAAAGTAAGATGAAAATATTTTTTCAAATACTTGAGCCTTGCTCTAATTCAGATAAAAGGGTAATAGACACTGCTGTGCTTACACAAATGGGTGCTACATTATGTAGACTACAGTGGCTTCTACAAGAATATATTTCTTACAAAGTAACATAGTTCTGATTCTAACTGACTATGCACAGAATGGCATTTGTGTAGTGTTAACAGCCCAGAAGATATAATACCATAGCCATGCAGTCAATAGCAGCAGAATGCAAAGTTTGAGATTGCAGGCCTCAAATTAGAAATATTGTAGAGTAAAGGGTGCTTGTCCAAGAATCAGACAGCACAGTTTTTGTGTAAGAAGCAGCAGTTTAACAGTGCCACTGTATGTCAATCAGCTGGTGTGCAAATGAGGAATGCATAGTTAATAATGACATTCACAGCTCATATGCAGCTGTTTCCCTCGGTACTTGTATTTTTTTTAAATGTTTTAATTTAGCATTTTGAATTTCCAGCAGTACCAAGGGGGAGCCCCCTTGGTTAAGAGAGGTAGAAAAGAGAGTGTATAAGGAGGAAGAGAAAAATAGAGGGGGTTGAGCTGGGGGGTTATTTGACAGAACATATTACATCTATTTTCTTGTTGTAATTATCATTGTCTCTTTTCCCTATTTCCTAGGGTGTCATCCAGGCCTTGTGTCCGTTTCAAGCCATGTTACCCAGATGTCTTCAAATTTACCACAGCATCCTCGGGACTGGTATACCACCTTTTGTTTGTGCAAAGAGTCATTTATGAGGTTTTTTCCAAAAGTTTAATGTTTATGTTTAAAAAAAAGTTTCTAATGGTCACAGTAGGCAAGCTTACTCTACCAAATTTGAATATGCTCAGATTCAGCAAAGCAACTAGGCCAATATCAATTAGAAGAACAACAATGGGCATCACACACTTGACCAAGTCACATATAGTTTCTACTACAATAAAAAGCTGGTGGTATATCAGCCACCTATAACAGAATGTTAATAAAAAAAGGATAAATGGGAAATGTATTTTAGAAAGTATCTGACATAAGCTCATAAGATAAAGCTCATATTAAATGTTAACCTTCAAGCTACACTTAACGGTTCAGAGGGACAAACTCCCTTGTCAAGTAGGTCAGCTTGAAATAAAGTAAATGGATATCCCTCCACAGTTTGATAAATCCATGTACAGTAAGACTTTCTATGATACCATATAAAAATTTACTAAGTAAGGTCCTCTTTCTTGGAGATGACACCCACAACTCTTTCAAAACTTTGACAAATGCCAAGAGTGTGAATGAGAACTCTTGAACAATATTTGCCAGTCACTACAAAACTAAGGGGATCAGCCACACTTGCACTGTGTCTGGAAAATGGACATATTAGTACAACAACAAAGAACAGAATGATCTTAAAAAAAAGAAAAGAAATGTATGTCTGGTTTGACTCCTTTAATATTTTTTATTGAAGTTCAGCCAATATCCCAGTGTATTATAATCCATTTAGAAAGGGCTACTGCAAGTACAGGAGTGCTAAGGGCTTAAAAACACACCTATTAGAAGTCCAGGCACTAAAAGTTTTGTGCAGAAACCTTTGGGACCTTCAAATAAACTCTATCGCTGTAGGGGATTTGCACAGAGAGGAGTGCTGTCATGCACAAGAGAATAGGCAGTTCAATGCTGCCCGGAGTCTTGCACCCCCTAAATTTCAACATATTAAAAAATAAAATCCATTATAAGACTTAACTTATGTAAATGCAACAGGGATATTCTGCAAACTATAGTTATGCTGTATCATGCAAACATTCCAATATATCAAGCAAGTGCAAAAAAATAGCTGAACTGGGCCTTGTTATAATAATCTATATGATACACACAAAATACAGACAAAACCAAAGTATGTCTTCTAAGGAACCAAAAAAAGAAATAATATGTGGGAAAAAATAAATAAATGGACTTACAACCGGGATTTGACTGTAGAATTTGTGTAAACAACATAAAAAAATCTGTTAAAATATGACAAAAATGAAAATGTTTCACAAAGAAAAAGTAATATTCACGGTGGACGAACAGATGTTTTGAAGGAGAATTGGTCAAAATTATGGTGCAAAATGCAGGAAACCCCAGGTTTCCTGCATTTTGCACCATAATTTTGACCAATTATGGACCAAGGTCCCTGATTTTCAACTACTTGGTCTGTTTTTGTACCAGCCTGCAATGATGTATTTCCCTGCAAACTCCCTCTGTGGGGTATTTGCACCCAGCCCCACAGTTATCGGTGGTAAGGGTCATACTTGTATCCAAAAACTGATTATTTGCTTCTTCAGGTGTGGATATTAGTATTCTAGGTGGAGAAGGGTAATAAGATAGAGCAGTTGGATTATGGCCATTATAAAAATGAGGGAGGAAGGTGTGCACTTGATTCATGCACTGCTAATGTCTGGAATGCTATGCCCTTTAGTTACCAATATGTCTAGAACATAAGGAATTGGCATTCCATGAAAAAGATAGTGTTAATCTCTGGGCAAAGTTTATTACCTTCCACAAATAAATCTTATTGCCAACATGTTTATTGCAGCAAGGCTGCAATAAAGGGTCCAGATTCCAGAGAGCAGCAGCCATAATTCTATAAAAGATGATATCATAAATTGTACTTATATGGTGAAAATGTACATTTAAAAATCTTTCCAGCACATTAAACCTATACAAATGCACCTGCACTGTGTTAAAATATGGTCACACGGTACACTAAATATTACATATTTATGGGATATAGCACTAGAAGGTTCTCAATGACAAGCACACATTTTAATTCCATGTACAAATTGATGGGTCCTGACCTAGGCAAAAAGTCATCAAACGCATTGAAATCAAAGCTCTTTGTATCCCAAGAGAATTTTTTAAACCACACAGAATTTTTTACTATCCATTATAGTCTATGGGCATTTGGTATGGGTGATTTTTTTGGTCAAACAAGGCAAAATAATTTGATCATCCCTAGCAACCCCCCCCCCCCACCTATCTTGTTTTTTAGTACTGAATAATTAATTCAAGATATGACTCCCCCAACTAAAGGTCCCCATAGACGCAACGATCTTTCTCTGCCGAACGACCGATCTTAGGGAACTCCGACCAATCTGCCAAATTATTGTGTGGTTAGTGGGATACCAACGATCGTACATCTTACGATTTTTCGTACGACATCGGTCTGAAGATTGATCGGCCAGGTTAGAAAATCTTTATCGGTCCCCATGCAATCTACCTATGTTTGCAGGATCAAGCAGCCTGCGATCCTTCAGTTTTGCTGGCAATATCGCCTGAAATGGTCTTTGGACACATCGGACATTTAAACAATCGTTTTGGGACAATCGTGGTCTCACGATTACCATTGGATCTTTCAAAATATGGCCAGCTTCTAAACACATAAAATTGTGGCATTTACAGCATAGTCTGAAATATTCAGCAGTGGGTTTCTAAAAAGAAATCCACACTATAATATATTCAAAAATAATTAATAATTAGGGTCCTGTGCCATTTTTCCCCAAGTGTGGATATTTTTTCCATTTATGAAAAGTGCAGTTACATAAGATTATTCTTTCTAATATTTGTTCAAGCAAAAGTAATTTATTATCAAAGTTCGAAATTCGACCATATGAAGTAAAATCCTTCGAATTCGAATATAGAATTCAAAGGATTTTACCGCAATTTGATCGATCTAACGAGCGAATAGAAATTCAGCAGCCTGGATCTGGCGAACTAGGTGGTCGAATAGGGGAAGTATTTCGACCATCAAATATTTGAATAAAATTAAATTCAAATTCGAATATTCGATGGACAAATTTACAAATTTTGTAAATCTGCCCCCAGTGTAATTGTGTCCACAGCAATATTGTTCCAAAATATTATACAAAACAATTTAGTAGCAAAATTCTCTGCCGTTTCGGAAACTGTGCACAAATGTGACCATGACAAAATGGCTGCCATATAGCCATGTCATGGTCATGCTCTTAGAGCACATTTAGCATAATTTGTGTCCTTTTTGCATGGTCAGTGGCAAGTGTACAATACAGGGCTCCATTAATCTGGTGAAATGCACCAGATTCACATTAAAATAGAAATGACTACAATGTACCTACATTGTCATGTTCAAAGAAAGTCCTTAAAGGAAAAGGAAAGGTTAAAACCAAGTAAGCTTATCAGAGCAGCCTATATAAATGCACCAGTAAATCCTCAATGTAATGCTGCCCAGAGTCATCTGTCAAAATAAACACTGCACTTCTGTCCTTCTATTCTATACATGTACTTCTGTTTCAGACTTCCTTCTTTCATCTTAAACCTCCAGGGCAGGGCTTGAGCATGTTCAGTTTGCTCCTCTCCCCCTCCTCCCCTCCCTGCTGTAATCTGAGCTATGAGCAAGAGCAGGGAAAGACTCATCTAAGTTAATTTGGTAGCTGCTATTCTAAACAAACAGAGACAGTGTCTAGAGCTGTTTAAGCTGGTATGATAAAGCATTCTATAGAATAAATACAGTGTTATAGCATGCATTATTGTGGCTAATCTATTGGAAATAAACTGTAGCTTTCCTTCTTTTAATGATTTGCATACAATTATGCCTCACCTCTCTCTAGAGAAAATATTGGAGGGCAACTTTCAGCGCTATACATGAAAGGGCAGTAGTTTTAGGTCTTACCACACGAGAGGATATTTTAAGGGAACATAGATAGAAAAACATATTTTGTGCAACAGCTGTAAGGATGTCGAATACAGATTATGATCTGCAGCCGCTGCAATTCTATCTTGGCAATCCCCCCCCAGTGATGCCTTTTCCTCTGTCTCTGCCCACTGACAGAAAATTGGGAGGCAGGCAGCAGTGTGTGTGCCAGTATCAAAGAGTACCGCTCATTTTCCAGAAAGCAACAAGCAGAGTATAAATTGCAGGTTTTTTATTACAACTACACACTATGACCAAGCTGATGAATCATATGAGAACAGGAGAGCATGTTGCATGGCACAGGTGTCCGGCTCCACTTACATTCTCTCTGTAAATATTGTTCATCCAGTTGGTGAAGGTCTTCTTTTGCATAACCATGCGCTGCTCCTGCAGTTTCTTTATATGCCCCTTCTCATAATCCTGCAGTTCTTCATCCATTTTGACCTTTGGAATAATACAAAATAATTATGATACAATCCTTCCAATTATTCTGTTGGTAAGAGGCTGATACATGCATGACACAATATTTTATTTTCCAAACATCACCTCTGTCCTATATAAAATGAGTTCCTTATTGCTCCCATCTTTGCTCTTAACTGCGCGCTGTCTGCCATTATCTACTATTTTCTTTATTAGAATTTGCATGTTACATCCTATACTCCTTACTCCTATGTCTTGTAAACAGACAACTATTTTGGCCTTGTCACTGAGCTTCATTCACAGTTTAGCTTTTATTGTTGGAGTAAGGGAAAGCTCTTTCAATCCATAAAGCAGGGGTCCATTATGTTTTTGTACCCCACAAGCAACACAACCATGCATAAAGTTCCTGGGGATGCCGACTAGATGTGTGATTGGCTATTAGAGAGCCTACAGGAGGCTGTGTTTTTAGTTGGTTTTCATGCAACCACAACTTGCCTCCAAGCAAGAAATTGATAAAAATAGCACCTGCTTTGAGGCTGGTGAACAACATGTTGCTCTCAAGCTACTGGTTGGGAAACACTGCATTAAAGCACATGTGCATAATAATGCAACTACAAGAACTGTTACATCCATATAGTGCATAGTTCAGGGAGATGGCAGACAACAAAGCACTCACATTTGAATGGGATTCCCTTAAAGGCACATCAAAAAGAGAAAAAAACTTAGCTGCACAGTTTTGTGTATCTATATTAAATTCCTGCAAATACCAGAAACTTGAAATATGTTTTGAAAGCTATATTAAATAAATCTTTGGGTTATAAAAAGCAGCTTGATGCCTTGGCCCACCTTGTATACTGTACAGCCACATTTATTTTTTCTTAGGTTAATGTCTGATGTATGTCAGTTAAAGATCATTTCGGATCCCAGTGTCAGGAACCTGTGTATTTATAACTGCTGCCATACTAGACTTTTGGACTCATTAACTACTAAGCTTTTAGCTTGCAGGTCTTATAAGAATGCTACACTTGCTTGTTGATTTGCCAATGTACAGATTTTTTTACATCTAGGGATGCACCAAATCCAGGATTCGGTTCGGGCCTTTTTCAGCAGGATTCGGATTTGGCTGAATCCTTCTTCCCGGCCGAAACAAATCCGAATTTGCATATGCAAATTAGGGGTGGGAGGGAAACCGCATGACTTTTTGTTACAAAACAAGGAAGTAAAAAATGTTTTCCCCTTCCCATGCTTAATTTGTATATGTAAATTAGGGTTCGAATTCGGTTCGGTCAAATCTTTTGCAGAGGATTCGGGGGTTCGGCCGAATCCAAAATAGTGGATTCGGTGCATCCCTAATAAATACTGAGCTCTGGGAGCAGAAAAGGCACAAAGATCTGACAACTAGAAAAGAAGAATTCAGTGGGGTCCCCCACAGTCCTACACATAGTTCCTGAAATAAATATATATAGAGAACAAATTGAATTGCTGGTTACTGGGGGCATGGGTATTTAAGAGACAATGAAAGGAGTCTGGTCTAAATTCTCGAACATGGCCTGTTGTCTTATTCTTAAGTTATTCTTGAAATAGCTTGCAATGGATTTCTCTTGTGACAAATGCAGCACTTTGTCAAGGCTACTAGTCTAATGTGCTGCTCTCCTGCCAGCACAAGAATGCTAAAAAATAGAGATTTTTCTGATATATAAAATGTGCCTGCTGTATGTCGTATATAGTCTTCCCATTGAGAACCCCCCCCCAACAGCCGTAATGTCCCACTTAAAAGATGTTCCTGTTAGGTTCCCCAGATATGGCCACTATTTGCATGGGAAGCTACCAAGAGCTGTTTCTTCCCAGACTATTCACCAAGCTCCTATATACAGAACAAGTTGTGCACCTTTATTTAGTGAAGTTTGAGGGGCACAAGTCCTGTAAATTCAGCACACGCTAATAACTAAATGAACATCTCTGTTGGGTGTGAAAAACTGCCTTAATTACTCACCACCTCTCCCCCACCGCCCGCAAATTCGTTGCATTTTTCATACCACATTAATAGCTGAAAGAAATGTTCTGTTATCAGGAAAGACCTTTTACCCTACCATATAAAAATTCTTTCCTGCAAAAGCACGGGCAGCATTGAATGGTTTCCAGTGTAGCAATGTGAATGCTTTCTTAATCACTGTCTCCTGGGACATCAGCTGTTAATGTGCCAGGGATGTAACGTTGGGAAAGTCAGCTGAAGAATGCCATATAGTGTAACAAGCTAGATGATTTCCTATTTCTGGGGATTAGGCTGAAAATCTCAACTGCAATTTGCAATAATAAGATCTACTGATGGCTTGAAAGAAGATAACAGAGCAGCAAAGCCAAAGAGCAGTGGGAAGCAACAACTGTTAGAGCTATCCTGTGTCACATATAGTACGTTATAAAATACTGTATATTGTATGTGCATGCTCTGTAATTATAACAATATTCTACACACAGCTATAACTATATACCTAATATACACTTACTCAGTCAAGAGGTCATTTACCTCTGATAAAAGCTAAAAGGCTGGGGCTGTAAGGAGGCTGTCGTCTTTGCACAATTATTCAGTGCCAAATACTAGTGAACCCTGTACTTAACACTTTCTCAAGGCAGGTGGTGCTACCTTGCCTCTTTGTGAGCTTTGCTGTGCCCAAGCACTAAATTCTTAGGGCACTGACAAATGAGGAGATCACCTCTAGGGTGTGTGACTAATCTCCTCCAAATGCTAACATGGGAATCTCCACTATGGGGCCTTATTTGTCATTGCCCTTAAGAACTAATTTATAACCACTACAGCAGTTGTGCAAATTTTGACTGCAGTTGCACCTATTGACATAGATGAACCCTGGAGATAATGCCTAGGCAATAGCTCCAGGGTTCCCTAAAAGGGGAACTATCGCGTAAATGAAAAATTAATATAAGCTTCATCTCCCTGAAATAAGACACTTTCTAAATACAAACAATTAAAAATTCTTTACCGTTTAAGAAATAATCAAGTGTAGTGCCGTGGGGGTTTCATTCCCCTTTAAAGAGCGAGCACCTAAGTTAAGGGTGCAACCCACCAAAAGATGTATTAGACCTAACTGTCAATCAAAAACTGACTCCACCTACTGCATGAAGACAGAATGAAGAGAGACAGGTTGCTCAGAGGGGGAGAGTGAAGAGCAGCTTGATTATTCAATTTTTCATTGATTATATTCAGAAAGTTTCTTATTTCAGCATGTTGAAGCTTATATTAACTTTTAATTTTTACAATAGATTTAAGGCCCCCATATACGAACGGATAAAAGCTGCCGACAGACCGAGTCGGCGTCCCTGATCGATATCTGCCCGAAAGTTGGACAGATGCCAATCAAGCAGGTTAAAAAATCCCATTCGATCCGTATCTATTCGTTGATCCGACCGCCCGTTTGGCCTCCATTCTGATCCAATCATTGGGCCCTAGGGCCCATGATCAGATTAGCCCGATATTGCCAACTTCAATGTGGCAAATTCTGGGAGAGATCCACTCATTTGGTGACATCACCAAATGAGCGGATCTCTCTGTGTATGGCCACCTTAGGAGTTGTGTGTCAATAGGCAAGAAGCACTTGCATCTAAAGAAATGACATCAAACTTATTTGGAAAAATTTCAGCCCAATCGCATAACAGTTATGGTTCCGTGTTGGCACAACCTGGAAAAAACTTTGCATTATGGTTAAAACAAAAACATGGCAAATGAACTCCAAATTGCAATTTGCTCACTGCAGGTGAGGACATAAATGAGCACAGCATTTCAACCCAGTGTGCTACAGTATTTTGGACTTTTGCAAGTGTTTTGACCCGTGGCAGGTCGGATATATTACTGTTCCAGCACCTGGTCCGAAGGGATTCGAGGTGAGAGGTTTGAGCACTCCATTCTAGAGTGGAAAAAATTAGCTCACTAATCTGGAGAAATGCACAGAGCATACTCTAGGAGGCAGGTTTATCAAACCTCACCCATTTTTTGTTAATTGCAATGAGATTTTAAGAACAGTATTTATCAAATGGTGAGTTCTCAATTTCACCCATAGATAAATACAATTCTAAAAATCCCATATGAATTTATAGAATGTGGGTGAGTTATCTATTATTATTATTATTATTTGTTAAGCTCTAGACCCCTAGGTGTCCATATCCTGCACACTGCCACTTGCACCTCTTATTTGCAGTTGAAAACAAGTCCTAAAGGACATAATGCAATAAAAGTCCCAAAGTTTATACAGTCCCGACTGGCAACAAAGCCTTAAGCGTTTTGTGACCAAAACACAAACACAGGCTGAACCTCAGGCAGATTTGGGGAGATTTAGTTGCCTTGCGACTAATCACCTCTTCTTCTGGGTGAACTGCCAGTAACCCCCACCTCCCTCTGTACAAGATTATGCACCTGGAAATTAGCTGTTCCTGCTGGAAATCATCAGTGTGCGAGCTGCTGGGGGTCCTGAGGGGGTGCGGGCCCTGGCCCAATGGCACCAACTGCTCCCCCGGTAGTTTCGCCACTGCGAACTGCCTTCCCCCTGTGGCAATGCACTTGTGGTGCTTCGATTTCTGAAGTCTCCTGAAGTTGCCTCACGAGGAAACTTTGGAAATCAAAGCGCCGCAAGTGCCAATGCGCTGGTGCTTTCTCATTATAGCAGGCTGAAGGGAGATTGCCACCCAGGAGAAGAGGTGATTAGTCTCCACTACTCTGTCAGTGTGATCATATCCTAAGGCTCAGTCAGAGATGAAACAACTTTTAAATAAACACTTTTAATGTATTAGCGTGGCAGATTCCTAGAGTGCCTAATGCTTAGGTTCTGTGTGCACCACGACCATAGTCCAGTCATTTATCTGTACTGCATAAAGTAGAGTTCCAATTTTGTGTACACGGATTTTATGTTTTTCAAGTATTGACACCTTTTTTTGCGGTCCCATACAGGCAAGTATGTCTCTATGGGACCTCCCTAGATTTTACAGTTTTGTCCAATTCAGCCAATTTGAGGATTTTCCCTTAGAAATATAAAATTGGGGTCCTACTGTATAAAATTTCTAATCACAGTAAGGTGCCCTGATGTATAGTGCAATACGTGAATTAGTATTCTACTCTTTAGGTGCAAGATGAAGTGCCTATAGGCACAAGGTGTATTGACAGCTCTGTACATGACTTCAGGTAAGACAGGGGTTGAGCAAAGGTATCTATTGTATGTCTGAGCTTGCCACACCCAACTACTTATAGCCAACAAACTGTTCTTAGTACAGGCAGCTGTATGTACTACATTAATAGCAAATGTGCTCCTCTTATAACACACCTAGAGCGTATACCTTCCAAACTTAAATGACCCCTGTAATGTTCACTTTGTCTGCATTTTGGGAATTGGTGCACAACTGCTAGTATGACTATAGTTTTATTCATAAACACCTGTGGTTTTTGTGGGAAGGGTTTGAGGCAGATAGAGAATATCTAGGGTTCTAAATTGCGGGGCTTTGTCAAGAAAACAAATAAAATATGGATGAACACCGTGGAGCTGTAAGCAATACACTTCTGCTGTCTATGGGATAGAAATAAATGTCAGTTCCAATTAGGGATGCACCAAATCCAGGATTCAGTTCAGAATTTGGCTAAGATTCGGCCAAGATTGGGCCTTTTTCAGTAGGATTTGGATTTGGTCAAATCCAAGTACCTGGCTGAACCAAATCCAAAAAAATCACGTGACTTTTCTTCACAGAAACAAGGAAGCCAAACATTTTTTAGCCACAAGCTATGTGCACAGTTCTCTTTCTGACTTTTCCCTATAATTTACATTTGCAAATTAGAGTTTGGGATTCAGCCAAATCCTAAAAAAGTGGATTCGGTGCATCCCTAGTTCCACTTAATAAATTTTAATTGTTGCTGTTACTGATCTTTTACGATAAAATAACAATCTAAGCAGAAGAGAATAATAATTGGCAGGATGATTTGTGACTGCACAATAATATGTAAAGTGTTTAAATCAGCTGCATAGTTCTCTGTAGACATAGCAGTGAATATTGCAGTGGACTGGGCAGGGAAAATGCAAATGAGGTTAAATGACTAATGTAAATGCTGACCATAGGTAGACAGATTCTATATCATGTTCAGTTTCTACATAAACATTAGCCTGCAAACCAAATTATTGTGGCACTAAAGAATAAAAACACTGATTTGTCTCATGGTGATATGGGTTGGGGATGGGTGGAGACAAGGGAGGCATCACATCAAAGGAGACTAGGGGGCAGATTTACTAAGGGTCGAATTTCGAATGCAAAAAAAATTCGAAATTCGACCAGGGAATAGTGGGGGAATAGTGGGGAAGTAAAAGAATTCAAATTCGAATATCGAATTCTTTTAGCGCAATTTGATTGATCGATCGAACGAACGATCAAATAGGGAAAATTCGATCGATCGAATATTCCAATTGAATTTGAATCGAATATTCGAACGAGTTTAATCGATCGGTCACATTCGATCTTAGGGAATGATCCTCATTTCGGTAGGTTTAATCTGGCGAAGTAGGTGATCGAATTTAAATGGGAAGTATTCGACCATCGAATTTTCGAATATTCGAATAAAATTAAATTTGAATATTCAAATTTGAATATTCAAATTCGAACATTCGATGGTCGAATTTGCCTAATTTGCATATTTGAAATTTGAATTCGAATCTTTTTGAAAATTCGATCGAATATTCGAATCCCTCATGTGAATATATGTGAACTTAGTAAATCTGCCCCTAAGACTTGAATTGAAAAAGCCCTGCTATTATATATATATACAGTGATTTTTTTCCAAGTTCCCTGTATAATTGTGTATAATATTCTTGAGCTATATCATGTATGTATAAATGTATTTTACTGGCAACTGCACCTGTGCACTTTAGCACCCATATTATTAACTGAACTCTGTGTCCATATAGCACATCAGCCCTGCAATGTTAACAAATAAAAAAAAATACAGGTTTGGAGGCAAAACAATCTATTGGGTTTATTTAATCTTTAAATGATTTGTTTTATTAATCTCAAGGTATGGTGATCCAAATAACAGAAATACCCCTTATTCAGAAAGCAAAAGGTCACCAGCATTCTGGATAACTGTACTAAACAGCTACTGCTAAAATTGTATACAAGATAAATGGCTAACTTGGGAGCAACTCTATTCAAAAAACACTTTTTACTTACTGAAAGAAAAAACAGTTCTAAGCAACTCTCCTATAAACATAAAAAAAAAAAAAAGTTTCATATGTCATTGCAGCTGAAATAATATTTGTTTATATCATCTGCACGGCTGGTTCTGACTCCTGTATCCATTTAGAATGGACTTGGAGACTGGACTAATTTCCAAGAGCACAGAAAGGGATATAGAATTAGTATTTGAAAATATTACAAGACCTTTAATACAAAAGCAAGAGACTTTAGGCTTCACTAACACATCATCTTTCACTGAAGATAAAGCTCACCTTGCTGCTGTAATATCCAAGCACAGTAAGTGTAAGGGTTGCGCCCAGCAAACCTATTCCGTGGGGAGTGCAGGCAGGATGTGATTGACTGGGTGTTTCTAACAGTTAAATGATGTAGGCAATGTGACCTTTGAATGTGGTTATTGAGGAAAGGCATTTACAACCTAAATACAAAGGTTTCATTTTTCAAATCAAGTGTAATTCTTTAACATGATAGGATAAAGGTTAGCAAGACCAATTCTGTATGCAATTAAAAATAGCACCTTAGCAGTACTTTGTGAATACCCTATGAGTTAATACTACAGATCTGAGATCTATTCTCCAGAATGCTTGAGACCTGGGGTTCTCTGGATAAAAGGTCTTTTTGTTATTTGGATGTCCATACCTCCATAATCAGCTAAAGGAATCATTTAAACATACATTAAACCCAATAGGATTGTTTTACCTCCGATAAGGATTTATTATATTTAAGTTGGGATCAAGTACACTGTATGGTTTTATTATTAGAGAGAAAACAGAAATCAGGAGAAAAGTCTGTGTATTGGAGATGTCCTTTCTGTAATTCAGAGCTTTCTGGATAATGAATCCCATACCTGTATTACAATTCTTTGTCCTTTTTATATAATGTCACAATGGGAAACATTACAGCTCTGTTCAATGGGCTAAAACAAGAACCTTATGACCAGGCATAACAAGAACAAAGAAACTCCTCATAGGGTGATGAGGACTACCCCAAATTCACCCTCCAATCAACTGCCTTTCTACCTTAACAAGGAACAGCACAATATCCATACATAATGTTAGTATACTTACACTCAATCATTTTATATTGCACCTATTATGTGGACCCCCGATCCTGGACAGCTGACCAATGAGAATGACTGGTAGAGCTAATTTACTGTCAAAAGAAACAAGAAATAGAAACCAGCAGACTAAATGGCACACATCGGCTTATTATGTTTAATATAATATGCAGCTTTTCATAGCAGTGGGCAAATCTGTACCCCCTGCACTCTCCAAGTCCAAGCCATTAGGGCTAGGCCAGACGGGGAGATTCGGGGGCATTTTGTCTCCTGGCGACTTCTAGCCGCGACTTGTAGCCCCGGAAACCTCCCCGAATAGCCAAGTAAGCAAGCGCACCGGCGTTGCTTGAAAACGCCGGCGCGTATCCACGAGGAGCGGCGCGCTTTTTGAAAGCGCTCCAAATTGCCTCGCCAGTGTGGATACGCGCCGGCGTTTTCAAGCAACGCCGGTGCGCTTGCTTACTTGGCTATTCGGGGAGGTTCGGGGGCTACAAGTCGCGGCGAGAAGTCGCCAGGCGACAAAATGCCCCCGAATCTCCCCGTCTGGCCTTAGCCTTATATATGGTGAAGGTTAACAAACAACAATTTGCATAGAGAGAGAACTGATTCGTGGGTAAGGAAAGCCACCGGCATGGTAATTAAAAATTCAGAAAATCTTGGGAAGTAAGGGGCAGATTTAGGTTAAAAAACCCTTGAATTCAACCATTGAATTTTGGTTGAATTGCAAGGATTCTAAAGATTTTAGAATAGAAATAATTAGATCGAATGATTAAATCGTTTGATTCGAACGATTTTAACCGTTCAATTGAATTTTTTTTTTATTTGATCTAAAAAACTTAGAAAAACCCTATGGGAGCTTCCCATAGGATTTAACAGCAATTCAGTAGGTTTAAGCTGGCGAAATAGAGAGTCGAATAAAAATTTAAAGGGCAAGTAATTCGACCATCGACTAGTCGAATGATCGAATAGATTTTTAATTCGAATCAATCGAATTTTTAAAATTCGATGGTCGAAGTGGCCAAAAATGTTATTCTAAAATTCGAATATTCCATTAAATTCGATCGAATTTCGAATCATTCACACAAATTTAGTAAATCTGCCCCTTAGTGTATGCAGTGCTTAGCAATATGTAAACACAAACAGAGGTATGGTTATTACATGTTATACAGTAACAATAGATAAATCAATACTTAACTGCTTAGGTGTTTTAGCACACAGTTGGGATTGAAGTCCCTGACCCAAATAGCTTCCACTAAAATAAAGAAACAAGTGACCACAAAATTGTGTGCTGGATATCAGATAAGAGAGGTGAAAATACGACCCTTTGAGAAGCTAAGAGAAGTTGTATCTATGCACCCTACATCTGTGCTTAGTTGGTGTAACAATAACGTGTAGATACTGCTTACAAGCTATTCATCTGGTTAGTGGCATGTGTAAAGTACAGGAATTTTTGTCTTGCATTGAACAAATGTTAGCGCTTTATTGGGGGGGAATGTAATTAAAGTCACAAAGAGAAAAACATTGCGCACCAATAAGAGTTAAAATCCACATCTCGCAATGTAATATTGTTCCTTAAACGGTTATTGCATTGCAAATCGTTATTGCGCATTATAATCGCACACTCAAGTGCTTGAAGGTGTCGTAATCTTTTGGAGCAAACATTGCAACTTTTTCAGTAAGAAGTTTTATTACATTGACAGCGCATTAGCGCAAAGTATAACATTTTCAAACGGCCTTCCGCTGGAGGAAGTGGTTGCTAAACAGTATCCGGGTTAGCAAATGTATATTGCATTCGCGTAAAGCAAAATTTGTTCGCACAAAGGCTTAACTTTTGCATTGCGAAGAGTTTTTTTGCGTTACAGATGTATATTACATTCCCCTATATGCATCATAACGTACTTATACTGCTTCTCTTTTTGTCTCAAGCCTTTAGTGACCCCAAGTGGAAGAAAACTGGCTTGCTATAGCTAGCTCTACTCATCTGCCACATGTCTGCCTCACCATAAATACATTGTTCAGAAATCTCTTCTTCTATGCTAGTACAGGTATGAGACCTGTTTTACAGAATGCTTGGGACCTGGGGTTTTCCGGATACGGGATCTTAATTTGCATATCCATATCTTGAGTCTACTAAAAAAATCATTGAACTGTTAATTACACCCAATAGTATTGTTTTGCCTCCAATAAGGATTAAATATATCTTAGTTTTATTACTGTTACAGAGAAAAAGGAAAACAATACAGGTATGGGACCTGTTATCCACACTAGAGAACTCCCTCCCTCCTCCCACACAGCCTTCCTGTAGGGCAAATGACCCTAATTTTTTCTTACCCCTCCATGCAGATTCTGGCCTCAAGGAGTCACGGAAATTTCGTGAATCTTCATGACTTTCATGCACAGTTGTTCGGGACCATAAATTTCCTTCAACTGCGCATGCGCCGAAAACGCCACTCTGATTCCAAAGAAGAGCGAAGAAATAAGATGGCGCCTGTGAACTCCTGAGGCCAGAATCTGCACAAAGGGGTAAGGAAAAAATTAGGGGCATTTGTTGAGGGGGGTAGGTAGATCTACAAATAAAGAATAAAATACGAATAAAGAAATCGGAAACTTTGTGACTTTCGGGCGCAGTAGTTTTGTACCTACTGCGCATGCGCCCCCCAACGCCGATGACTACAGGAAGAAGAGTGATTGGGAGAAAATGGCCGCTGTGAACTCCACTGGAAAGGACCTGGAAGGAGGGGGAGGATGTAGGCCGGGGGGATGAGTGAAGGGTACCGACACAGGGGAGGTTTTTTGCCCCCGAAGGCATCGAATTCTCCTTTAAGTGTACTATGAATAACTTTAATACAAAACTTTGCCAGGTAAAAATTGTCAAGTTCCTATAGATGTCAATGGGAGCTGCGCTGATCCTACTGAACCACTCCAAATTAATTTGGCCTTTTAGAAGTACAGTAAAACCCCCATTTTAAATCCCGATTTTACGTTTTCCCTAATTTTATATTGTTGTTTTGTAGTCCCACCTATATATTATGCATAATACATTTCCCTGATCTTACAATTTCCCGGAATTTGCACCATTTTTTTCTGATCCCCTGAAAAACGAAAAATGGGGGTTTTATTATATATCTTTTTTGCTAGGAATTGTCTGAAAAACTATTTTCAGAGGTTTTCAAGGTATTCATATTTTTTAGTGCAGAGTTCAGTGTAATTTTCCATTCATACTTTTTTTATTCCAATTTTTTAATAAATATCATGACATTCGTACACTTAGGGCGTTATTTATGAAAGGTCGATTTTTATTATTGACATTTTTGCAGCTCTGTAATTTGAGAGATTTACATACCTCGAATGAAACCAAATGAACTCAAATTCCAAAAGCTGGAATTGTGCTTTCAGCGGGAGAAACCCAAATCACTTGAATTGATTGAGTTTTTGGCTAAAACCCTCTGAAAAAAGCACAAACATTATGATGGCTATTAACATCTTCAAACGGTTCACGGGGCCTCTGCCATTGACTTCTACAGGTTTTAGATGGTGTATTTTTGGAATCGAGCTATTTCCAGGGTTGGGGTATAATACATCTTGGAAAAAAATTTTTTTTTTTTTTTTAAACCTTGAAAACTTGAGCATTCGATCGTTAGAATCAAACAGATTTTTTGGACGCTCAAATGAAATTTCTTTTGTGAAATCGAACGATCGGTATCCGATCCTACGAATTCATCGAGAAATCGTATAGCAAGCAAATTGATAGCCTAAATCAATTCGATAACCATTTCAATGGTCGAATGCTCATCAAATTACGAATTTGGTTGAGCTAATTTCCGGGAATAATAGTAAATTTGCCCCTAAATGTTACCTATAGGTCATGTTGATAATTTTTTGGTGAGAGGTTTGTTTTTGTATATAATTGTTAGTTGAATTTCCTAAGCCTGACTCCTAAGCCTGCTAACGGACTCCTGCTGCACAAATATGGCAGCCCCCTCATACAGGAACATGGGGGATCAGACAGGTAATGTAAAAGCATCATGCAAATACTTTATGGCAAAGTTAGAAGTAGCTTTCAAAGCCAATATTATAATAGATATAAAAAAAGAGTTTGATTTCAGGTGTCTGTATCTCTTTAAGTTGCATGAGTAAGTGTCAGTTGAGACACCAACTGAGAAAAATTGGAGGTGGCTTTTTACTCAGGCCTGTACTGAGCATCACTAAGATGCCATGTTATATGGCAGTGTAACCTATCATTGGGCATCTTCCCCAATACTAAAGCTATTACAGAGAATAGATCCAGCAGTAGTAGTAGTTTTAATGCTTTTCTATTTATTGGATATCTAGTTCATTAGTGAGCAACAAAGTTTATTGGTGGCTATGGACATACGACCTTGAATGTGATGCTCTCCACTTGTATTACATACAAATTGTTTGCCTTTGCTTTGTCTGCCCTGTTAAAGAAAATCAATTAAAACAATTGTTAAAATGTGTATATACATTCTGAATGCTTGGTACAAATACATTTAATCCCCAAAACAATTTCAAGTCTCATTATGGCATGTCAACACAGCAGCCACATTTGTTCCCTACTTACCCCACCCATGCTTACCTGCTCCAGACAGTTCAGTGGTAGTGAGTTGTTCGCCGTCTGCTAATTTCATTGCAAAACAGACAGAGTCTCATGAATTTTATACTCAAAACTAATAAGAAAGGGTGTTGCATGCGGACGTATGCATGGGGAAATACCTATCCAGACATTAATTTATGTTCCCTTTTATGTCCCCTTCCAATATAAAAAAGCAGTCAAGGTCCTATAGACGTCAATGGGAGCTGCTCTGATCCTATTAGCCATTCTGAGTTTTTGAGGGTTTTTGTTTTTTTTTTCTCTAGTAATTGTCCTAAAAATTTGACTTTTTAGAGGTTTTATTATTTATTAGCATTTTGTTCATGTTGTTTTTGTTTGTGCTTGTATCTTAATAAATTACAAGGCATTCATGATCTTACATAATAGCGTTTCATTGTATTTTTCAAAAATTCTAAAAACACAAATTCAAATGTTGATAAATAGGCGTAAGTGTAGTGGGGGCTTGTTTTAAGTATTATAAAAGAATTTGAAGCCTATGGCATTGCCACAGGCCACAGATAGATTTCTACTGTCAGGAGCAGAAAAAAAACAAGTAGCCCTCAGCCCAAAGTATATAAATCATTGTATTGTACTTACTTGCCTTATAGTTCAAATCTAGGTGCAAATCTTGGCGCTAAAGGCAAACCAAAAAAAGTTGTAAAAAAACCTTCACATGGAAAAATAAAGACACAAATCAAACACACAGTTTTTATTAGCCTTTAACTAAACTGAACTATTTAAAGCATAACAATGAAATGATAACCATTGATCAGAAGCATCAGAATCAACGATATCTAATTTAGCTATAACTGCATCTGCACTGATTTAAATAAACACACATTCATTTACAAATCGTTAAGCTGTTTAGGAGTTTTTATTAATGTGCATTCAAATATATGGTCTTATAAAATATTAAATCAGCCTGAGAGCTTGTTCTGTCAAATTTGCCACCACTGGGCCATAGTATAGAACAAAAGCCAAGTAATTAGGGGGATACCATGAATTGTCAAACTACTATACGTATGGCTATAGTTAGCAAAAATGTTAAATATATTTCAGCTTATGGGGGGTATTTACAAAAACTCGAATTTATTTAATATTTTTTATTAAAACAAAGTTGCCCCAAATACCATCCATGGATTTAACTAATTTATCAGCTCAAAAAAGTCAATGAAGGAAAAGTCTTGACATAAAATCATATTATAATAAAGATCATAGAACTTTTTTGAATTTGCCGTCTGATTTATTTGAGTTGTCACCCTAAAAATCCCACGTTTTCTGGCGCAGATAACAATGTCAAGAAACATCTTCGACCATAAAAAAGGCTTCATAAATGAGCCCTTTAACATGACCTGCGTTTATTTTTTCAGTCTCAAGGTGCAAGTTATTTTACAGGTTATGTCTATTTTTCTGTTATTTTATACCAGTGCTGTAAACCTCATATCCTGATGCAATGATCAACTGTGCACAGGGAGGTAGGTTTATCAAAATATACATTTTCTAATTTAAAAAAAAAATGGAATTTGCACTTATAGCTTAAAAATTAAAAATGCAGTAACGTTTTCAAAATGTTTTATTCATCTCAAAAGCTAAAATGGAAAATTTGCTTAAATTCTGCTAATAGAACCATGAACTTAACAGCTTTCACATACCAAATTTTTTAATTCAAGTTTTCTGTCATTAACAAATATTGTAAATTCAAGTTTTGGAAAAGCAAATTTGTTATTTTGCCACAAAAAAACTCAAATGGACTCTTTGGATTTTATATAGAGGAACGCTCATCATGATTTCCCCCAGTTAATTCCTTATTCTTGGTTATTTCTTTCCTTTTTGTCTTTCCTTTTTCTTCTCCTATTTTGTTTGCAAATTGATGCAGTATGCATATGGAAATTGAAAATATTTAATAACCAATAAAAACTTGAATTGCGGGGAAAAACTTGAATTCAAATGTTTGCAAATGAGCCCTTTGTGTAGTACCTCCAATTATGATTTTTTATAAAACCTACCTGAACAATACAGTATATAAAAACAGTATATAAAAGTATATTTCAACTTCATAATATAAAGTATATATTTCATAAATACTGTAGTTCTGATTTAAATAAAATTTTCCTATGAACCAAATAAGTCAAAACTGTTAATGAAATAGGTTTATTTATTAAATCATATAGCCAGTCATAAGAACATGAATGTTAAAAATAACTCTACGATATTTATATTATACTCTTAAGAACTGAATTCAGTATAATCATACATTTATATACATTGTATTGTTGATATTAGTTTTAAAGGAATACTTTGGAGTTACAAAACACAAACAAAAAATAAAATATATACACAAACACACACTGAGGGACGTTCATCAATGAAATTACTAAAATGCCAGTGTGTTTTCAGAATATATTTAAGGGACTATCACACTAATAATTTTCATCACAAACAGTTCTCTAAAACTGTGCATGAATACTTTTGCAACCAGTGGTAGGTGTAACCCTTGGAGTACAAATACCAGCAGTTACTTCAGTATCTCCTCAGTGTTGTAAACAGAAATATTCCCTGTAATTGTCCTTAAAGAATTTGAATAAAAACAATTGTTTTTATGATACTTTGTTTCAGTTTTATTTGTTAATGTTCTAAAACAAATCACTAGAAATTGGTTGAACATACACCAAGTTAGGGATTGGGTGCAGTGGAGCAAATTATTTAGCAATCTTTAAAAAGGGGACATTATGTATATTTATGGTTCATAAATAATATTAAAATGATAGTTTTCTAATATATTTTGTTACTGTGGTTCATTGAGCAAGTTCTTAAAAGAGCAGGAAAGTATAAATCACTTGGGGGATATCACTTACCTGATATCCTGGGGCGGTGCTTGTTAGCAGAAATTGCATCAGCCCAGGGTACTTTGGAGAAAATACAATGGAACAATTCTCTTCCTTCTTGGCCCATGCGCAGTACAGTGAAAAGCCAAATTTTAACAAAAAAGTCAACCGTTTCCTTGTACTATGCATGCGAGTGCCCTGGGCATTGACAAAAGAAGCAGAAGTAAAAGAGAATCGCTCTGTAGTGCTGGCTGAGAAGAATCCCTGACCAGAGCAGAGCACCAACCCAGGTTATCAGGTAAGTTATATTGCTGAAGGGGCACCTAAAATTTGGCACCCCCCAATGATTAGTCTTTCCTTCTCCATTAAATGAACCTGTACACCTTATTGTTAACATTTGTTCAAGTCTAAACAAGTATTTTGACAAAAGGGACTTGTTATTAAAAATACAATTTCAAATTAAGTCGGCAGTTACTGGAGGGTTCTGCGCTGTTCACCCCTGTAAGCTTCTACTGCTAGAAAGGGAAATAAATACAAAGGCAATGTAAGCCAGTATGAAAATGTATTTTGTTTACAACAGATTCAGTGCAACACTAGTGCTCACAGCATGACTGAGTTGTTTGCATTAGGAAAAACAAATATTAGCCTGAACAGTATACTAATATACCATATAACTTAAACACAGAAAAAACTATTTGTAAATCTGATTTATTAAACATCCACTATAGGCTGTGTGCATTTTAAGGCTAGGACTGTTCCCTTTCATTATAATAGCGTTTCTTAACATTGGGTCCATATTTGATGTTGGACTACAATTCCCAGAATTCTTGGGGTCCCATGGATAAGAAACAGGGCTACAGAAGAAGTTTGATAAATCTATTACACAAACTATTTTTATATTTTTTGTTAAATAATAAAGATATAACATAAATGCATCAGACAATGCTCATTGTATGCATGGAGATTTAAAGGGGTTCAAAAAGCAAAAACTGATTTTTGGGTCCTCCTACCAAAAATTTACACTGCTTCAGAAATAAAGGCTAAAGTTTGCCCTGTTTCCTCTTCTGCCAAGAAAGCCATTCATAATGATGATCTGACGACGCCTGTTTAGGAGAATTTAGGCTCCTGCTCCATTGCACCAAAATAAAAAAACTGCTGCTGGCTGCAAGGCCAAACAAAAGCAGTGTTCATACTTCTGTGCAATGTAGCAGAAGCTGAAAATTTCAACTAAACAGCACAGCCAGTTTTAGGGTCGGAGGGACACTGGCTAAAACCGACTGACCAAGACCAACTCCCCGATTGATGCCCCTCCCCCCACCACGAGAAAGGGAAACAAGGTATGTGCTGGAAAGTGGAGGAGTGGGAGGGTTGTGGCTGGGGCAGGCCAATGGCCATCAAAAGGTAAGAGGGTAGGACAAATTTTAACCTTTATTTCTTAAAATGAGCAATCATTTTAAAGTAAACTGGTTCTATGTTAATTTTTGTGTGGAGATCTCGAAAAATGTCATGTATTACAGCCCACAACAAAGGAATATAATCAAGATCTGCAGTGTTCTTGCACTACATGTCCCTAGTATTTTCAGTTATGCCTTCTTCTGAATTTCCAGAAGCACTGGATTATTTCTAAAAGTAATACATTTATGTCGAAAAACACAATTTCACTAAGTAAAAGGCACATAGAGATGTCTGTATTATAATGACATCACTAGAAATCAAATGAATAAGTTGTCCTCAGGTTGGGTTAGATGAAGTTTCTGTATTTCTGGAATACACAAAGTAACAAGACTTTCTTTTTGGATACTGAACTGAATCTCAGTTGCCCTAGGTATGAAGAATATTTATTTTGGTATTGCATAGCTTGAAAAAGCAGTGCCTGTCATGTTGTAGAGCTGGTCAGGCAATATATTAAAATGGAATGCCTTGAGGCCAGTTTTTCATCTGCCTTGGGCTCTAACACAGCTCTTCATGAGCTGTGATGCCTCACCATATTAGTCAGTCTGTTTTTTTGTCAGCCAAGATATCCTGTTTACACATGACAATGAGTTGCTGGATGTGGATGCCAGAAAGTATCACAATTCACTCTGTCTTGACAAGTCTTGATATAGAAAGCTTGGCGCTCAGCTAGTCAGGAATTACAGTACTGGATACACAAGTAAAGAGGTAAATAACATTACAGATCTAAATGTTCAGTATATAATATATATGCATTTTGGATGCAGAGGAATTCATGACATGACAGCATGTGGGCAAAACATAAATTGTTATAAAACAATTAGGTGCTATTTTTAGGCTTTGTGTTAGTATAGAGTCTATACAAACAGTGTTAAAAACTGCAGGGAACAATTTACATTGATTGGGCTCTCTGGCTACAAGAAATACATAGCCCATTCCTTGCCCTTCTGTTAAGATTATTTATTCAGCATTGAGCCTGGATTTTCTTTGAGATGGAGGAACAAGGTGTAGGGGGAGATCATTGGGCAACTCATACCCCTCTAGCTTTATTTTAATAAGATGCTTTGCCAAAGCAAACTCTTCATCATCCAACATGCCATCTTTATCATTATCTGCCAGCTTCCAGATCTTCCCCAGAACACTGTTGGGCAGCTTTGAAGTTACCATCTCTTTCTTGGCACTGACACCAGAGATCTTGCCATTGATTGGAGACAGTGTGTAGAACAGCTCATCGTAGGCAGGCTTGTCTTTTTCCACCACCCATTCCTCATCTTCAGCACCTTCACCTGCTCCTTCACCATACCCTTGACCAAAAGGACCTTCCATTGTACCCTCAAATGCTCCTCCATGCACCATTTGAGTTGGCATGCTGCTTTCTTCTTCACGGATCATGCTCATCAGAGGAGCAATTTTATTTGCCAACATGTTGTCTACAGCTTCGATCAACTTTGGTTTCATAGCGTGGAATTTGGAAAAGTCATACATCTCTAGCTGTTGCTGTACACAAAAAAGAAAAACAAAATATGTGAATGCACACATGGATTCCTCTTGTCTGGAGTGATGATCATATCCTGTAGTTGGTATATGATCAACACCTACCCTAGTTGAGCTTCAACCCATTAGGGGAGTATAAACTTATAGTGTATTCCATGAAAATGGAAAACTTAGAATGAAGCTGCTATATACCATTTAAACCTTTTACTGAATCCTCTGGATTGAACTGCAGAAATAACCCTACTAATTTCAGTTCACATGTTCACATTGGATTGAAATAATTTGAAGCTTTGCTTTGCAGCCATGGAGATCTACTGACTCCATCATCCCCCAAAACAGTTAAGTAGCAAGAGATAGGCAGAACAACTTAAAAGCAAAATTCTGTCACAATCCAAGTCCTCCATGAGGTTGAAAGGGAAAATGCATCATGGGAAAACAAACTTGGCAAATGCTAAATTAATTCTGTATAATCAAGTGAAATAACATAACTTTTTTAACACTGGCCCTCATGTCAACCACTAGAAAGCTGGATGTGGTTTGCATGAAAATTGATATTGTACTTAAAAGGGAAATTTATAGCTGCCCCAAGTCATTATGCAACATGACAGTGCTGGCTAATAAACAAACCATTCAGAATTGTATTCCCTCCTATTTCAGCTTTATCCTTACTTATGTTGGCTTACCATATAAACATTTTTGCAATCCAAAACGTAACTGAGCTGCATTTATTTTTCAACATCTTTTGAAGTACAAACGTTACATAAAAAGAATGCCCACTTAGACTTTAAAGGCCCATCCCTGTACAGAATCAAATAATCACTATAACAGTTAATGACTTATAAATTTGGCAAAGCAGCTGAACCTTTTAGGCTCAAGCCAGACGCCCTTGGCGACGAATCTCCCCGAATCGCTTCCCATTGCCTTCCAGCGACTTAAATGAATAATTGCCTGCGCCTATTCACATGCCGCGCTTTCCTGAAATCTTCGGAAGAGCCAGCACCCTGTGTGAATAGGCGCAGGCGATTATTCATTAAAGACGCTGGAAGGCAGGGGGAAGCGGTTCGGGGAGATTTGTCGCCCCAAAGAAGAGGCGATTAGTCGCCAGGCGACAAATCTCCTTGAATCTTCCCATCTGGCCTTACCCTTAGGAGCTCTACATCTTGACAAAAAGCAAGGCTACAGACCACTGAATTAAACTTTAACTGTTAATAATATACATTGGCAGATCTGATATGCGCTATTCCTTCAGATCCAGAGTGACCAGCAGAAAACCTACATCACTGGGACTGGTGACAAGGATGAGGGACCCTTAATTATTTTCTTCAAAAAAACCCCAATACATATTTCGTATAACTTATAGGTGCCCTGATGGCACCATGTACTTACATGGAGTTTGCACACAATGGAATCTATACTGTAGATATGCATACCAAGCATTCCATCAGTATACATAATTCCAGTGAGATGTCATCATATAAATTACATGAGTGAAGTCCAACTTTGCAGTGTAGTGGCCAGAATATACTAATATACTGTTGTGTCAACACTGAATTATTTTATGGCTTGTAAAGGAAAATTTGTGTGAAATTTAATAGGGTACATTCTTTTTAATCGAATGATAAGCCTGTTTAGGATGATGAGAGAGTGTGGTTTACCAATATTTAGCCACATGCTGCATACACATGGTAATCCACAGAATAAATCAGCCAGATGGGTAGTGAAGCGCTGCCCATATGGTAACCCAAAGGTGTGTCCAAAGGTTGCGTCCTATAATGGTATATCAATGGACAAAAGGATACAGTAGAAAGATGTGGGGGGTAGGTTAGAAAAAACTGATCTAGTGTATAACAGAATTGGAGATATTCAGGGTTAAAAAGGCATGTCAGCTGAACTGATTAAACTTGTCATGTTAGTTGTATGTACATCTAATTATCTAAGAAGCTGGACAGCACTGCCCTAGGGAACTAAAGTAAACCCGGACTGGCAATCTGTGGATTCTGGCAAATGCCAGAGGGGCTGCTGTAAGATAAGACAGTCTCTATTTATTGGGCTGGTGGGCACTGATTGGACCTCTGTGTACAAGAAATGCCAGGCCTTATTTTGTATTCCAGTCCAAACCTGAACTAAACGCGATATTTGGGGCAAATTTGAGTCAGTATAAATACACTTTGTTGCAACCTGAATATAAAAGACAACTAAAATTTGCAAAACCACAAACTGAGGTTTAAAGACAGTACCTGCATTTTTTTCACTTCTGGAAAATCTCCGGGTGAAATCTGATGCTCCCTTTGAAGCTGAATATAAATCTCTGGAAGCTTATTTATCAACTCCTTCTTCTTGGTATCCTTGCCAAACACTGCTGGCATCTCTTTCTTCAGGTGACTAATTATATAGGCATGTACCTGCAAGAAAGTACATTGTGAGTTTCTGTCACCTCACCAGTATGGGAGAAATATGACAAGGAGAACATACATGGCAAGGAGTGCCCCATACCCCATATCTCTTCAATTCTGATAAAAAATGACAAGGAATGAAATGGATACCCACACAATATTGACATTTCTACTGGGCCAGTCCAAGAATGTGATATCCTAGGCATGGCACTTTTTAGGTTTAAATGCCCAATTCCCAGGGCTACAGCCTACCAAACGTCTTGAACCTATTCATTATGGTAGGATTGGAAGTTGGCTAGCTGCCTACATTTTTCTTTGGAAGAGAACAGAAGCCCAAGAATTTAAGCTACTGCAACCCTGAAATAATTTATCTAAAATAAAAAATATCACAATCCTGGGTCCTGTGAGTGTCAGTCTTATCTACAGTCTATATACACCAACGAATGCAAAGTGAGTTGCAGCTATTCTTCTGCACATCAAGGGAAAGTTCTCAAGTTGTGCTCAACACTAATTTTTAAAAACATTAGGCAGGGGTGCAATGAGGCTTTGACCACAAAATACATATATATATAAATACAAGAGGTATTTGCACTTGCATTCAACCCATTATCAATGTTTGGAAGTGTTAACCTTGAAAGCAGTAAGTAAGTTGCAGGTAAAACTTAGTACCTGTGTAAAATGTATAATAAAGTAATATAATAAGTGAGATTGGGACTGGCCATACCAGGGATGACCTTGGCTTAGTTGGTCAGCTTAAACATATTGCAATATATTGACAAATTATCCATGTTTTGTTTAAAGGGTAAGGCATGTTTTAGTGGCTTAAGGCACACAATTTCTCAATGTCTTAAACATATTGATAATGGGCTGAATGCATAAGATAGAACTGAACTTGCTCAGTTGTTTCCTTGTGTTGTCAATTGCTGCTGCTTTGTGTTTCAGCCACAAGAAATTGGTGTAAACGTAGAAGGGAACCTTTTACGTATTGCTTCAAGATTTTTAGAAATATGATAAAATATTTTACTTGTTCATAAGAATATACTGCAGGATTTTCTCTACTATATTACATGTAATTTGCTGCCTCTGTTTAACAAGTTTGAGGTTGTTCTTGCCTTGTATAAAAGCTATTCAAGCATGATAAGGCTGCTGAGTGACATCTGAGCTCATGAGCAATTGTTCTGTGCGCCAGACAAGAATTTCAGTTACCAGGTAGAAGCAGCTGACTTGTACTTGTAGAATGACCTTGTAATGATAAAGTTACAATTGTCCCAAAGTACATTCAGGCATGCAACGCCAATGGTGGCCAGCAGAGGACACTATCTGGAAGCTTAAGAGTTGGCACTTATACACAAAAAACCAAGCACATTTCCTCATTATATGTGCTTTATAATGGTTTGCTGGGATTGAAGTTCAGCAATAAAATAAATAAATCAATCAATCACAGGTTATAGCCTGGTCTAGCACGTTCCTTAGGGTTTATTTTGAAAGCATATTCAATCAGTCAGGTTTTGCAATATGTTAATAAATGATAGCATTTCATTCATCTCTACTGGATTTCATTGGCAAACTCTATATATTTTCTCTACTTCTTGCATTAATTAATAGTTATAGTTTTCCCATAGTTATAACTCTCCTTGATAGCTATCCTGCAATACCAGTGCAGTTAACCCTTCTAGTAGAACACTGGTAGTGGTATTCACCATCTTTGATACACTGGGTGTTAAGGGGTAAATCTGAAGCAAAAACAATTATTGCCCATTTATGCACCTTTATAACATTATAGTGCTTGTTGGCCCTTTGTTTAATTTTCCATCATGCATGCACCATTTTTGATGTCGAAGGATGTATACACAACACTTTCAGGACATTAAATCCGTATCCACACTCTTGTGTCAATGTTATTTGACAGAATCCTACAGTGGTGCTTTAGAATGAGTAGTGATATATATATATATATATATATATATATATATATATATATATATATATATACTGTATATATATATATATATATATATGTTTATGTTTTACAATCCCATAGCTTGGAAGACTGTGTAATGCATGTATAGGATCAGAGCTGTGCTCTTCCCTTCCTTTCTAGCTCTTGGTTATCTTGGAGAATTCAAACAACCCCCTGTATAGGGTTGCTATCTTTTCTAGAAAAAAATACCTGCCTTCCTATATATTTATCTTTTTTCCCTATTGATAACATTGGGATCAACCATCAAAAATGCCGGCAAGAGTCATGCGCCCAGATGCATCATACAGTCCAATGGTGAGCAGAGCAACAGTCAACCCTTATCTATGTTCCTCTCTGACTTGGCTCAGGAATGTTATCACTGATCAGTCATGAGTTCCAGCTCTTACCAGTCACTTTTATTTCTCCTCACAGTTTAAAAGCTACAGAGGCTAAAGCTGGGCATACATTATAAGATCCGCTCTTTTGACGACATTGTCAAACGAGTGGATCTTTTCCCAATGTGCCGACTAATGTCTATATCGGGGTAATCCGAAAATTCGGCCCTATGACCAAAAGATCGGATTACAACGAGGAGCAACGGGCTCAGACGGGTCGTTCGGCGTAAAATTAAACCTTCCCAAATTGATTGGGAAGACCAGTTGGAAGCCCCCATACACAGGCAGATAAGCTGTCAAATTGGTCTAAAGGACTTAAATCGGCAGCTTTATCTGCCCGTGTATGTCCACCTTTAGGGTATGGACACACATACGTTTCTCCTCTGTGTTTTTGGTGCAGTCCTGGCCATGGTTTTAAAAAAAGACAACCACTGCGTAAATACTCTTAGCAGTTTTACGTTTAGGCAATGGTACTTCCGCAAGCGTATTTAGGCAGCATTTTTAAAAACCGCAGTACAGAAGGCAGCTGAAAAACGTATATGTGTGTCTGTGGCCTTAAGGGTGGTGGCAGATGGGGGGATTAGTCTGCCAGCGACACATTTCCCCTACTTTGGGCAACTAATCTCCCCAAATGCCTTCCTGCCAGCAAGAATTTCAATCACTGGCGGGATGGTATACATTTTTGAAGTCGCCCGAAGTTGCTTCACGCTGAAATTTCAGTGACTTTGGAAATCTGAAGTGATTCATGTGCCATCCGACCATCAATTCGTATTCTTGAATGCGGGAAGGTATTTCGGGGAAATGAGTTGCCCGAAGTAGAGAAGATCTGTCACAGGGCGACTAATCTTCCCGTCTGCCACTACCCTAAAGGGACACAATCATGTTTTTAAGACTAATCCCCAGTTTTAATGGCAACTGCTGATTCTCAGGTGTATCTGCTGGGGTCACAATGTGCTTTATGTGGGGTGCCACAGGTCTATAAGGGGTGCTAGTTGCGGGCTGCTCCTCTGTCCCCAAATGCCCCCTCTGTCTCATACAAGCAAATTTGATGTCATTCTCGATAATGATGCCCCTCTTGAGCATGGTGCTGTTTTTTTGTACGAAAATCTTGACATTTTAATTGTAATATAACGAAAAACACAGGTTTTACATTTGTAGTCTTGCCCAATTTTATAGCTCAGTGCACCCCTTACCTTGTAACCAATGTTCCTTATAATTACTTCTCTGTTATGTGTGCAAAAAAATGACCTATGCTGAGGAATTCACTGACTGCATCTGGACAGATATGTTGAATGCATAGGACTGTGTGCATTAGCAGCTTTGAGGCTACCTTCTCTTTAAGTTCAATGCAAAGACTGCAGCAAATGTATATTGTACAGATGCTACCTTGGCATGTAGGGTATTTGCCCTTCTAGACAATCAGCCTATTTTTAGTTATGCATTCTCCTTTAATGGACACATAAATCAATTTATCTGTGTGAAGCGGATTTATCTTCATTAGCTACGCACAGTCTGGCAGAAATTCACTGTGGATTTATTTTTGGTCAGAGAGCAGTGCAGAATGTTCATTAGTTGCCAAAGAGATTTCCTGGGACACTGCGCCACTGGGTAGAGAAAACCTGCTCTAAGGAAGCACATGCATCCAACCCCTCTTCAAAAATCTTCGCTAGAGGGTACAAACATAAATAAGATCTTTGTATTTTCATTAGGGATGCACCGAATCCATTATTTGGGATTCGTCCAAATCCCCGAATCCTTCATGAAAGATTTGGCCGAATACAAAACCAAATCCGAATCCTAATTTGCATATACAAATTAGGTATGGGAAGGGAAAAAGTGGGAAAAAAAATTTCTACTTTTTTTTGTGACAAAAAAAGTTATGCAAGTTAAATTTGCATATGCAAATTAGGATTCAGAAGATCACCTCATTCCATTAACTATGACTAACAGAGTCAGTATTGCTTTCTAGTAACAGGGCATAATCACATGAGTTCAAAGGTAATGTCACAGGTTCAGAAGCCTGCAGAGGCCCCATGAGCACAAAGAAGCAGAGCTTTAATCAAATACAGGGTGGTAGGAACTGGTCAATGCAAAACCCCACATGAAGTTCAAGATAATGTTGGTCATGTAAGTGGAGAGGCTGAATGCTTTACATGACCCCAGTGAAAGCCGATGACAGACTCATGGTTATGGAAGCACTGAAAGGCTACAAAAACACAGGGGCTGTCTCGCAAGTAGGGTTGCCACCTGGCCAGTATTTTGGATGGTTGATCCGAAAGTTATTAATAGGAAAAACAGATAAATATATAGGAAGGACGGTATTTTTTTCAAGAAAAGGTGGCAACCGTACTGACAAGTTTGCAAACTGAAGTTATGCATTGCCTCTATTAGTATGGATGATTATAACAGGCCTATACAAATTGCCAATGCAGCACCTCCACATCAAGTTGGCCATTCATTGCACCATCTATTTGCCCCCCCCCCCCCCCCCCCCGATAACCTGCCCAACTAATATCTGGCCCAAAATCAGCAATAAATCCATTTGTTTGTTAGAAAATATAGTGCAAAGACTCTACTTGCAATTATGACCTTGCCGAACAAGCAGTGGACATAAATGTATGGCAACCTTAAATGGGTTGTTCACATTCCAAACACGTTATCAGTTCAATTGGTTTCAGATTGTTGTCCAGAGATAAAGACTTTTTCAATTACTTTCTATTCTTTATTTTTTTACCATTTTTCATTGTCCCTGTCTCTGGTGTTTCAGTCTGCAGAACTGTTACCATTTTTGCAACATTTAGTTCATACATTTCTCAGAAGCATCTCTGGAATATTAGGTACTATTGTATTAGTTCTAACAGCTGCCACAAATGGGACAAAGATAAGAAATATGTCAACTAAATGTATTAATTTAGAACAATTTACAGGATTGGCGACCCCCACTCCCCGGGCTGCTTTAGAAAAATTTAAAAAAGGTGAAACATTACACTTTACACTTCAGTATTAGAAAAACAGTCACACATAGAAAATAATTGGAAAAGTCTTTATTTCTGGTGAACAATCTGAAACCAACTGAACTGAAAAAAGTGTTGGAACGTGAACAACCCCAGTGGCACCATGGAGCCAAACAACACCAACACAGAGCTTCAGAGAATTCCCCAGCCAACATTCGGATCATTGTGGTGGTGATGATAACAAAAAGATTGGCCTTGTGGATCTTTAATTCACCAACCCCAGGAAGCATGTTCCTTAAAGGAAAACTATACCCCCGAACAATGTAGGTCTCTATAAAAAGATATTGCATAAAACAACTCATATGTAAAACCCTGCTTCGTGTAAATAAACCATTTTCATAATAATACACTTTTTTAGTAGCATGTGCCATTGGGTCATCATAAATAGAAAATTGCCATTTTGAAAAATAAGGACAGCCTCCTGGGATCCTAGGATCCAATGGTGCACACAAACTTACCAAACAAACTATAAAGTTAGGTCATATGAGCCAATTAACAGTTAAGAGTTGAAATATCTCTGGTCAGGTGATCTCTGAGGCAACACACAGACCATCATGAAATGGTGATTCAAGGCAAGAGATGTAAAAGTCAATATTTAATTAAATATATATACCAGGTAGGTAAGATTCTTTAATATGTCACTTGATTTGATATAAACTATCTGTTGCTCAAAAATTCATTTTCGGGGTATAGTTTTCCTTTAACAATCCACCCTACAAAAAAAGCATGTACTGAGAACAAGGGACTAGATTTCTTGTTTATCACTACTTCTACAATTGTCCATTAGGCTGCAGTGTACAGTAGCCAAGAAGCATCAACTGACTGTATGTACTTTCAGGAGGCAAATTATCAGTGCTGAGAAGCCCACCACAACTCACCAAGTTGTGGTGGGCTTCTCAAGTACAACATATTTAGTTCATATGGTTTCACAATAGGCTTGAGGGGAAATAGATTTTATAGATTCTTGGTTCTATAAAAAAAAATCCCTGTATCTAACAGATATGCCAAAGGTAATCAGGCAGTACTTATTAATTTAAAGTCCAGGAAAAGCTAAATTACCAGCAACATCCTGTACTTCAAACTCACCGGCTGTGTCTATAATGTTCAGCAAAACTGTACTGTTACAGTCTGGGACACAGAATCCCCTTACACACAAGGACATTTGTGCAGGAAAACGGTAGTATGGCAGCATACTTTGTAAAACAAAGAAAGGATTGAGGCTACCCAACCTGTAAATAGATTCTAAAATGATAAAGGACTTTTTTTTTATTTAACCTGCCTAACTAGTTCATCCAGAGGAGGGCAAAAAAATCCTTCAGAAAGCCTCTCTAATTTGCCTCAGAGGAGGAAAAAATCCTTTCTGACTCCAAAATGGCAATGGGACTAGTAACTGGATCAACTTGTGCTATGAGTTATCTTCCATAACCCTGTATTCCCTCACTTGCTAAAAAGCCATCCAACCCCTTCTTAAAGCTATCTAATGTATCAGCCTGTACAACTGATTCAGGGAGAGAATTCCACATCTTCACAGCTCTCACTGTAAAAAACCCCTTCTGAATATTTAGGCAGAACCTCTTTTCTTCTAATCAGAATGGATGACCTGGAGTAATATTCAAGTTATACCAGTTTTGTTAAAGGAGGACTCCACCCAAAAACAAACTTTGCTAGGTGAAAGTTAAAAGTTATTTCTCAATGTAACTGCAATCTCAGGCCACATCTGTATGCACTTCTAGTTCTGACTCTTGAAACAATGTAGCTGAAGCCAACAGACCTAGAGAAGAACTGGATCTGCTTTCAAATTCAATACCAATTACATTACTTTGGACCTGTTTTATGAATGTCTCATTTCTTTCACTATGCACAAACAGCTCTTACAAAAAGAATCCATTTAACGGACAGTTGATAACTGGATTTGAGTTAATATCCTGTTTACCTAAGTTTATTTCCGAATTTTACAGGTCGGCCAGAAATATAATTAACTCCTGCACATCAAACATATACAAACACTCATACAGGGTGGATGGTTAAAGGGAACATCACTTCCCTAGGTAAAAAACACATCTTTACTGCCCTGGTTGGAAAGCGCCCTTTCCTTTGCTCAATGTGATGTTTCCTTCCCTCCGGCCTTATATGGTCTATACAGCCCTAGGGATGAAGTGTTCCCCAGGAAAAACTTGAGTTGACCTTAAATATGTTTGAATTGTATAAGTGTGTCCCTTCTTTTTTTAACTATGCACAAACCCAGCCTGACCTGGATTTTCTTTTAATAGAATGAAATGTATAAATGCTGATAATGTACTTGCCAGTTAAAGTATGCCTCTGTGTTTGTGTGTAAATATACGCATTGGTAAAGACCAGCACCCCCGTTTTCTATAAAGTGATGTATTTCAACATGCTCTAGCCAACTTTAAGGTCCCCATTGGGACCTTTATGTTTACCTTTATGTGGACCAAAACGTTGGATACAGTATGTGGAAATAAATCACTTTATTTGAAGGAATATAAATACATATATAATTCATACATCATATATTCAGTATGAACACCCGGACTGTGTATATTTATAAATATATATTTACACACACACACAAAAGCATTCAGTATGATGCAAGTGGTGGTCTCCAACTACATAACTCAGATGTCTCTCTTCCAAATACTTCTTTTTATTAAATGCTCTTTACATCTATGCATTTCAATTATTATTATTATAATTAGATAAAGGGTTAATAGGAGACATTGCATTAAAAAAAAACTACCAAATTGGGTTTAGCAGCCATAAACATCTAATATGTTTAGTAGTTTGAGGCCAAAATCAAAGCGATGGTCAGCAGCATCTGCCTATATTACTGTAATTTATTGCATAAAAAAAATAAAACAGAGCCAACAAATGTATACCCTATTCACCCTGACAAAGAACAAATGGAATCTGTACTAAGAGTGCCTGATGCAATGGGAAAGGTCACATGTGGGTGCCCACATATAATGCCACAAGCCAAGTGCAGTAGTAAGAGTTTAGCTAGCAGGTTTCCTGCCAGACTCACATTTCTCACTTCCTCACTCTTACTAGTTAAACCCACACTTCCTGACACCCAGTCCCTCTGTGGGTATTTAAGAAAATCCTATATAAATGTGAACTGGTTAGCCTACACCCAGGAGCCCCATTACCTCTCACACAACTGCATTACTCTGCTTTGTACCCTAAAGAACCTACTGGAAGGTTAAATACAGTAATCGAGATATAGGTTAATAGGAATAGGTCATGGCACAAACAAGAAATAAGGAATGAATGGTTAAGGCTGATAGCACACCAGGAAATTAATCCCCAGGGATATATCTCCTCTTCTATGGGCGACTGAAAGTGCAGTGGCCTAAGGGGAGATGTCACCCGCCATTATTTATGTGCGGAAATCTCCCAAAAATGGGTCACCATCAGAAATAACAGAAATTGCTGGTGGTAAAACCAACATATCGCAAATTCGCCTGAAGTTTCCTAATGAGGCCATTTCAGGAGCTTCAGAAGAAGATTTTAGTTATTTCCAATGGAGAGGCATTTGAGGGAGATTTATCACCCACAGTTATGCAAATCTCCCCGTCAGAGAATTTAACCCTGTAAAAAAAAAACCCATACTCCCACCCCAGGTGTTGAATTCCCTGTTAAAAGCTTTCACCCCGGAGTCTGGCGAGGCAATTTGGAGCGATTTTAAAAATCGCGCCGCTCCGTGTGAACACACGCCGGCGCTTTTAAGCCTCACCGGTGCCTAGCTATTCGGGGAGATTCGGGGGGCGATCCGTCGTGGCGAGAAGTCGCCAGGCGACGGATCGCCCCCGAATCTCCCCGTCTGGACTAAGCCTCAAGAGGAGACTTCAAGCGAGTTTTACCAACAGTGATTCAGTGGGAAAGCAGGGGAAGATTAGTTGCCTGCAGAAGAGGAGATATGTCGCTGGTCCATTGGCTCAACTCTTATCTGTTTTCTAAGGAGAAGTAACCCTAGTGAAAGGACAGACTGAAGGATGAGTCAGAACCTGAAAAGTTGAGCAGGTTTGTTGTCAGGACACAGGGCCAGTGTGTAGTGTTGATAGTATAGGATATGCCAAGTTGGCTCAGTTACTATTAGGGTTGCCACCTGGCCGGTATTTTACTGGCCTGGCCGGTAAAAATGATGGTTGATCCCAATGTTATTAATAGGGAAAAATGCTAAATATATAGGAAGGCCTGTATTTTGTTCTTGAAAAGGTGGCAACCCTAGTTACTATAGATATGGATAAAAGACTGGAATGTGAATAGGAGACGCCTGAATAGAGAGATGAGTAATAAAAAAGCAGCAATAAAAAGACATTTGTTGCCTTACAGAGCATTTTTTTTTAGATAGGGTCAGTGACCCCCATTTGAAAGCTAGAAAAAAATCAGTAGAAGAAGGCAAATAATTTAAAAACTATAAAAAATAAATAGTAAAGACCATTTGAAAAGTTGCTTACAATTGGCCATTCTATAACATACTAAAAGTTAACTTCAAAGTGACCCACCCCTTTAAGCAACAATTTTCAACAACTAGATTATAGCTTCTGGACTATGAGAAGACACTGTAAATTACAATATAACAATTTAACAATGATCCAGATATTATGGATACTTATAAGTGAAAATAATACCTTCCCAATTACTGTACATACCATTAATGCCTGCATATCTTGCCATCCCTAGGCCCGGGACCTTGTGGCCTCGTCACAAACCAGTTCTGTTTAGGGGAAGGAAAGGCCAGTTTAATGAATCCCCCCTAAGTGATTATATTTACTTATCTCACACTCCGGGCCGGTGCTCTCAGGAGAAAACTGCAGAGGTTTGGGGTTCTCCCAGCGAGCACCACGGATCGATCAGCTTCCTCCTTCTTCAAAATTTCCCAGGGCAGACACATGCGCAGTAGAATGGAATTGATAACTTCTTCGCTAAAGTTTGGCTTTTCACGTACTGAGGATGTGCACTCACCAGAAGACAGAAGAAACTAGAAACCGATCGCTCCGTGGTAGTCGCTGGAAGAAGCAGTTGTCTGCTTGGAGTGTCAGATAAGTAAATACAATCGCTTGGGGGTGCCCACCTTTTGGCATCCCCAAATAAAGAGCGCCTTTGCTTTAACTTTAAGATATGAAGATCCAAATTATGGAAAGATACAATATCCGGAAAACCTCAGGTCCTAAACATTCTAGATAACAGGCCCCATACCTGTACAACTCTAAACCTTTACGAAGAATTTGTGCAGGTCCTCAACATTAGAGTAAGAGACTGCACTTAGTAAGTGATTGTAATTTTATTCGGAAATATGTGACATTTCACAGGCTGTGTGTAATTACAATTACCTGAGCATATAAATACTTCAAGTGTATTTTCCACTTAGCACCTCCCTAACACTGGGTTTCCAAACGCCTAATTGGTACTAGGAACGTGGTACTACGTAGATAGCAAATGGATGGCACTATTGCCATGTGACTCAGACTGAATTAGCATATCTAGAGCAGTTAGTGTATGCCCCATTAAAAGAGAATGATCACAAAATCAGTGCGGGTATGGGACATGTTATCCAAAATGACTGGGACCTGGGGTTTTCTGGATAAACAAAAGTAACCATGAATAAATATCATACTGACACCTCTGATATTTCCACTTGACTTGGATTATCTTTTTCATACTCCATGCTTCTTGTGTGACTAACCTATTGCTCTGCAGTGGTGTGAGAATAAAGGGAGACCCCCCCCCTTGTTTTGGTTTAGTCATTTTCATTTGAGAGGATGAAAGCCAATGACTGAAAAGGCATATGGTAAAAAGGGAACAGAAAATGTACTTCCATATTCAATCAGAAAAACTCTTACTTTAAAGGAGCAAAGAACAAAGAGCAAAACTGCCATGTTTTTGGCCCACAGTTCACCTGCCCCCCATACCCTACAATTTTTAGCTACTGGTGTTGCCAGGTGCACACTTGTAGGAACAAGGTACAGTTGGAACCCTTTGTACAACATATTAAAACGGTATAAAATGATAAACCAAAAAAAGTGTAAACATTACGCTATGACAAATGACACCTAGTTATGCAAATGTGTAATGTGATGTTATACAATTATATAGCATAAACATGCTGACTAGCAGTTTTTACTGTATTATTTCTGTGATGGTGATGCACAGCATTCATTCTCACACAAGGACAACAAAGATATTTATAAATACTTGACCGTGGCATGAGGTTTAAAGAGCTGTGCTATAGATCTGCAGAGAGAACAGAAAGATAGTGCAAACTCTGGGGTAGGTGACTTAGTACGGGCAGTTTTCCTCTGCTTGAAGATTAATGTGCAACCGTAGCCAAACAGGTTTTCCAGGTTGCCAAGGCCAAATTAGTCTGAAACAGGAAATAACTGCTTTGCCATAGAAGCATCAATATTGAGAAAAATATAATGGTTGGACTGCCTCAATGGCAGACCTTTTTTCCTATCCTTAATTCAGATATGGTATAATTCTGTTATCCTGCTTTATATTAAACTGCTGGTCAAGTGTCACTTTTTTTCCTGTTTTTCCTTGGCTCGCATATTTTATGTGTTTTTGGCATGCACTGTGTTTGCAGGTGTGAAGCCAGTTACCTGTAAACTCTATATCCAGAAAGATCCGAATTGCGGAAAGGCCATCTCCCATAGACTCTATTATAGCCAATGAATCCAAATTTTTTAATATTATATCCCTTTTCGCTGTTATAATAAAAAAGTAATTCACCAATAGTACCCAGCATATTTTAACCAGCATGGTCCTCTCAGGGAGAACCGGGGCATTTTACAGTGATACAGACACTAAAAAACTACTTTTTAAAATATGAACATACGTTAAAAGTTTGAAAAAAAATTTTTGCCGAGAGGTTTATTGTTGTAAGTCATTGTTAACTGAAGTTCTTAAACCTGACGGTTTTGCCAACCTGACTGTCCCATCTCAGCCTTTCAGTTAGAGTTTCTAATGCTAATGAACTCCTGCTGCACAAAGATGGCAGCCCCTTCATACAGGAACATGGGGCATCAGACAGGTAATGTGAAAGAATTGTGCAAATACTTTATGGCAAAATGCTAAGTATCTTTCAAAGGAAATATTATAATAGACATAAAAAAGGATTTAATTTCGGTCTTAAGTATCTCTTTAACTGGTCTGCCCTTCCTGAAACCATGTTCTCTACAATAGATGCAGGCACTGTGAGATAGAAATGACTGAAGAACACTTCTTTTCTAGAGTTAGCGCCACCTGGTGGCAACATTGTCCCATAAGTATTTTGTCCCATAGTTTTTAGATTTCCTGGCTTCTGTACATAACTTTTGTTACCATTACCTTATACACCATCTGTTGAAGGTATAGGGTTGTCGTTACTTATCATGGCAAAGGCTGGACAAAAGGGTGGGGCATGACATTCGGGACAGGCTTGGGATGTTAAGGGGCAGAGTTATGATATCAAGAGGGGGGCTATAAAATCATGGGCTGCAATCAGGCCTATTATTGCCTGGGCTTGCTGCCTGGACAAGCAGTTTTAAAGCAGGCAACCCCTTGAAAGATCAGATAAATTTGGTCTCTGCAGTGGATCCTTTACTTTAGCTTAAAATGTGTTTCACTTTACTTTGGATACACTGAAGAACCATATAAGAACCAAAGAAATATTAATGCTGGGGGCTCACAGAGGTATATGGATATAAAAAGTCACACTTTATTGCTTACTCATAGTTACAATATATAGTACACCCCACACTGTGTGACTATCTACACCAGTGATCCTCAAACTTGGCCCTCCAGCTGTTATGGAACTACAAGTCCCACAATGCATTTGCCTGACTGCGGCTGTCAGACTCCTTCATTGCATTGTGGGACTTGTAGTTCCTTAACAGCTGGAGGGCCAAGTTTGAGGATCACTGATCTACACCAATGATCAAATATGTAACAACCAAATACAACTTATATTACTGTATTGTATAGCAGCCATCATCATGTAAGTTTTGTTAAAAATATCTTATCCCCTACCCCTTTACTCCCCACCCTGTTGAAACAAAATTATATGTTCTTTTTTTGTGCACTATGTATTTTATACATAAATAAGCAATTAAGGTGTCTTTTTTACATCATTAGAATAGTGTGAGCCCCGATAACAAGTATTTCTTATACAGTGCTTTACAGTTAATAAAATATTGTGTCTATATCCAGGGGAGATCCAACTAATTTTTTTGTGCTTTCAGAAAACCAAGAGGATTGTTTTGTGAATCTGTCTATAGTTTTGAGTATTCTTTTTATATTCTCTACACTGTGCATATATACTTGGTCATCCAACATAAACTGAAAGTAAAAGGTTTCAAACGTTAGAAAGAGATTGTTACTTTGAATTTAGTCCTATTACTAGTCACAGGTTTGTTACTTTTCCTAAAAATAATATCAGCTGGAAAATGAAGGGAGAGGGATATTGTAATAATTATTGGCCTATTAAAATCAATTTCTTTAAACCGAGCACTAAGTGTAGTGTTTCTTCTACTTGTATCCCTCTCACACAGTCAAGTTGTGTGGTTGTGTGTATATACATGTATATATAATTTAACAAAGTATGCCACACGCACAGGTCTTAGCAACAACACAAAAATGTTTTTTATTGAAAATCGTTTCGATCACATAAAGTGGCCTTCCTCAGGAAGACCTGTGAGTGCGGTATACTTTGTTAAATTGTTTACAATTCTTAACCAGCACCAAGGCATTTGACTTCTATAGGTGTGCTCTCCTTTGAGCCAAAAGTCTGTTGTCCTTACCTTAGCGAGACGAGCTCTTTTGATCAGGTCATTGAGTTTGCGTAAGGCAGCGTTTCGTGGGAGGCTCTGAATATCGCGGAAAAGGTCCTGAGCTTCCATTTCAAACAGCTTCCGATTTTCTGTAATCTGCAGTGGCTTAGACCAGAAAGAACCAATATAAACTCGAACAACCTCTGGAGTATTTATCACCTTCCCTAATGACCACATAAGGGCACCGTAGACCCTCATTAGCTGCTGAGTGTCCACCTGGTCCGCCTTATTGAGTACCACTCGTATTTTGTCATCCTGACCACGAAAGGCTTTAATTGCTTCAGAGAACTCGTCTGATATATCCAGTTTGTGAGCATCAAACAGCAGAATAATGCGATCCACACGTTCTGCAAACCACTGCAAGACCTGACTGAAGTCATAGCCTAAAGGTAAAAAACACAAAACAATTTATAAGAATAATAACCAAAAAGAACATGTAACATAACAGAGCATGTGCAGTCCCCTTATCTTTATGGCTATTAATCATATTTTGTTTCTTGGCATTCAGCTTTGTTTCTTTCACGAGTTACAGGAAGAGAGACTCCATTCTGAACTTGCTGCACAAATATCAATGACATTTGCATTAGTATATTTCATCTTTAAACAAGGCACTTCCTAACAAAAATACAACGTTCCTTAAAAAGTGCTGATTGAGGCTTTGTACAATGTTTTTTCTGCATAAAGACGGTTTTCTGTTTTTATTGAAATATGGCTGTAGCTAAATACTAAAGGCCCATTGGCAGAACAATACAGTCTCCCTTTAGTGGTACAAAATTAGGGGACTGGATTATGAGTCAATAATGGCACAGCTTAGACTGACTGCATTGTATAAGTTGAAGTGGGGCAGTGCTGTCCAACATCTGTGGCTCCGAGGGCCAACATTCTTCTGGCCTACCTGGTAGAGGGATGATAATGGAAGTCAGTGTTGACCACTCCCTCTTTATAAACCACACTCACTTTAAACCACACCAATGTTACCACAAGAACATTTGAGACTGGTACGGCTACTTAATTGCTATTCTCCATAGTGAATGCTAATTTGCACCCACAGTGGTAAATCATGAACTAGCTATATGGCAGGAGCCCTCTATAACAATGGAATGCCAGGTTGCTTTGAACAGTCAAACAACATTTACCAATTTTAACAGTCACAAAGTAAGGGAGATGAAGTGTTTAATAATTAGAACAGAGAACAAGCTTCATGCCCTCTGCACTAGAATCCTGAGGCCAGTTAGATCATGCGCCTTGAGTGGATTTTTGAATGAAAGCTACAGTTGGATTCAACCTGACAGAGCACATGCTTTGTTACACAATGATTATCAGAGCTAGAGCAGCAGATCTGAAAAATGCTTTGTCTGAAGTTCTACTCCTATTCTCCGAGTCATTTTCAGAACTGGCTGCAGTACTACAATATGATGTCATAGCCATGAGATGTCACAGAAAGCCACTTCGCCTGCAGATCTGCTTTTCAAGCTCTAGCTTGTCTCATGAAGTTGTCAGGCAGTTACAACCATATAAAGGAGAGGCTTATATACATTAGGCAGAAGAAGATTAAAAACCAAAAACAAGGTCAACTGGAAAGTTTCTAGGAATAGGACAGTCTATAACATACTATGCCAACTTAAAGGTGAAACATCCTTTTAAATGTAGTGGCATGGTGGGGTGTTCTAAGACAACCAGCTCCAGATTTGTGAATGAGGAGCTTATGTTGGCTGCCTCCTGCTTCACGTTCCCCCAATGCGAGGGCAAGTTAATATCTCATCTGTTCTGGTTGGCTCCAGCCATCTGCTCCACCTGAAACTTCACTGCGGGTGTCCAGTAGGAACCCGGAAATGGTGTGGCTGTGCAGCAAGTTGCCCCAGGCCTTTGTGGCCTTGCCACAAATCTGGGCATGAAGCCACCTGAGCCAAATGTATATGAAAAGTCTGCTCCATCTGTATAATAGGTACAGCCACTATTCTCGCACCCAGGATTAACCTAGCTCTCAATAAACATTATTTTAAATTTGCAATAACATACATGAAAAGGTAGAAAGGTTACAGTAATTGTATTGTTTTTGCACAGTGTAGTAGTAGATTTACATTGCTTTAGTAAACACAACATAATAGAACATATACTTTATACACATTGTGGAAAATTAAGAATGTCTAGATGAATAAAAAAAGAAGAAAAGTAAAAAGAAATAGAAACCAACCAAATCATAAGTTTGTATATGTAGTACGTATGAAATACCTATAGCTGGGCCAATATAATATCAGCTCAATAAACATTATAAAACATATATAGCAGACCTTTATTTATTGAAATCCGGAATATAAACATAAGTACAAAGTACACGGACCTGTCATAGCTATGGAAAGTCATATGACATATGCAGTGGCTAGAAGCTTGAGGGCACAGTAAAGACTCAATGGAGTAAAAAAGTGTAAATAGAGGACCTGTTTACAAAAAAAGCTTCACAACAGGTTTAATAATCACGGTAACGTGACATGCACAGTTAGTGCAAGAACAATAGCACATGGGCGTGTGCAAAATTAAACCAAAAAGCCTGTTTTGTGCGGCAGTTGTAATCCAATTGGAATCAGCCAGGTTAACTTTCTTTCTTTTTTTTTTTTTCATAAAATATAGCAAAGCCCAAGCACTTTCTTGGAAATAAATAAAATGCCATTATGACAAATAAACTTCCTCTTCCCTCTCACTTGCCATAGAAAAAAAATGTCCCTTATCTTTCTTGAACAGACTTAGACTGTGGAAATATATGCAGGAGCCAAGAGTGCAACGCACATTTATGCCAGGAAAGATGAATAGTACACGCAGAGCAAAACAATTTCATTTCATTAGTCGCTGTGTTTAACTTGAACATCATTTGGCACACTCTTATTTTAACAAAAATTTGCTCTTGCACAACATCTAAAATTGATGTAGAGCGCAGTACTTTCTCAACTCATAACGGTCACCTGGCCAACCACAAATCCCGGGGCAGTATTCACTGCAAATAAAAGTCACCTTATAATGATCTTATTTTAACTTTTAATTACTTTTCCCATTGAGGATAGCTTGATAAAAAAAAGGAATAGTTTTTCCCCCAGATGTTTCTTGTACTGGACACATACAAAGGGGAAGTCAATATATCATGTCCATCCAGTACATAGTTTATGCTACCTGTGCATTTTTACATAACATTTTGCTTGTATAGTCTTTTAGGCAATGTAATCAAATTGCACTGCCATTACGTTACTCCATGGGTTATCCCTTGGCCATCATGTGATCCTAGTTTCTTGATTGGGACTGCAAATTCAGTCTTTCAGTAGCACTTATTGCATCTGTTGAACTGATGGGAAGTGTGTACATCTGATCAGCCTTTGCTGGATTTTCTATAAAGGATCAACTGCAGTCCTTTGGCTTATTGCATGTAATGACGCCATACAGAATGCACACATTTATGTTTCCTTGTGCTTAAAGCCAATGCAACCATTGCACTGATAAGCACAGTCAGGGCCGGGGGAGGAGTTTTGCGCCAAAAGGGTTGCATTCTCCTTTAAGTCTAGGAGCTCTGCTCCAGTCACATAGTCTGGTGAGTTGGGGCTGAATTGTGGGTGAAAAAAACATGTCAGATGGTGCAAATTATTTGTACTTCACTCAGTAACCGAGGTACCTTATATCATAAATTGGGCCAGAGTCAGAGACTCATGGATAAGATTCCATTTGAGGAGAAAAAACTCCAAATTTAGTTCCATTTTTTCCCCATAGACTTCAATAGAGTTTACACATGATAAACAGTGAGAAGTTTTTCTGAATTGAATTGCATCTCAAACTCAATCACGTCAATGGTTTTTTCACATGATAAACCTTTTTCTCACTTAACCGAATCTGGCCCATTGCCTGGTTAATAATACACACATTTAGGGGCCCATTTATCATGCAGTGTAAAAACCAATCATCAATTAGATTTCAAAAGTTTTAAAAAAAAATCTTATTGGTTGCTACGAGGAAACATCACAGTTAATGTTTCACTCCAGTTTTTACACAGCATGATGATTACACCTTTTAGATCAGTCCAGGACTTATAAAGCAGTATATTTGCTGATTTTCCACACTGGTCAGTGCTCCCTGCTTCTTGCATCTAACAGGAGTGTCTGGAATGTATGTATTGTTACACAGCCTTGTTAGATGCCACTGGAAAATCAGTGAAGCAAAAGAATTTGTATAATGACTGTACAAAGTCACTGAGTTTAATCAGCATGACTGTCTGGACTGGTTGTGGAAAGGGTTGAAGTTACAGAAAGCAAAGCAAGAATGCTGGGGCTTCCATTTGAGAGGCAGACTATACAGGCATGGGATCCGTTATCGGGAAACCGGTTATCCAGAAATTACAAATTACGAAAGGCCGGCTCCCATAGACTCCCTTCTAAATTCCAAATTTTAAAAAATTATTTCCTTTTTCTCTGTAATAATAAAACAATAGCTTGTACTTGATCCAAACTAAGGTATAATTAATCCTTATTGGAGGCAAAACCAGCCTATTGGGTTTATTACATCATTTTCTAGTAGACTGTCTTAACGTGATACTGACACTAAAAATTTATTTTCAAAATATTAATCTGATAGTTCTGCTTTTGTAAGTAATTATTACTTGAAGTTCATAAACCAGACTATTTTGCCATCCTGACTGTCCCATCTCAGTCTTTCAGTTAAGAGTTTCTAATGCTAACCAGCTACTGCTGCTCAAATATGGCAGCTCCCTCACAGAAGAACATGGGGGTAAGAAAAGCAATCTAAAAGCATCAGGCAAATACTTTTATGGAAAAATTATAAATAGCATTCAAAGATAATGTTATGATGGATATAAAAAAAAGGTTATTTCTGGTGTCAGTTTCTCTGTTTTTTCTGGTCATTCCCATTCGATCGAATTTTAGACAATCACATTTTTCATAAATAAACTCCCATTCGAACTGTGAGTAAATTAAAAAAAAATTCACATAAATTTTGAACTTTGACTTTTGATAATCCCCTGATTGTCACAGCTAATGGCGGTGAGTATATAGGATATAGGGTCATTTAAGTTTTCATCTTACATGATGATCTGGAATGGAGGGAGAAAGGCCAAAACAGGGGAGAGGGATTTTAATTCTCCTTTAAAGAGATACTGACACTGACGAAAGTCGGGCAGATCTCGATCGAGCAGGTATAAAATCCTGTTGGATCGTGGTCATATCTGTCCATTGATGCAGTCCCACGATTTGACCGCCCATTTTGGACTGCATTGTGATCAGCTCGATGATAAGCTCGATATCGCCCTCCTCAATGTGGGCATATCAGGGAGAGATCAGAGATCCGCTTATCACATGTCGCCAAACGAGCGGACCTCCCTGTGTGTGGCTAGCTTTAGAGAGTGCCTGCATCTGCTTAGGGGCAGGGTCTAGATGCATGTTTATTCTAGTCTACAAATAGCTAAAACAAAATAACCTACAACAATAGATCGAAATCACTTAACACAAACTGTATACAATTATATACCTACACAATAATGTTACTGACAAAAACATGAAGATCCATCTAAATCTTGATGTTATTCATTAGAGGTATATGCATCCAAATACGATCCTTGCACTTTCATATAGCTTGCTCTAAGCACCACTGCGTCCATTCTGACCTCCAAAGCACATCCCAAAAAATGTAGCACATAATTATGTGAATATGTGTAGTACATTTTAAACTAATGAAAATGTTCTCAGTATCTCACAAAAATGTTACTCTCTTTCAAGGGAACATCAACCCCAAAGATAAGTTTTAACCGAATAAAAGAAAACATAATTCTAAGCAACTTTGCAATATACATTCATTACAAATTTTCTGTGGTTTTTACATCATTTGTACCATAATTATTGCTGTTGAAATCAGTGTCTATCCCTTTCTATTCTCTGCCCTGGTGATCAGATTCATGATACTACAATGTAAGATAGGGCAGTTGATTAACAGACCTGTCTTTGCTGTGGAACTCAAGATGGCCATAGATGCATAGATTGTATTCTTTGTGCGATGAATGATTGTTTGTTTCAGTCTGACGATCTACCAATAACCATTCAGATTAAATAAAATAGTAAAAAGAACAAATCAGACGATGTTCTGGTCATGAGTTGACAGACAGCAATTGTACAAAAGTCATGTCAGAGAAATAGTAGTGGCAGTCTTCCACTGATATAGTCAGATAGGCAATTCATGCAGAGATATTATCGTTAGCTGATCATCCTATTGCCATGGTACAAAAATGTTGGGAGACTAAACACACGGTTCGATAATCATAAGAATCTTCGTTTCAGACGACTATATCTTTGCATCTATGGTCAGCTTTAGAATTTTGCAACATTGTTTATAAAGTAATGAGTAGGGATGCACCAAATCCAGGATTCGGTTCGGGATTCGGCCAGGATTCGGCCTTTATCAGCAGGATTCGGCCGAATCCTTCTGCCTGGCCGAACCGAATCCGAATCCTAATTTGCATATGCAAATTAGGGCCAGGGAGCTAAATCACGTGACTTTTTGGCACAAAACAAGGAAGTAAAAATTTTTTTCCCCTTCCCACCCATAATTTGCAAATGCAAATTAGGGTTCGGATTTGGTTCGGTATTCGGCCAAATCTTTCGGGAAGGATTCGGGGGTTCGGCCGAATCCAAAATAGTGGATTCGTTGCATCCCTAGTAATGAGTTTAAGTGATACTGACACTAAAAAATGTATTTGAACATATGAATGTACATTAAATGTTGCCTATTGGTGATGTTGATCATTTTTTGCGGATAGGTTTGTTTTTGTATATAATTGTTAGTTGAAGTTCCTAAGCCTGACTCTCTGACACTCTGACTTTGCCAACCTGACTGTCCCATCTCAGCATGTTAGTTACAGTTTCTAATGCTAACGGACTCCTGCTGCACAAATATGGCAGCCCCCTCATACAGGAACATGGGGATCAGTCAGGTAATGTAAAAGCATCATGCAAATACTTTATGTCAAAGTTAGAAGTAGCTTTCAAAGCCAATATTATAATAGATGCAAAAGAGAGTTTAATTTCAGGTGTCAGTATCTTTTTAAAGGGATCCTGTCATGGGAAAAAAAAAATTTCAAAATACATCAGTTAATAGTGCTGTTCCAGAAGAATTCTGCATTGAAATCCATTTCTCAAAAGAGCAAAGATTTTTTTTATATTTAATTTTGAAATCTGACATGGGGCTAGACATATTGTCAATTTCCCAGCTGCCCCAAATCATGTGACTTGTGCTCTGATAAACTTCAATCACTCTTTACTGCTGTACTGCAAGTTGGAGTGATATCACCCCCTCCCTTTCCCCCACCCAGCAGCCTAACAACAGAACAATGGGCAGGAAACCAGATAGCAGCTCCCTAACACAAGATAACAGCTGCCTGGTAGATCTAAGAACAGCACTCAATAGTAAAAACCCATGTCCCACTACGTACTATTCAGTTACATTGAGAAGAAAGCAGTACCCTCCTAAAGTGCTGGCACAAGTCACATGACCAGGGCAGCTGGGAAATTGACAACATGTCTAGCCCCATATCAGATTTCAAAACTGAATATTAAAAAAATCTGTTTGCTCTTTTGAAAAACAGATTTCAATGCAGAATTCTTCAAGAACAGCACTATTAACTGATGCATTTTGGGGGGAAAAAAATTCCCATGACAGGATCCCTTTAAGCAAATGCTGATTTCAATAGCAATTGATTTTACAAATAACTTTAAAAGCACTTAAAATGTTTAATAAATGTATATTGGGAAGTTGCTTAGAATTAAGTTTTCTGATATTAGGCTAATATTTATTTTGGGGTTGACTTGCCCTTTATCCACTTTATAAGACATGGGGATTGGAATCGGGTGTTACTTTCAGTTTCAGTCTTGTTTAGCACAAAAAACAACAAACCCCACAGATATAAAATTAAACAAATTTTGGAAAAGGCAATACACTTCCCCTTTATTGTCACTATATGCAGTTGAGCAATAAAAAACAAAAACACATATAAGGAACAAAACTGTAAACCACAGTTTTGCTTCCTGGCAAAATTCCCTATAAAGTCATTATAGCACTATGAAACATTGTGGTGGCTAAAATACAGCTTTAAAGGGGTTGTTCACTTTCAAACAACTAGTTGTTTTCAGATAGATCATGAGAAATAATGAAGTTTTCTAATTACTTTCTATTTTTCATCTTCGAAAGCAGCTCGGGGGGGGGGGGGTCATTGACCTCTTAAAATTGTTCTAAATTGATACATTTTTTTATCCTGCTGAGCATAATACCTGGATTTCATTACAGGCAGCTTTTAGAATTGATACAATAGTTGCTAATACTCCAGAGAGGATGATAAATATGTATCAACTAAATGTTGCAAAATTGTAACAGTTTAGAGTCTGCACCTGAATTACTGAGCTGCCAGACTGAAGCACCAAAGACACCAACATTCAACTTTAAACTTAAAAAATAAATAAAGGAACATAATTGAAAAAGTAATTGAAAGTAATTGAAAAAAGTCTTTATTTCTGGGGAAAACAATGTTTTAAAGGTGAACCTTTAATAAAGGTGCTGCATTAGTTGCAAGCTTTTCTGTGCTAAATTGTGCTCCCACTAAAAAACAACCAATCCTAAGAACTGTAAAGCCTTTTATTGGTTTTACATACCCCTGCTAATGCGCTGCTTTTCTCCAGAAAGGATTCCAGGGGAATCAATGATACTGATGCTTTTCAGAACTTCATTAGGGAGTTGTGAGCACATGAATCTGCAACATAAAAGTCATTACAATCAAGAAATGCTGAAAGGGAATTGTCTTCTTTTAATTTGTGAAAATACATACCTAATCAAAATTATACATAAACACCTATAAGCACCTTTGGAAAAGAGCAAATGGAAGTGTCTCTCAAAGGACAGAAGAATCAGAAGCTCGAATAGTTATAATAAAACATGCTTTAGCTACATAAGGAGTGATCAGTTGTGGCAGCTGATAAATTAAATTAGGGAATCCTTTATTCACAGTATGATCTATAACAAAAAAAAAAAAAAAAAAAAAAAATATATATATATATATATATATATATATATATATATATATCCATTGCTTATAAACAAGGTTTAGTTAAAGGGATCCTGTCATGGGAAAAAATGTTTTTTTCAAAACTCATCAGTTAATAGTGCTTCTCCAGCAGTGAAATCCATTTCTCAAAAGAGCAAACAGATTTTTTTATATTCAATTTTGAAATCTGACATGGGGCTAGACATTTTGTCAATTTCCCAGTTGCTTTTCGAATGTTAATCGAATAGTTCTAGGCTACCTTTTATTCGATATTCGATCATTCGACGATCGAATACATAACTATGCAATCAGTCGAATAAATCATTTGACTGAACGAATAAATCATTCAAACGTTTGAATGATTCGTAAGATTCGAAGTATCGAACACTTCGATCGTACGAATCCTATTCGATCAGGACTTCGTCTCAGAAGCCTATGGGAGTGCTCCCATAGGCTTCTATTGCAATTCAGTAGGTCCAATCTGCCGAAGTAGGCAATCGAAGAAACTTAAAAAATAAAATCCTTCGCTGATCGAATGATCGAATATTCGTCCATTCGACTCTATTCGAATGTATTCGATTGTTCGACCATTCCCTATTCGATGATCGAATATGCCAAAATTCACATATTCGACCAAACAAATAAATCCTATTCGAATTCGATCAAACTTCGAATCCTTCACGTGAATTTAGTAAATCGGCCCCTACGTGTTCACAAGACATTGGGCAGCTGCAGTGTTTATTGCATGTACATGGTTTCTAAGAAGCTGACAGTTTATAGTAACAATGCACATAAGGGCCTCATGCACGCAGACATTATTTATCAGACAGGAGCCAGCAACATGCTAATCATATCAGACCAGTGACGCGCATTGCCTTGCTTTGGTCTCTGGCGCTCACACCAAAGTAATGGAGCAGGTCTGGAATAATTTGTAAGCTTATTCATAACATAATCATAAAATCATCCCACTGAAGTAAGAAATTTTGTTTAAAAATAATCATTTTCTGTATCTATACCGTTTCACTTCTCCTAGAAATTCATAAATCTGCGAAAATATAAAAATTGGTGAAAAATTTGCAAAACACATTGAAGTCAATGGGCGTCAAATTTTTTTTTTATGTGGGTCCAAATGCATTAAAGGGCACCTATGAACAGAAAAAAATTCCCCAAACCAAAGGTGTGGGCTGATATAGCCCGCATTCCGGTTTGGGGTTGTAGTAGTTTAAAAAAAAAAAGACAGTCCATGCGCAGAATGAAAAGCTGCCTGAAAATTCCGCTTATGCGCATGACGTCACATGCACATACTGCGCATGCGCATGGACTGTCATGGCGGCTCGCACCCAGCACATGCAGGGGGCAATCAGCCCGCACCTTCGGTTTGGGGATTTTTTTTCTGCCCATAGGTGCCCTTTAAAGTCAATAGCTGTTTTTTTCTTATGGCAACTTTTTTTGTCTTGGCGACATTTTTTTTGTTGCAGTTTTGCAAAATACTTTGCAGATAGAGAAATTAGGAATTTCACTGTGAATCCATGGCTGGTGAAATAATTTGCTTGTCACTAGTTGGGTGAAACAGATTATAGCCCATGCAGGAATGAGTAACTTGACCAAAGGATGGGTTATATAAAAAAATAGACAAGAAGGGGCATATTTATTAACACTGGAGACAAACATCAGCAGTGATATTGCCCATATCAACAGATCTTTGCATTTGTTTTCTGTCTGGTTGGTGATTATTCAAATCTAGTTGCTAGTGATGCTTGTCTCCAATGTTAATAAATATGTCCCTAAGTTTGCCGAGGAGCAGTAACCCAGAACTGCCAATCAGCAGGAAGCATTTACTGGTCACCTGTTTAAAAGCAAGCATCTCATTGTTTGCTATGGGTTAATGCTCATGGACAGAATTTGATTACATGTGGGGGACTGTTTTATATGTAAACTGATGTTATCATTTGGGTGCTGGGAAAACAGGAAGATTGGGTTTAGGTGAGGCATGGACAACATGTGGCCCTTTATATGCAGCATCTAAATATATATACTCCTATAAAGTATTGATTGATAGGTTTCTACCTTATTGTTTTTAAGGCAGAATGCATATTGTCATCAGAAAAGAATTTCCTTATACTTGGAAACACTAAACAATATTATTTATGTCTACTGTGTACTTCCTCCCTGACAATAGAACAGGCACTACTGCAATATACAGACCTGTAACGGTCTCCTAAAACAGAATAGGAATTATCTGACTGCCGCCAGGGGAGTTCTTAGGCTATGGTGCATTATTACCATTGCAATCTTCTGAGGAACAGCCTGCAGCCATAACTAATGGGTTTGAATGAGAAATGTGCAACGTATGGAAGCTAGTAGTGTCAGGCAGGAATAGCTCAAGCTCACCAAAGCTATCTTTAGGCTGGGGACAGACAGGGAGATTCGGGGAATTTTCTGTCGCCTGGCGTTTAATCGCAGGCGACAATCTCCCGAACTTCCTTCTCCCTGTCCGTCGCTAGTTTAAATGAAAAAGCACCAGCGCTGTGCACACGCGGCGCGGCGATTTCCGGAATCGCCCGAAGTTACTTCGTGAGGAAACTTTGGGCGATTCCTGAAATCGCCGCGTGTGGATTAGCGCTGGCGAGTTTTCATTGTAACAGACGGCAGACAGGGAGGAAGCAGTTCGGGGAGATTGTCGCCTGCGATTAAACGGCAAGGCGACAGAATCTCCCCGAATCTCCCTGTCTGTCCCCAGCCTAAAGATAGCTTTTAGTGAGTGTTCACCACTGCAACAGCATCTGCCACAGGCAGCACATTTCCCCTTAACCCACAACCCTTATGCAACTAAGAGTTAACTTTCAGGGTAATGGCATACAATGACACTGATGACTTCTTATCATGAGAATGTACTCAGCGTTGCCCCTAACCTAAGATTATGTGCCAGTGTTCCTTCACAGTTTAAACTTCCCATGCAGGGAATCTCAAGGCACTTTGCAGTGATCAATATACCCTCTGTGCTTTAACTAGGATTTGCTCTGTAGGATAAAATCCGGGGCAGACAAAATAAACTGAAGCCTTGCTGAACTGAAAGAGCATCAATGCAGTGTTAAAACAAGAAAAACAAGTTACGTTACAGCAGATCTACATAAAGTAAATAAATCTGAGGTTCTCCTGTGTGTGTGCTTTTCCCCAGGGGCGAATCTGAAGTGGTTTGCTGTGCATGTTTTTTGGAATGTGCAAATACTTGTTATCTTTCAACTGCTGATATCATAGGGAATGCAGCACCTAACAATTTCTTAGTCCATGTATATGCCTTCACTATGCAGTTTCTCCGCATGCAGTATTTTTTCTGTAGAAAACTTCAGCTTTCCACATTCTTGTCTTATTTTCTAAATTGATTTTATCCCCTTACATAAACCATTAATACATTAAATTGCTTTTGTTATCAAGTCAGCTCAAGAAGCTGCACAATTCTACTCTGCTAGAGAACAAAACTGTTGCACAAACCATAACTTCAAGAAACAGTAACAACAAAAAATGAGTTTTAACATAATATAATGCAGTATTGCCCTGCACTGGTAAAACTACTGTGTTTGCTTAGGAAACACTAATGTTTTTAGATAAATAAGCTGCTGTGTAGCAATGAGGGCAGCCATTCCAAGCAGAAAAGGCTCAAGTTAAACAGCAGATAAGCGGTGTAGAACATAATGGTGTTATCGGTTAGCCACTATTTAACCTTTTTTCAGTTTCCGCTATTGCTACACATAGCTGCTTGTTTAAATGAACTATAGTAGTGTTTCTGAAACAAACACATCAGTTTTACCAGTGCAAGGCAACAGTACATGACCTTTGCATTGCTATAAAAAAATGTTGGCGTTTTACTGTTCCTTTAACAGCTTGCACAACCCACTGAGCTAATGGGCCCTGGAATCTTGCCTATTTCAGGTATCCGTGAGTGGAAACATACCTGTTTAGAAAGGCATTTCCGAAGCTATTCAGTTTACGAAATGGCTTCTTTGGGTCCACAACAAGTGCATTTCCAGGGATGCTCCCTTCATTCTCCCCATACATTACAGCAATAAATGAATCGGTTGTGGGTTCTGGTCCGATGCGCATTCCAGGGAAATCCTGCTCCAACAAGTACCTAATGAACAGACAAAGATACTTGGAGTTATTATTATGACAAAAACTGAAGTTAATAAGTGAATAATAAAACCAAAACATCTCTCTTCTTCAACGGTCTCCAATGAATTGAATGGAAGCACGAGAAAAAATGTTTTCAGACTGAAAAAAATAGGTGTATCCCATTCAGTTGGCAGGTGGAAATAAGCACATTTACATATATATATGTGTGTGTGTGTGTAAAAATGTTTAATACAAATATAACAGTGTTATAAGCAGAAAGCGACCAAGTGCAACGCACATAGGACAAAAGACTAGTACAGGTTTATATAGATATATTTTACAATCTAAAACACAGAATTCATAGTCACTCATTTCACAAGCCTGACAGAGGCACATCCTGTACAAACTAAAAATAACCGTACACTCCTCGACCCTTTAGTGATCGTTTTTGCAGTGATAGTTAAACCTAACAAAAGCTAAGCCACCAGCACTGTGGGTAGTTTACGGTTGTGAAAACGCCTATGTAAGCAATCATTTCTTTCTCTGCCAGAAAGGAATATATCATTGTCAGCACTTGGTTAGTCTTATTGCCCGCTGTCCGAACCCCAGTTTGCATGTCTAACCTTTCCTCTGTTCGGCAATAAATATAACAGTTTATTCTTCTACGTATTTATAGACCCCTTGGTTTCTTGTCAAACAGGACAAGGTATATTCCTGTTTGAATTAGTTAGGACCTTCAAGAAAAGCAAACAAATCTTATCGAGCTTGGAATAGAAAACCACAGGCAAAGTAAAGGTGGCCATAGACGTACAATAACGATCTTTCTTTTCTTTCAGTACACTCGTAGATCTGAATTGTCAAGAGATACAGGTAGAAACAATATCGGTATCTGATGAATCAGCAGTAAACAGTGGTCGATGTTCGGGTACCTACAAAAGGCACCCGATCAAAATTTCCTGACCAACCCGATCAACAAGCCAACTGATATCCAAATCCTCTGCCGATATCGGTCGGCTCGTTTCCCAACATACATATTGTACAAAATTATGTTTTGTACGATATCATCTGTGCGTCTACTCCATGCCAGGCATCTGGGGGGAGGGGGGCATGGCGTTTACCCCATTATAGGTTGACTTCTTCTTTAAGAACAAATGTGGGGTCAAAGATGGCCAGATTTGCTTATCATCATTTCAGCGTACTTTACAAATAAATCATAAATGCCAAGCAAAAATAGATTGTTAACCAATTAAAATGTATATCTGACTGCCCACATTCTTGCTCCTCTCTCCTGACTCCTCAAAATGATACTAGGTTATAAGGTACAAGAAAAATGCAGGTCAGTTCTGGGATTAAGGGCCCTGGATGAGGGATATTGTGGTTAAGAAACTGCATTGTTAATCATCTTTAGGGTATCCATTGCTGGAATGGAGGGAAGGATCTGGGTGGGCCAGACTGACCTGGGTGTGGTGTTAGCCACCTACCCTCAGGACACTGAGGCTTCATAAAGGGTCATGAGGGCCAAAAGGTTGCCCGTTGTGTTTGCGGGCTAAATAAACCACTTTTTCATCACTACAACTGATTGAGTGTGCTGCTGGATGTTTGACTTGACCATCTTGGAAAGTGTCTGCGACGCTCACATGCTCAGTGGGCTCTGAGCAGCTGTTGAGAAGCTAAACTTAGGGGTTGTTGCAAATTATCAAGCAGAAAATTAGATTGGCCTGTAATATAAGCTGATGCTACAGGGCTGATTATTACATTTTGATGTTAACTGCACTTATACTGTTACATCATCACAGGACTGGACTGAGAATCAAAATAGGCCCTGGCATTTCAGGTACACAGAGGCCCAATCAGCCCACATAGAGGCCCAAACAGTCCCCACCAGCCCACTAAACACTGACTTTCTATGGGACCTTATAGCAGCCCATCTGGCATTTGCCCTAACCCACAGATTGCCAGTCCGGGCCTGCATCATCATAAACAGTATATTGTTAGTTGTCCCTAAGCTCAGTAAGTGACAGCAGCACAGAGCATGTGCAGTGAATCAGCAGAAAAGAAGATGGTAAACTACTGGGGCATCTTTGGAGACACAGATCTTCCCTGTTAAAGGGCTGTGGTTGCCTTGGGCTGGTACAGAAGCACAAAACAAAATAAAGTACAACATTTCTAGCCTACTTCTTTAGTTAAGCTTTACTTCTACTGTAAATACTATTGTAAAGATTAATAATATATTCATTTCAATTGCACCACCTGTCACTGCTGACAAGGGGCAGATTACAACCTCTAAGTGCATACTTGATTGTTAATGGGCCAAAATCCAGCCAGCAACCGCAGCGGCAATCTGATGTATTTGAAGCAAGTGGCAGAAGCTGTATCAGACCAGCATTTGTCTGCTTTAGCTGCCATAACTTATGGCATTGGGCACTCCATACTCTTGGGCACTCTGGATCATTTGAATCCATGGCTTATGGCCCATAAACCATGGATGTAAATGATCCAGAGAGGCCCAAGAGTATGGAGTGTCCAATGGGAGTCCAGACTGATACATCATTTCAATATTTGTCTGTGAAACATGTCATCTTCCTTAAAGTTTAGGTTCCTTAAAAGATTTTTTTGTGAAAAAAGAAAACAGTTTTTATTTTTTACAATAACATACATGCCAAGGTTCTCTGATGTTTCCACACCACAAGTCACCAAGCATGACACAAATCAATCCTAAGAACTGAGAATCGATGGTGATGGCACAATTCCACAGCAAGTGGCACGTTAAACAGCCAGTTACTCATCTGAACTACATGATTTAGATTTAGACTATTTGTCTAAGTGGCTTAAAAACATCCTGTCCAAGTGTTCATAGCTTAAATAATAATACCAATGACATATGAATTAGAGAAGTCAATGGTTGGCAAGCAGATGAGGATGCTGGAAGGAGTAATTAAAAAATAGCTAACCTTCAACAGAATGGCTCATTGGCTTTTATTCTATGGTAAAGCTATTTGGTACCTTCTTGGTCTAATCAGGTTTCATAAGTAACCCAAATGTGCAGCCATTCTTCATTTCATTTATCCACTTAGAATTAGTCAGTTTGCCAGAGGGGAGCTTCCCCGAGTGCAATTAACCTAATTTATCTATATAGGCTGATCCTGTATTTATGGGCAAAGAGGATTAGAAAAATCAATACAAACAATAATCAGTAATAAAACAATATCTTGTACTTGAGCCAAAACGAAGATATAATGAATCCTTATTGGAAGCAAAACAAGCCTAGTGGGTTTATTTAATGTTTACATGATTTTCTGGTAGACTTACGGTATAAAGATCCAACTAACAGAAAGATCTGTTATCTGGAAAACCCCAGGTCCATAGTTTCTGGATAACAGATCCTGTACCCGTATACTTATATATATATATATA
>CM044445.1:88980773-89034431 GCA_024363595.1 Xenopus borealis | reverse complement strand
AATGGAGGGAAGGATCTGGGTGGGCCAGACTGACCTGGGTGTGGTGTTAGCCACCTACCCATAAATGAATCAGGCGTTTCATTTTAATGTGTGTGAGGGGATGAGGAGCCTGCTGTGAACTCAAGCTGGGAGTGACACAGAGATACACTTACAGACTTACCTGTTGTAACTACAGGCCTGTGGCCATTGCTTTGCACACCAGACACTGAGCTGAATCAGTAAAGCTGGCCATAGACGTAAAGATTTTTGAAAGATCCAATTGTTATCGTGAGACCACGATTGTCTCAAAATGATCGTTTAAATGCCTGATGTGTCCATCAACTAAAAAGACCATTTCAGGCGATATTGCCAGCAAAACTGAAGGATCACAGCCTGCTTGGCCCTGCAAACATAGGTAGATTGCATGGGGACCGATAAAGATTTTCTAACCTGGCCGATCAATCATCAGACCAATGTCGGACGAAAAATCGTAAGATGAACGATCGTTTGTATCCCACTAACCGCACGATAATTTGACAGATTGGTCGGACTTCCCCAAGATCGGTCGTTCGGCAGGGAAAGATCGTTGCGTCCATGGGGAGCTTAAGTCTGGACTATGATAAGTTTTATTTCAACCTGCTGAAACCTTCTGTTTATGCTGTCTGTGTGAACGGCTTCAAATTAAGTAGCCCAGGCTGAATTGGACTGAATTAAGGCTGTGTATCAGTGCTACAAAAAGTTCTGTGGACTTGATTCCTACTAACTGAAATCTCACAACATATATTAGGGAAATCCTAATTTGCATATGCAAATACATACAGATATGGCACCTGTTATCTAGAGTGCTCAGGATCTGGGGTTTTCCGGATAATGGATCTTTCCATAATTTGGATCTTCATACCTTAAGTCTACTAGAAAATCATGTAAACATTAAATAAACCCAATAAACTGGTTTTGTTTCCAATAAGGATTAATTCTATATTTGGTTTGAATCAAGTACACAATACAGTTTTATTAGGAAATAATGTGAATTTTTTTTTTAATTATTTTATTATAATGGAGTCTATGGGAGACAGACTTTCTGAAATTCTTTTATTATTTAAAAAATTGTACAGAGTGGCAAAAATATTTCAGCTATTCTGTCCCAAGTCTTCATACTGTATGCGCCGAAACATTTATAAATAGGGAACAAATACTAATCCTCCAATTTGTGGTCCAGTAGGGTCAAGGACACCATTTGTTGGAATCTGACCGCAATGCTATTTTACTCTCCTTTTTTTATAATAGCCATATTACGCCCTCTCACTCTTAGCAATAAAAACAATATCTAGCACCCATGGCACTTAATGGCCCACTACACAGGTCTCCAGAGGAATTGGAAGGCCATTAAGTTGTATGTGGCCCAAAAATGAGTATGGTCACATTTTAGATGCTCACTTACATCACCTATGTATAATGGTTTATTCAGTGGCCTCACCTGATAAAGGTGGTCTTTCCGGTGCTGTACTGGCCCACAAGTAGCACCATGGGCAAGTTCTTGAAGTCAGCCTCCTCCAGGGCCGGCGAGTGGAACTCATGGAAGCGGTAATGTTCTTCTAGCGGCAGCAGCTTCCCAGTGTACAGAGACTGCAGACCCCCTGTCACCGTCTGTAGGACATCTTGGTGCCCCTTGGCATTCTCTTTCCCAATCCAGCTGAACATGGTTACTACTAGCCCACCTTAATTCTCTGACAGCCACAGACACTTACTGAGTGCCACCACTGACCAACACTAAGCGCCAACTGAGTGCCACCAACGAGATGAAACAGTCTGAATGATCCCCTGCCCAATGGAATTAACTGAACTGATGAACACGTAGCAGCCCTGGCAGTACACTCAATGACATTGCTTGAATTGCTATGGGCATGGAATGAAACCAGCAGCTCACTAGTAGCAACACTCTCCCTCGCTGGGTGCTCTCTCGCAGTCCCGTCACTCAGCTACACCATTCATTCAGTGTAGTCACTCCACCAGGGGTCTTTCTAGAGCGGTCTATCAGCGGGGGCTGGAAAGCTTCTACTTCCTGGTTCTCTCACAGCTCCTAGAGCCCTCCCAACTCCTAAACAGACACGTCTCCTGAGTCGTCTATGATAGCCACGCCCACTATATTTCCTTAGGCCAATCACCAGTGTCGAGGTACTCGTACCAAACAATGATGTCATCTTAGCAGCCAAGGAGTGATCGTGGTAACCCGGCAGCTTCTAGCGCTTAGTAACCAGGTGCGCAGCTGACCTCTAGTGGCCACACACGCATCTTCGTTTCTGTTGGGGGATTACACAGGGGCAAATTCACTGAATTGCGAATTTCTAATTCGCCAGCGTGACTAATTTTGCAACTTCGCGAATTTACTGACAGTAACTGGCCAAAATTTGCTACCGAAGTATACTAGTAGACTAGCGCAACTTCACACCCTTACGCCTAATGGGCAAATTCACTAAAGCGTGAACATGCGCTAGCGTCAGCACTTTGCCAGGCAAATTTTCGCCAGTGCTATACAAATTCACTAAAATGCGAATTTGCACTCAGTGTGGCGAACAGTAAAGAAGTTGCGCTACCGTTACTTAGCCAGGCAAATTGCATTTACGCTAGTGGTGCCTAATTTGCATACAGCGCAAACTTAAACGTATAATAGAGGTGCCCACTGTATAGTTGAGTTGCCATATGTTAGGAAATATAGGGGTGGATGGAGGGTAACCCTCAAAAAAATTTCGCTATTTTTCAGACTATTACCCTACAAAAGGTGAAAAGACGCCAGCGTTTTTCAATCTCCTATCTATTGTATTGAACTTCGCCAGGTCTGACCCTGGCGAAGTAAAGTCTAGCGCAAGAGGTAACGATCCGTAAAATGGGCAACTTAGTGAATTAGCGTAGCTACATCCCTTCGTCAGTGAGCAACTTCGACTAGTGTAAGGGTGAGACGTTGGGCTAGAGCCGTTAGACTATCTACTTCGCTAATGAATTTTCGCCAGAGTCTGACTTAGTAAATTCACGAAGTTGCGAATTGACGTCACGCTGGCGAATTAGAGCTAGTGTTAGACGCTTTGCACTTTAGTGAATTTGCTCCTAGGGGCGATCCAAGCCACTTCCCCGCCTGAGGCGGCCTTGAATTTGCTGCCCCCCCCTTCCCCACGGAGCTGAAAATGTGGACAGAGGTCCACGCAAGTGCGCGCTCTGCATTAGAAGAGCCAAATTTCCGGGTTCAAACTGGAAATTAGGCTCTTAGTTACCAGGAGCAGCATTTTTGCCATCCCTGGTAACCAGGGGGGCGCTGCCGCCTGAGGCGAGTGCCTCATTGGCCTCATTGGCGGAGCACCCTTGCTTACGCCTGGCGAAGTTGCACACTGATGAAGGGACGTACTACACTAATTCACTAAGATGCCCATTTTATTGAAACGTTACTTCTTGTGCTAGACTTTACTTCACAGGTCAGACCTGGTGAAGTTTAGTTTTAGTGAATTTGTGTAGCGCTGGTGAAACTATGCCTGGCAAATGTCGGCGAAGCCAACGCTTAGTGAATTTTCCCCATTGTGTCACTGGCGAAATTGCACTAGTGATAACGTCTGGTGAAGTTGCACTCTAGCGAAGGTGACGAAACCACGCAAAAGTTTTTTTTTTCTGAACGTTACCTCCTTCTCCAGAGTTTACTTTGCCACGTCAGAGCAGGCGAAGTTCAATTGAGTAGATAGGATTTAATAAAAAAAAATGTTGAAAATTTTTCTAAGTCCCAAAATAGTTGAAAAAAAAGTCCCAAAAAAAAAATGCTGGTGTTTTCGCTGAAAAAGAGCGAAAACATTTTTTAAGGGTGTCCACCTTCCCCCCTACATTTGTTAACATATGGCACCTTAAATATAGTGTGGGCACATATGTAGCTCTTTAGACCACCTATATAAATTTTCATTAAGTTTTCCTGGGCTTGTGTACTGTTCTGTATGTGCTCTTTACTGCTGTACTGCAAGTTGGAGTGATATCACCCCCTCCCTTTCCCCCACCCAGCAGCCTAACAAAAGAACAATGGGAAGGTAAACAGATAACAGCTCCCTAACACAAAATAACAGCGGTCTGGTAGATCTAAGAACAACACTCAATAGTAAAACCCATGTCCCACTGCGTACTATTCAGTTATATTGAGAAGGAATAACCACAATCTGCCAGAAAGCAGTTCCCTCCTAAAGTGCTGACACAAGTCACATGACCAGGGGCAGCAGGGAAACTGACAAAATGTCTAGCCCCATGTCAGATTTCAAAACTGAATATAAAAAAATCTGTTTGCTCTTTTGAAAAATGGATTTCAGTGCAGAAGTCTACTGGAGTAGCACTATTAACTGATGCGTTTAAAAAAAAACATGTTTTCCCATGACAGTTTCCCTTTAATAATGGGGAAATGGAGTATAGTATGTAGAGAAAAGAGACTAGGAGAATAAAGAGTTGAGTGAGGAAAGGAGGTATAATAGTTTGGAAAGTGGGCCCTCAGCCTTAGGTTTCCTGGTGGGCCCCTGGCATCTCAGTCTGACACTGTTCATGCCCCCCAAAATGTCTAGAGGTTGACCTGTTTTACCAATAGTTATTGAAACTGTTTATAAATTAGAACCTCATGGGGCCCCTATACCCCCTGACCCCCCCCCGCAGCCATAGGGTCTGCTTCCTCTGTAGTTACACCCCTGTATCCACAATAAAAATATTGCTCTGGATATTTTATGATACAATATATATGTGTAATAAAATCCGCACACATAGGTCTTGATGAGTGAAAAAAAAGCTGGTAGATTTATTTCAACGTTTCGGCTTACAAAATCAAGCCGTCATCAAGACCTATGTGTGCGGATTTTTTTTTGCTTTCATTTTTGTTCCAGCACCTAGGCCTCACCAGGGCTATCTGAGTGCACCTATCTAGTTATATATATATATATATATATATATATATATATATATACACAGTATGTTTGTGTATGTGTATAACATGGAGTTAACACTCAGCTTGTTCATTAAGGGCTTCAACTTTTGGAAGCTTTACAGTTTTGTTATTTAGAAACCCATAATCCAGAAAGTTCTAAATTACAAGAATGCCATTTGCCACCAGGGTCTTCTTATTCAAGCAAACAATTCCTATTTTATTGTACCTTTTTTTCCCTCTGCACAACTGAAATAGTATCTTAAGCTAAATTAATATCTAATAAACTAATCATACTGGTGGCAAACAATCCAATTGAGCATTTTTAAATGTTTGTAGTAGCCTAAGGCAATATTGATCCAAATGATAGAAAGCCTGATTATTTACAAAATCCCAGGTCACAAACATTCTGGCTAATACATCCCATACTTGTACTTGAGTGGGATAAATAAAGAAAGAAAAGCAGAATAAAAGGTAAAAGAAGAGTTGACAGGCTAGGACAATTATAGAATATGGCAAAAGATTAGGGATGGCGCGAACCGCGGAAAAAAAGTTCGCGAACATGTTCGCGAACTTCCGGAAAATTGCGAACGGTTCGCGAACCCCATAGACTTCAATGGGAAGGCGAACTTTAACAGCTAAAAAAGACATTTCTGGCCAGAAAAATGATTTTAAAGTTGTTTAAAGGGTGCAACGACCTGGACAGTGGCATGCCAGAGGGGGATCAAGGGCAAAAATGTATCTGAAAAATCCATTGTTGACACAGCGCTGCGTTTTGTGCTGTAAAGGGAAAAAAGTCACTCAGGTGGTGGTTGTGGACACTGTAATATTATGGATATTTAGACAGAATGTGAACAAGCTCACACAGCTAGATGGCAGTTGTTTGAAGAACACACTGGGCAAAAAATGCCTACAGGGCAAATAATGCCTACAAGGTCAACGTATACACTACTACAGCGGTGGATACGGATTACGTAAAATATATTATGACTGCTTGAAAAAAGTCACTCAGGTGCTTTTTCTGGAGAGGGTAATATTATGGATATTTAGACAGAATGTGAACAAGCTCACACAGCTAGATGGCAGTTGTTTGAAGAACAGTAGATTACTAGCCAGCAAACTTACTATCCACTGTCCCTGAAATCACTAACAGCTCTCTCCCTACACTAGCTCTTCAGCACACACAGGCAGAATGAAAAAACGTGCAGGGCTTCGGTTTTTATAGGGAAGGGGAGTGGTCCAGGGGGTGTGGGGGTGGTCCAGGAGGGAGAGCTTACTGATTGACTGCCATGTATCTGCTGGTCTGGGGGAGAAATGGCAAAAAAAAAGCGCCAACTAAGGCGAACCCAAATTGGAGAACGTCGCGCGACGTTCGCGAACTTCCGGCGAGCGCGAACAGCCGATGTCCGCGCAAACAAGTTCGCCGGCGAACAGTTCGCGCCATCCCTACAAAAGATGAAGACTGGACAACATAACTAGCAGAGAAGAGCAAGAAAAGATCATGTTAAAAGGCGGGGGAATGAATTCCCCCTACTCTACACGCACAATATGCTTTGACATTTTTAACGGAGACCTTTGCTGTAATTGTAGGTGGTGGTGCTCTGTCCAACTACACTGTCACAACTGTCTAACTGTCACTACAACAAACACATGGGGGGAAATTCACTAAAGCGCAAAGCGTCTAACGCTAGCGCTAATTCGCCAGCGTGCCGTCAATTCGTAACTTCGCAAATTTACTAGCACCGACTCTGGTGAATTTTCGCTAGCGAAGTAGATAGACTAGCGCAACTTCGCACCCTTACGCCAGGTGAAGTTGCGCACTGACGAAGGACAAAGTAATTACGCAAATTCACTAAGATGACCGTTTTCGTGAAGTTACCACTTATGCTAGACGTTACTTCGCCAGGTCAGACCTGGCGAAGTTCAATACAATAGATAGGAGTTTGAAAAAAAATTTTGGAAGTGCCGAAAAAAGCTGGCGTGCTTTACCATTCTAGGGTGATATTCTGAAAAAGATCGAATTTTTTTGTGGGGGGGGGTTACCCTCTTTCCCCCCTACATTTCCTAACATATGGCAACTCAACTATACAGGGGGCACATGTTAAGGGCAATAGGACAACTTTAATTGATTTATTAAAGGTTTCCTGGGCTTGTGTAGTGGAATGTAGTGGCTGTAACATATACTTCTATTAGACTTTGAAATGCACGCCGTATGCAAATTAGGTATCGCTAGTGTAAATGCACTTTGCCTGGCGAAGTAACACTAGCGCAACTATGCTACCGTTCGCCGACCTTAGTGTAACTTCGCACTTTAGTGAATTTGCGTAGCGCTGGCGAAAATTCGCCTGGCGAAGTGCGGCGAACATTAGCGAAGGCAACACTAGCGAATTTTCGCCGCTTAGTGAATTTCCCCCATAAAGTTGATTTCTACCCACTCAACACTATTCCATTCTACACATCCTGTGACTAGTCCATCACAGATTCAGGAAAATAACAAGCATTCCTTAGAAACTAGTTCCACTGCCAATGGACTAGGATAAGCGTTCAGTTGATTTAAAGAAATAACATAAAAAAGCATAAATAATGTAGGCTTTAATAAAAATAAACATATAAAACAGGTCATGGAAAAGCATGTACACTGACAAGAATAAACCTGGATGTTACTAGCAGTTTTGCTTTTAGAAATAATAAAACAAATAATTTTCTGATACAATTACTTTCCCAGCAAAAAATAATTTTGTATCCCATTTTATGCATTAAAACCAGTATTTAAGAAATGTTTAGGCAATACAATCCAATACACCCAAAATGTATCTGACTTTTGATTGAGATGCCTTCCACATAGTGCTTAATGTCATATTATTTTACAAATATTTCTCTGAAGAATGTATTGCAAACTGAAATGCATTGTTTTGTTTCATTCTAAGTAAAATATGTATTAGTGACCTGATTCAAAATGGCAGTTTGTGCATTATATTAAAGGCTTTTTCCCATGTAAGCTGCCATTGTTGTGTTCTAGTCTGGCCCAAATTTTAGGCAGCTTCCATAAAGGGGTGTTTAACTTTAAATTAACATTTAGTATAATGTAGAGAGAGTGATATTCAGAGACAATTTTATTGCTTGTGTTTTTTTTTTTAATTGTGCAGCAGCTCTCCAGTTGGGAGTTTCAGCAGCAATCTAGTTGAAAGGGTCCAAATTATCTTAGCAACCAAGAAGTGGTTTTTGAGACTGATGTATGCTTAGGAGAGAGCCTGAATAGAAAAAATAAGTTATAAAAAATAAATTATAAAAATTAACAATAATAGAACAATTGTAGCCTCAAAGAGCAATTGTTTTTTGGCTACTGAGCTCAGTGACCCCCCCTTTAAAAGCTGGAAAGAGTCATAGTAAGAAGTCAAATAATAAAGAAACTATAAAAAAATAATGAAGACCAAAGTGGCTTAGAATTGGCCGTATTATAACATACTAAACATTAAATTATAGGGATGCACCAAATCCAGGATTCGGTTCAGGATTCGGCCTTTTTCAGCAGGATTCTGATTCAGCCGAATATTTCTGCCTGGCCGAACTGAATCCGTATCCTAATTTGCATATTCAAATTAGGGCCAGGGAGGGAAATCATGTGACTTTTTGGCACAAAACAAGGAAGTAAAAAAATGTTTTCCCCTTCCCACCCATAATTTGTACATGCAAATTAGGGTTTGGATTCGGTTTGGTATTCGGCCGAATCTTTCGGGAAGGTTTTGTGGGTTCGGCTGAATCCAAAATAGTGGATTCGGTGCATCCCTATTAAATTAAGGGGCAAATTTATCATTATTCACGAATTCGAGGGCTTTCAGCCCTCGAACTCGGCAGAAATTTGATTGTCGAATTAGAATTCGATAAAATTGAATCGTTTTAGGCTATTTTTCGATTGCTATTCGATTTCTCGAAAAATTTGTACGATCGAACAGCATTTCTCGATTTTTTTTTGTGAAATCGTTCCATTTCACGTAAAAAATTGTGAAATTTCGAACGTACGAATCGTACGAATGCTATTCGACCAGGTAATAGAAAAAAAAGCCTTTGGGGGGATTTCCATAGGCTTCTATTGCAATTCGGTAGGTTCAATCTGGCGAAGTAGGCAGTCAAATAAAATTTTAAAGGGGAAGTGCTTCGATCATCGAATGATCAAACATTCGATCTATTCGATACGATCGAATTTTGCATATTCGATGATCGAAGTGGCCAAATTTGCATATTCGAATATTTGATAAAATCATACGATCAGAATTTGATCGAATTCTATCGAATTTCGAATCCTTCACACAAATTTAGGAAATGGGCCCCTAAATTAAATGTGAACCACTTCTTTAATTTAATACAATAGAATGTTATGTAAACTGACATATGAGTTTGTAATGCCAGCACATAAACTTAGGAATCATACCGGCAATATCATCTAATTGGGAACTGCATTTCTGCAACAAGTTCAGGGCAGACAATTTTAACTCATGCCTGTTAGGTAGATCTCATGAAACCAGATAGGCCAGTTTATTTATCTGATAGAGCTCTAAAAGCCATATTTCTACCCAGCAACAAATATTTTTACAGTTGGGGGTCTATTTATCATGCTGTGTAGCCAATCAGATCTTTGCTTTTGTTTTGTAACTGTTGAACTAATTGCCGATTGGTTGCTCTGGGCAACATTACCAGTAATACTTCACTACACTTTTTTAAACAGCATGATAAACAGACCCCTAGGTGTGTGCCGATTATTCCATGCATGGTGTAGGGGATATCAGGCTAACAAATCTGGAGGGTGCATAAGCATATAGGCACAAACTACTATAACATAATGTATTATGTCTGATTTCTTCTATCTTTTAAGGTATTGGGTCAGCAACACAGGTTACCATGCAATATACTGTATACTCTTGCATGTGCCTTTCTGCAGTTACTGTTATACTGAATGTCACAGAATTCACCACTCTGTTGTTGGGTATTTAGGAGAAAGCTACAATGTACGGAGCAGTAAACTACCCTGTAACATGTTTATGGTTCTGTTTACCTTAAAAATGTTAATATTTTCACAAGTCACATGACTAATTCATGACATTTAAAAAAAGTAAACTTGGTAACATTTTATGTAAACGGTTTCTCTTCTCCTAATATACTACATCTTTTAAAAATATAATCCAGTCAAGCTGCATAGCAATAAAAAAAAAAAAATTAGTGTTGCTGAGCTTTCACTGGTGTTTGCTGCATTTGGCTAAAGGGATTCTTGGACTTCCGTCTCACTACAGCTGTATGCAGGGCCTCCAGGATGGTGCTGCTGTTGTTCTCAATATTATACTGAGTCAGTTTCATCAGCTTGTCAAAGTCACGTTCAGTGTAGGTAAAGTTTGTCAAAAAATAGGGGGAATACCCAGAAACATCCACATCTCCTTCAGGCATGTCTTCTTCTGATCGCAGAACACCTGAAACAGAGCAAATTTAAGTTATGAAAAGAATGTAAAAGAATATTGCTACATGAATCTTAATTCTATGGATGTTATTTAATAACAGGTGTTAATCTTATTAATACCCTAAATCACTTGTCATAGATATCTATTCCTTATTGTAAAATGTAAGGGTATTAGAACCACCAGGGAGTTCCATGACTACATAAAGGTACAAGCCTGCAGGCCAAGTGCTTTTAAACTGATCATTGAAACTCAAAGGGAACTTCTTTTAGATTTTAAATTAGGGGGCTGTCCAATTTCTCCCTGTAAGTATCACAAGGTTCAACATGGGTCACAAACCTTATTTACAGTAAATGTCTAAATTTGCTATGCATAATGTACTTGATTCCACAAGAAATGCTTTCAAAAGTGCAAACTGATTTCTGAAAACAAACAAAGCAATTCTTTGAGAAGTTTATGAGAAATCAGTAAAATAAAGTATGTATTCATCTAAAATCGATTTTAAAAATGCAGACGCAAGAATGAAGACACTTACCAGGTTCTTTGTATTTTCTGAAGGTATCATTTACGAGGGGAAAGTGGAGCACTATGGGTGCATGAGGGTTGTCATCATCTACAAAACAATAGCACTCTTTATGGTGACTCTTTTCTTCCTCTCTCAGTGACACACTAGGGAACCCAATACCTTGTGTTGTACAATATTTGCAGGTCTGTTCTACTGCCTGCAAAACACAAGCACACATTTTTAAACAAGTAATATTAATGTATAAATATCTGTTAAAAGAAAATCACAGTTAATTTGCAATCTTTTTATTATTATTATTATTATTATTATTAACATGTATTTATATTGTGCTGACAGATTGTAGCACTGTAAAGTAAATGTGTCTATAAAACTAAATCACATGAATTATATACATTCATCACAATTAATACTAGTACAAAAGGTGAGTAAGGCCCTATGCAGAAAGAGCTTACAATCTACGGGGAAGGAAATAATACACACAAGGTGTGGGAGTGGGCAAGATCAGAATTAAGGGGGTGAGAGATGTGGTACTGTATGTGGTATTGCATTTGGTGGTTTAGCAGAGTGAGGGTAGGCTTCTCTAAATAAGTGCCTTTTAAGAGATTTTTTGAAAGCAGAAAGGTTGGGAGAAAGTCGCACAGACCGTGGGAGAGAATTCCAGAGGAGGGGTGCAGCCCTTGCAAAGTCTTGAATGCGAGCATGTGAGGAGGTAATGAGAGAAGAGTTGAGTAGCAGGTCAGTAAAGGAGCTTAGTAAGCGGTTGGGTGAATATATATGGATGAGTTCAGAGATGTAGGGTGGGACACTTTTAATGTTTTATTGTTTCTAAAACAATAAAATAGAATTTATGATTTCTTAAAGGGGTGGTTCACCTTCAAATTAACTTTTAGTATATTGTAGAATGTCCAATTCTAAGAAACTTTTCAATTGGTCTTCATTATTTATTTTTCATAGTTTTTTAATGATTTGCAATTTTCTTCTGTTTCTTTGCAGCTTTCAAATGGGGGTCACTGACACCATCTAAAAACAAATGCTCTGTAAGGCTACAAATGTATTGTATTGCCACTTTTTATTACTTATCATTCTATTCAGTCCATCACCTATTCATATTCCAGTCTCTTATTCAAATCAATGCAGGGTTGCTAGGGTAATTTGTACCCTAGAAACCAAATTGCTGACACTGCAAAATAGAGAACTGCTGAATAAAAAGTAAAATAATTATAAAACCACAAACAATAAAAAATGAAAACCAATTGCAAATTGTCTAAGAATATCACTCTCTACATTATACTAAAAGTTAACTCAAAGGTGAACAACCCCTTTAACCATTTTTCAGAGAATATGAATGAAAACACAAAAACTTTTTTTTCACTCATGATTTATTGTCAAATAACTGTGTTTACTCTTTTTAAATCATAATCACTACACAAACTACCCAAATGACCCTGATCAAAAGTTTACATACCCTGGTGATCTGGCCTGACAACATGCACACAACTTGACACAAAATAATTAGAATGGCTATTAAAGGTAACCATCTTCACCTGTGATCTGTTTGCTTGTAATTAGTGGGTATGTATAAAAAGTCAATTTATCAATGAATTTATTTCCTTAAGTTGCCAGGTTAAGGGACTGATAAAGACATGAGCAAACTAGCTGTGGCTTTAAGGTTAAGCATAACATATACTCTTTAAGAAAAACTTTTCAATACAAACCATGAGTGGTGTTTCTAGAGTGTAATCAAAAGATATGATGATGTCCACCTTCCTCTCTGGTCTCAGAAGAGGAGGGAAGCTAGCATTGATAAAATAACCAGCATCCACAAGGCACAAATTCTCTTCCAGTGGGGTGAGCTTGTTGGGAAAGGAATCCAAATCAGTATCTGGGGGAAATACATACAATCTTTATAAAATCGTAATACTGTCCAGTTTATTTTACTTTTTTTTCTTCCTGCAATTTTAATTAGGGTCTGTTGGTTTTGAAATACTAAAGGGGGGATGTAATTAAAAGTTGCAGGTGTTATTTAAAATGGCGTCTTTGCAAATGTTTAGCACCATTCACAATGTAAAATCATTCTCTGGCAAATATTATATTGCGCATTTTCGCTAAACAGAGGTTTAGTGTTAACACCTGCTCTGGAGTTTCATAAATATTTTGTTGCAACAAAGGGTTTGACAAAATTATTACATCCACTGCACACGTTCCATAAAAACTATTTGTTTGTTGAGGTCAGTCAAAAAGGACACAAACATGGTCGCTAACTTCACAAGCCTCTTTGCACAGGCTTTTTGTGCTAGCAAAACAGATTACATTCCCCCCCTAAATGTTTTCATGTATTTATTTCTTTTACTTTAAACTTATATATTTTAATACTTATCATTAAAAAGAATATTTTTACTTTTTAACTACTGTTGTAACCTTTCAATTTTACTTCTGTATTTTCCATCTTAAGAAATTACTATATATTTCTAGTTATATATATATATATATATATATATATATTAGATAGATTATGTGGTTACAAAATGCTGAATCAAATATAAAATTAGCAAGGAAGAAATGATATGCAGTTAGTGAAGATGGAGGAAATATTGGAAGTAGCTTTCCAATCAGTTGATATGTCACAGATAAAATGCAGGGAACCTCAAGAGGGTTGTCAAGTAACTGAAAGTTAAAGTAGTTAAAGCTAATAAATATAATGAATGAATTAAAAATATGTTAAGAATAAATTAAAGTATATAAAGAAGAACTTCAATAAATGTTACTTGTACAGAAAATCAAGTTTCATGTTTTAAAGGTTGCTTCAAACCAAAATCTTCCAGTTTATCAGTTAAAATTAGTTTGCACTTATGACACCCTTCTAACATTTCTAATTATTAAGATTTTTGTTCTAGAATTACCTTTCCATGTACAAAACTGAGAATGCTGGATATAGTCCTTGTGCAACTGCAAGCCTCTGAGAAAATTCTGTTGCTCCCCATCAATTGGCCTGTTGGTTAATATCCCTTTTAGAATAGAACTAAAGGTGCTTGGAGGAGTGAACAGGTGAGTTTTCATCTCTGCTGATTCCTTCCTTATTCGTAGTTCATTCTCATCTGTTGAAGAAAATATATGCACGTGTAATGAATATGTAAAGCAAAAAAAGAGAACAGCACCAAGGGTCTTTGCAAAAACTTGTATTAGGAAAGCGTATGCACAACCGACGTTTCGGTCCCCATTGGGACCTTTTTCATTGGGAACTTGAAAAAGGTCCCAATGGGGACCGAAACGTCGGTTGTGCATACGCTTTCCTAATACAAGTTTATGCAAAGACCCTTGGTGCTGTTCTCTTTTTTTGCTTTACATATTCATTACATGTGCACAAGGGCAGCTGCAAGGCAGCTAATTGGCAAGTGGTGCTGTCCAATACATGCTATATATATATATATATATATATATATATATATATATATATATATATATATATATATATATATAGAAAGAGAGAGAGAGAGAGAAAGAAAGGGAGACTTATAGGTTGCCTATTGACCTATTGTAGTGCTGTCACTTGGACAGCAGATTCTGTGATCCGAAAATGCATTCCATGAATACAAAATCAATTTATGTTCACAAAAAGAATTCTGTCTTTTTGCCCACAGAATGCTATTTGCCGGGACAAATGTAAGAAGTAAAGGAGAGATTGACGAAAATGTAAGGTTAGAATTTCCCACAGAAAAGCTCTCCCACGTTTTATTCATTCCCATAGGATTTTTAGAAGTTTATCTATTGATGGGTGAATGTTAGAAGGTCACCATTTGATAAATACCCTTCTAAAAATCCAATAGGAATGAACAGAAAGTCGGTGAGTCGGAAACTCTAATTTCACATTTTGATAAATCTGCCCCTACACGTGTATATCTGCTATAATAACATTTTTATATTAACCACTTACAGTATTAAAATAAATATAAAGCTGGAAGCAGAGATTTAAAGTAATTGAACCGACCTAAATCGTTGGTTTTGTCTTTGCCCCATTGGTCCCAGAAGGTTTCCACTTGTGTGGTGAGATACCAGGTGTCTACCAGATTCAAAGAGAAAACATTTCCCCACAAGCCTAACACAAAAACAAAAAATCAGTAGTAATATCATCAGAATAATAAGCCTGGACTGGTTTTACATGTTATTATTTCCTTTGTACCAATGCTTACAGTTATGTATATATTCTCATGCATATTATTCTAATACCTCTCTTCTAGTACCAGTCCTGAACAGTGTAGTAGTATGAAATAAGAAAACCCCTTTATGTGATATTGAGCTAATAACTCTGGAAGTCCCAGTTCCAGCTGATCTTGTGCAGAGCAACCTGTTGCAGTTAAAGTGAGATAAATGTAGGTGGAAATAAATAATGTGGAGTAAATCTAATGATAATTATTAGTAGAGCAGTCACACTTCAGTTTCCTAATTTGCTTTGCTGGTGATTGTTTTGGAAATACCTCTAAATTAGAAATAAATATTTTCTTTGCCTAAATGACCAACGTTGAGCTGCTAATTGCGCATGAATGAAGATCTCTTACAGAATGAAGGTTTTATATAGCAGCATTGTGTGCAGAAAATGAGAACTCTTGCACCTCTCTGTTTTTTAGAAGCAGTAAAGTTCCGAAACAGAGAATACTTCTATGTATGTATATTCTTTTATATTATAAAGAAACCGTGGCGTAACTATTCCCTGGTGGGCCCCGGTACAGGATGGGCACCTGGGCCCCCCTGTCGGGCCCTTACCTTTATAAATCGCATGCTGGAGTGTTGATAGCATGTGTACTGTAAAATCTCCCCCCTAGATAACCACCTGCCATAACTATTTTTTCGTGGCTCCAATGGGCCCCAAGGGGGTGGGGGCCCTCGTACAATTGCACCCCCTGCACCCCTGGTAGTTACGCCACTGTAAAGAAAATAAACTATTGAACTACCTTGCAAGTAGCAGATACGGGGCTCTGGGTTCTTCTTCATCAATCTCCCCATGTAGAACTCACTCCCAAAGTCCTCAGTGCGGATTGAGGCACCATACTTCTGAAGCCCCACTTCATATGGGGTGAATTCACACCATTCTGAAATAAAACATTACCATCAAAAAATGAAGTCTGTATTTTGGCTGAAAGTAATGTGTGATGTTTAGCAAAATAAAGTACTTTTCAAAAATAATTTAACAGCACTGTATAGTAGTAGGGTGTATACATCTGACATACAACTACTGACCCAAGAGACAAAGAGAGTCCTGCTCAATAGAGTTTACAGTATAAAAGGAGAAGGGGTATGAGATGGGCAAGTTGAACAGTCAGCAAAGTGAGAGAAGTATCTCTGAACAATGCACTTAGCAGATGGCAGTGAATATAGAATATCATGAAGGAAGGCTAGAGAGATAAGGGCATGCATTTTCAGCTTGAAACCACAAACTTAGGGGCACATTTACTAAGGGTTGAAGTGAATTTTCGAATAAAATTTGAATTTCAAAGTAATTTTGGGCTACTTCGACTATCGAATGGCCCAAAATTCCATTCAAAACTGTAATTTTCAATCGAAAACGAGCCCTCAAAAAAATTAGATGGTCGAATTTCAAAGCACATACACATTCTAGCAAAATGTAGCTGATCAGCTTTTGTCTGCTAGTATGTATATTTACATGCTAGGACAGAAATCAACCTAGTTGCCATTAGCCTAAACACTAGCTTAGAGACAAAAGGGAAGCAAAGAGATGGAAAGGAGGCTACTAAGATTGGAGAGAGCAAGATAGGATAGGAGTTAACATCAGTTTCAAAATACAGTCTCATTAATGATGAGAACAATCAAATCAAATGTTCTGCATGCCGACCTGGTAAAAGTATATAAGTAAGGTCAGCAACTCTTAAATATTAAATATGAACTCTAAAATCAAATATAGTACAGTATATTCACACTAATCTGTAATCACAAATAATAAATACTATAGTTACTTGCATTACCTTTGAAATCCAGAGTGCTAATTTCATGCTGCTTAACATTGATTGCTAAATAAATAGGTAGAGGGTTCTGGCCATTTTGAAGTGCGACTTGTTGATCAGAAAGCTTACTCTCGTTCTTCTACAAGAAAAATCAAATAGTTTTTTAACCTTGTCTGTAAGCCATTGGAAACATATTTCTGCATGTAACAGAGTGCTTTTTATAATAAGACAATTGCATTTTAACATATATTGGGGAATGTAATTAAAAGTTGCAGGAGTTATTTAAAATGGCGTTTTTGAGAATGTTTAACACTGCTCACAATGTAAAATCAGTCACTGACGAATATTACATGCATTTTTGCTAAGCAAGAGTTTAGCGTGAACACCTGCTCTGGAGTTTCGTTAAATATTTTGTTGCAAAAAAAACAAAAAGGTTTTGCGACTGCAAAATTTTATTACATCCACTGCAAACATTTGCAAAAGCTATTTGGTTGCAAACTTTGCATCAATTCGTTGAGATCTTTATTCAGTCAAACTTGGTCACTAATATTCGCAATAGTCTATCAAAACATATTTCATCCTCCCCAGATTTCTTATTGCCATATTGTTTTTCTTCTTCATTGTTTTCTTTTGTGTAGCCAAATTCCTTTTGCTTTTTCCCTATTACAAGCTTCAGCTCTCAGGCAAACAAGTATTTGTTTTACATTTTTGTCACAGTCTTGGTCACTTGTAGTAAAATGTATAATATAAATTGTATGTTTTTGAATACACACAATATTGTGCAATGTGAGCTATTTCCAAAAAATAGACATTGGACAATCAATGTTCCAAAGATAGGATGCAACACTTAACCACCCACAAAATACTTCCCCCTACTATAATACTACATTGTGTTTTCAAGTGTCTCTGTTTGACAGGAGGAAATGCATAAATTTAGGTACAAACCGTTTTGGTAATTTATGAATGAAACACTAAATATAAATGAATAACATAATTTATTACCCCATTGTGGAACATTGATTCAATCATTAGGCCCCATAGATCGGTAAAAGATGTTTTCTGGCCTTCCATGGCTGCTTGTCGCAGTTCTTTGTGATAATATTTCAGACGCTCCATGGAAAATGTCTTTGTTTTTGTTCTGGTGACTTGCTCCTTTGCATTATGAATAAATTCTGACAGCTCGTTCTGTGACCATTCAGGATCCTCATAAAGATTACTCATTGTCCTAAATATAAGAACAGGCTTTTAACAAAGAATTTCTATCATTTTACTAGTAGGCTTAAGAATATGTGTTTGTATTGTTGTTCATATTTTTAATCTTGCAAATATGCAGACATAAAAATGTAATTGGAATAGAACCATAAACATGTGCCACAGAAATTGATTCAGTGCTTGACAATGAAGGCTCAAATAAAATGGCCTAAACAGGAACAGAATATATTGGGCTAATTATTTGTAATCAGATCAATTTACCATGTTGATCCAGAAGCTCCTGCAATATAAGTGACACAATCCAAAAGGCCCATTTCCTTTAAAGCAAACAGATGACTGTAAAGACAAGACATGGCTCGAGCTCCTCCTCCTGTCGCCATGATAGCCACAACAGGAACCTGCAAATACAGCACAGGCTCAGAAATATTGTCTGAGTATGAAAAATATGAATATTCAGGGAAAATACAATCAAACATAGTTGACATATTGAATTGGATCATTCCATAATTCCTGTATGTGACAACACAATAGAGCTTTGGTTGAAACCAGTGTATCAAACCAATTATCATTCTAGCCCTTACACACTATACACCAAGGAGATACAATTCCATGGATTTCCAGTGATTTCCAGTATCTTCACTCCTATTTGCCAACATAACCTGGTCAACTATAAGCACAGACAGGCCCGGATTTGTGGAAAGGCCACCTAGGCCTGGGCCTAGGGCAGCAGGATTTTAGGGGCGGCATGCTTCCCAGCCACACCCACATTGGTTCATTGGCGCCTAGGGGCGCCCGCTATGTAAATCCGGCCCTGAGCACAGACACCTTTTTGTGCTGTTTGAAGGTTGTCTTTAGAGTGAGTTAAATAAAATGTCCCTCCTCCCAAATAAAGTAATTTACTGTAATGCAATAAAGTCTTCAAATAATTGATTTGAGAGTATGATTAATACTGTGTGATGCCGGCCTTGAGTAGAGGACACTGAAAACCATCATATGGTCAGAACCTAAGAATATGGACAGCAGTGCTAAGTTAATGTGTTTATGAGCCTGGACTTCTATAGTATTAATAATAACTACATTTATTTAATATGAAATAAAGATTTTCAACATTGGGCCAGATGCAATTCGGTGAGAAAAGGGTTTATCGCATGAAAAGTCATGGACAAGATTCAATTTGAGATGCAATTCAATTAAGAAAAACATCTCACAGTTTATCATGTGAAAACTCCTTCATGTCTGAACTGAATTTGGAAAAAAGTTTTTCCAGCTACAATTGAATCCATGAGTTTTCACGTGATAAACCATGAGATAACTTCTTCTCCCTGAACTAAATTTGGCACATAGTATAGATTAGATTTTTTTTTCTTACAACTACATTTTTTCAGCATCAGGGTATCAGCTTAACACCATCATGCAAACTAGTTAACAAGTAGCATTTACCAATGTCATATAGTTTTAGTATTGCAAGAATTTGTTTCTTCATCGTGTGGGTGGCATAAAAGTGCAATATATATTGGGCCAAGTTCAATTCAGTGAGAAAAAGGTTTACCACGTAAAAAGTCTGGGACAAAATTAAATTTAAGATGAAATTCAAATCAGATTATCTCATTATTTATCATGTGAACAATGTATTGAAATCTATGGGGAAAACATGAAACAGAATTTTATGAAAAGTGTTTTCTTCTCAAATTGAATCTTGTCAGTGAGTTTTAAACCACGAGAAAACTTATTCTCGCTGAATTGAATCTGGCCCATTGGTAAAAAATAGTAATAATATGTATTCCTTAATTATAATGGGCTAAACTGTACTAAGACAAAGGGGGAAATTCACTAAGATGCGAAAATTTGCTAGCGTTGGCTTCGCTAACATTTGCCGCACTTCGCCAGGCAAATTTTTGCCAGCGCTACGCAAATTCACTAAAGTGTGAAGTTACGCTCTGGTCTTCGAACGGTAGCATAGTTGCACTAGTGTTACTTCGCCAGGCAAAGTGCATTTACGCTAGCGATGCCTAATTTGCATACGGCACGAAATTCAAAGTATAATAGAACACTACACAAGCCCAGGAAACCTTTAATACATTAAATAAAGTTGTCCTATTGCCCTACATGTGCCCCCTGTATATTTGAGTTGCCATATGTTAGGAAATGTAAGGGGGAAGGAGGGTAACCCCCCAAAAAAGAAACAATCTTTTTCAGACTATCACCCTACAATGGTAAAACACGCCAGCATTTTTTTGGGACTTCCAATTTTTTTTTTCAAACTCCTATCTATTGTATTAAACTTCGCCAGGTTTGACCAGGCGATGTAAAGTCTAGCGTAAGTGTTAACGTTCAGGAAAATTTTGATCTTAGTGCATTTGCGTAATTATGATCATTTGTCAGTGCGCAACTTCGCCTGGCATAAGGGTGCGAAGTTGCGCAAGTCTATCTACTTCCCTAGCGAAAAAGTCGGTGTTAGTGAATTTGCGAAGTTGCAAAATTACGTCACGCTGGTGAATTAGCGCTAGCGTTAGACGTTCGTTAGACGCTTTCCCCCTAAAGGTCCACAGCTTATTTTACACTCTGAAAGAAAGCGGTTTTGGGATGCCCCCTTCATTTTGCAGAGGCCCGAAGCAGTGGATGGGGGCCCAACCTAAATGTCATTCAGGATAGCATTTAGTGTCCAACCTTGTTTAGAGGAGCTTGAACTGATGCTGACTAAAAAGGGTTCTCTGAACCAAATGGTCTTATAATAATTGCTGTAAGGTTTCAGAAAGTAATACTCACCTCCTCTCCTACCAAATCTTCTTTTAACTGAAGAATTCTCTTCATTGCTTCAGCTACCACCTTTTGTCTCTTATAAAGAAACTTCTTTTCCTGGTCACACAGACTGAAACCTAGACGCACATCGAGCTTCTCTGGACTGAAAATGCATTATGTCACATGAAACTGCTAGGACTTCTTATTTGAGATATAAAAGATATGCATGCCACTGTGGCTAATAATGTGAACATTTTATAAGGATACCTTTTTATAGCATTCTTTATCAAGAGAGTGACACCACTGTAGCAGCCAAAGAACCTTGTGTGATATAGGCTTTATTATAGCTAGATTGCCCTATGTTATGCATGATTTATAGGGATGCATTTAGCAAAGGATAATAAACTGATAGTTTGACACAGAATTTAAAAAATCCTTTAAAAGTGAATAGAGCTATGTTAAGTGTTCCGCATTGACTGAACTAGCATAAGTATACACCCATGCTTCTAAAAAACGAACCACCGCAAATCTTTCCACCTCCTCTATCTGGCCCAAAACTTTATGGTGGTCTATGGTTCCTGTAATGATGGAGGAATTCTGTGAAATATGTGGGTTTTATATGTAAAATAAAATTGCTCATTGGAAAAGATCCTCACTGAGATCTTTATTGGGTGTGCATTCTAAGTTTCTACCATCCTGCATACTGTATATTTATTAATATTCTAAACTACCTGTGGTAGGCATTGAAACCTTACCGATTCGGTCTCACTACTGATGGCTTGTTACAGTCTAAAATGTATTATTAGATTTTGTTAAAAGCATTCAAGTCATAAAGTGAGTCTTTATTATATAATTTTTATCAGATACTGGGCCAGATTCAATTCAGTGAGAAAAAGTTTTCTCCAGTTTTATCACGTGAAAACACATGGACGGGATTCAATTTGAGAAGAAAAACTTTTCTCCTAATTCAGTTCCAGCTTCTTCCCATGGACTTCCATAGAGGTTTCAGGTGATAAACTTTGAGATAATTTTTTTTCCATCTGTGATAAACCTTTATCACATGAAAACTATATTCAAATCTATGGGGGAAAAACTGGAACTGAATTTGCAGAAAAGTTTTTTTCTCTTCAAACTGAATCTTGTCAATCAGTTCTCACGTGATAAACCTTGAGATAACTTTTTTCCCCACTAAAATTACTCTGGCCCAAAGTGGGTAATTCTCTATGGAGAAACTATGAGCCTAATATGCTTTAAGAGAAATATGGTTCAGATATTTGCATAAAAATAAACCAGGTCTGAAATTTAAATGAATAAAGTTTTAAAGCAGCTCTTGAGACCTAGAAAGGCTACCAGCATACTATTCAGTCCATATAATATAGGCATACCAATAAAATACTTTACCATTCTTTCATTTTAAGTTGAATTCCCAGAGTCTTGCCCTAAAAAAAGGAAACAAGCTTATGCTTAGATATATAAACATTTTTTTTATTTTCTCACAGCTTGTACAGTTAATTGAAATATTTTAGAAAGCACACCAGATTTTAAAGCTTGGGCAATAAGTAAGAAAAAAAGAAATACTTTACAGTGAAAATAGTACAGTATACTTGCCTCTGTGGCCAGCAATTGGACATTATTGTTATTGTCTGAAGAAATTAAAGTAAGTGGCAGTGTGCTCTGGCTCAACGTGTCATTTGCAGTTTCATTCGTCTAAGTGCAACAGAAAGAAAAATGGTTACACGTGGGGTGAAAATAGTTTATGTAATTGGCAAGCAAATGTTAGCAAGCGACACCTTGACTTATGTTTAGAATTATATTTTTTGTCCTAAAGGACCAGTAACATCAAAAAATGAAATCATTTTAAAGTATTAAAAATATAATGCAGTGTTGCCCTGCACTGGTAAAACTGCAGTGTTTGCTTCAAAAGCACTACTATTGTTTATATAAATAAGCTGTTGTGTAGCCATGGGGGCAGCTAGTCAAAGGACTAACTCAAGTTACACAGCAGATAGCAGATAAGCTCTGTAGAACATAATGTTATCTGTTATGCATTACTTATCCTGTGCCATGTAGCTGTTTTTCAATTTCCGCCATTGCTGCTTAGCAGCTTGTTTATATGAACTATAGTAGTGTTTCTGAAGCAAACAGATCAGATCAGACTCATAATAGCCCACAGGTAGTTATCCAAAATAAGGGCATGAAGATCTGGCTTACACTAGTAGCTGCTGAAATGCAATTCCTTGACTTTTCATCAAGCCAGCTAATGACTAACTGAGTTTACTGAGAATTGTATTTAAACAGATTAGATAAAATTATGCCTGCTTTATAAACTCCAGTAGTAGATTACATCCATGGTTTGGACATGCATGTTGCTTCTCCTTGCTGTGAAAAATCTACTCCTTGTGACCGTGACTTGGCTTTACCTATAACAAGCACAATCCTTGTACAAAGACTGAATGAAAGCTTTATTATAACTTACAAATGTGACATCCAAAGATGAGTACACTCTGTTCAAGCTGGCTGTAAATTCCATTCCCAAGTCCTTTGGGTAATGAAAGGCGAAGGTTTCCTTCACATTGGAATTGGTATCATTTTTAGGAATGAATAGGCTGTGTGAGTTCTCATAAGAGCCCAACACTTTTAGCTCCAGCTCTAATTTCTCTAAAAATACAAACATATATGTAATGTAGATTATGAGAAGAGGTGCTTATAGTAGTAGCTCAAGTCATGCAAAAAAAACTTGCTGTAATCGCCTACATAGGTCAGTTAACACATTGTGGGTGATAAGAATTAAAAGGCACATACTTTTGGTCATAATGTAGGATATAACATTTTAGTGTATGCATAAAAGTCAAGGTAAAGATGAAATGAAAATTACAATTTTGAAAAACCTGCTGGTTCAACACACACAGCTAATACTTTAATCCTCTGTTTATTCTTCATGCCCCATGGTCTTTTATTCATAGATTCACTGGTAGATTCAGGTTCGTTATGTGTGTTCTTGAATATTATAATTTACCTTTCTAGATTAACTATAATCTTGGATCATTTTTTATCACTGGCAGAATAAATAAATTGTATAAGTCCCCTACCAAACTACAAGTGTTGTGCCTCCTCTCTTTCTTGTTCTCTCATTTTGGCTAGGCTATATGTCTAGGGACCAGGCACCATTGCACTTTTTTTAATTAGAAAGGGGAAACTGCAACAGTGAAACTTCCTGTGCTATAAAACATAGTTTGGTTGTAATATTCTGTACTATGTTCTATGTCAGGGGCGTCCAACCTTTTGGCTTCCCTGGGCCACATTGGAAAAAGAAAAATTGTCTGGGGCCACACATGAAATTCACAAACATTTTTTATTTTATTAAAGAGAAATGAAAATACACAGAAAGGAACTACAATACCAGTATGGGACATCTGGAGATGAAATAGAGGTATAATATTATTATTACTAACTGGGAAATGGCAGAGTCCCCCTCCTCCTATATCCGTTGCGCCATGAAATGGCCTTGGGAAACACGAGTTTCAAGCTGGGCCGCATTCATATCCATCTGGGGCTGCATGCGGCCCTCGGACCGCAGGTTAGACACCCCTTTTCTATGTTGTGATTATTTTAATGATCTGCCTTTGGCAATCTCTGACTATTACTTTAGCTATAAACTATAATGTTCTTACTAATACCACTCCTCATAAGCCACCTAAGATTATATTGACCTTGCATATCTGTCAACCATCTTCTCGTCCCTTGCAACCATCACCAAGATCTCTGTACTAAAGCTTAGTACCTTAAGTTGTGTGGTTGGTCTGCAAATAAGAATTACCTCTCCCTATTGACTTTAAGCTCTAGAAGCTCCTACAAGATCTACCTGCAAGTGCCCATCACAATAAACCCAACAGACATTGTGGGTGATCACTTTTAGATGTATAACTAGTGTCTTGGAAGATACAATTTCTGTGAACAAGTTTTTATTAACATTTTTGAGTTTTGTTGATGTGTTTATGCTTATATCACAGTCCGGATATTAGATTGCAAAGCAGCATATGTAAAGTGTAAATCTCTAGGAAAATGTACAGAGTTCTGTATAAATATTACAGAGGTTCACTAGTCAGCATTTTAATGATTGCAAATATGATGGGAGGACATACTTAAAGGAACAGTTCAGGGTAAAAATAAAAACTGGGTAAATAGATAGGCTTTGCAAAATAAAAAAATGTTTCTAATATAGTTAGTTAGCCAAAAATGTAATGTATAAAGGCTGGAGTGACTGGATGTCTAACATAACAGAATACAACACAACATCCTGCTTTTCAGCTCTCTAAAGCTGAGCTAGTCAGCGACTTGAAGGGGGGCCACATGGGACATAACTGTTCAGTGAGTTTGTAATTGATCCTCAGCATTCAGCTCAGATTCCAAAGCAACAGTTATGACCCATGTGGCCCTCCCTCAATTCACTGATTGATTACTGCCTGGTAACTAGTCAGTGTAAACAAAAGAGAACTGAAAAGCAAGAACTAGTGTTCTGTTATGTTAGACTTACAGTCACTCTAGCCTTTATACATTACATTTTTGCCTAACTAACTATATTGAAAACATTTTTTATTTTGCACAGCCTATCTATTTACCCAGTTTTTACTTTTATACTGAAAAATTCCTTTAACCTTTGTTTGATAGTAAAATTTGTATCTCAATAGCCTCCATCCAATTAGGGAACATATTTTTTCTAATTACTTCATAAACTAAACGTGTTGGGCTGGTCCATCTTGGTCCACCCCTCCTTTTCAAACATCTAAATATCTCGCTTACTTTTATACTTTTGCTTCTCTACTTGGACTTCAATTTCAGCCATCTTAGGGCACTGAAAATGTGCAAAAGGTAATAATTAGACAATTAAAGTATTATAAATTGAAAAAAAGCTCATTACTACTTGCATTCATAGCAATAATGTACCAGGCTAATTACTAGCTAGTGATGGATCTGCCATAATCATTGATCAGCTACAGCCACACCAACAGAGGTACTTCAAGTGTAACTTGAACTCTAACCCTTTAAATAGTATAGAAAGTACAGTGTATTCACAGTATACTCTTGTGCACAGTGACACCTACAGGCCAAGATTTTATACACCACAATATGCACACTTACTGAGCCAAAGAATACATTTCTTTCTGGCTGTTATAGGTACCATACTAATAACTAACTACAGCATTCTTTATCATAATTATGATAACATTTGTCTTTCTTGGAGACTTTGATTAATCTTTTCATTATTCTTTGAATTAAAACCCTTTTGGCACAAAACCCCTCCCCCCCGGCCTACCTCCCCCCGCAGGCAACTTGCTACTTACCATTCAACGCAGGTCCTGTCCATGGAGTTCTCAGGCACCAACTTCTTCAGTGCGGTCTTCTTCCTGGATCCATTGGCATTTGGCGGGCATTGCGCAGAAGGAGCATTTGCCAGTTCAGCTCTACTGCACATGTGCCGAAAGTCACACAGTTTTCCAATTTCAACTCTGTGACTTTCGGCGCATGAGCAGTAGAGCTGAATCGTGAATGCTCCTACTGCGCATGCACCTCCAAACGCCGATTGATCCAGAAGAAAACCGCACAGAAGGAGATGGCGCCTGTGAACTTCAATGGCAGTACCTGCACGGAGGGGTAAGTAGCACGTTAGGGGCATTTGCCCTGGGGGGGAGGTAGGCCAGGGGGAGGGAGGGGGCCTGGGGGGGAGGGGTTTTTGCACCAAAAGGGTTTCCTTCTCCTTTGAAAAGCAACTTGACACTTAGGGGCAGAATTATCAAGGGTCAAATTTCGAAGTGAAAATACTTTGAAATTCGACCAGCCTAAATTAATTTTCAATCGAACAGGTCCGTTTTTATTTGGATTAGTGCATTCCATCAAATGATTCAAATTAGACAGTACTTCGATATTAGAATAGTCTTATTTTTTCAATGTGAATCAAATTTTGGCCTATTTGATAGTCGAAGTACCCAAAACTTACTACGAAATTTAAAATTATTTAATTAAATTTTTCATTTCGACCATTGATAAATCCGCCCCTTACATTTGCAAATCTGTGTAGGCAACATAGATTTATGGTACTTCTCTCTCTCTCTAAACAGTATATAGAAGGGAAAAGGGAAGTTTGAGGCCAGGCAACCAATGAACCATGTTAGCTTACAAAAAGCTATATATGCAACTTATGCAAGTTGTGCCCATAATACTCTTATATATGAAAATTGGCATAATTACAATCACCTGTTAACAGTCCATCAGATCAGAAGTTGTAAGACTGTCATGCTGTTATACATCCCCACCAGGGGGGACTAAAACACTGTTCTGCTGTCCAGAATAATAATTCTGGAACTATTAGGACAGTTAATTATTTTGCATGTGTCAGTAGTTGCTGGGCCACAAAATATGTCACATTTATAAGCTGACTTTGTGCAAATATCTTGTAATCTACATATTATATTGTTAACTCACCACTAGTACTCCGTTAGTTATAACTTCCTTATGTGTTTCTGGTCTGTTAAGAAGAACATTTTATATTTAAAATTAAAATAACTTTTTATATATTAATGTAATATAATTAATATTATGAATTAATATATTCATGTATATAATGAATATTTAAGTTTGTGTTCAGCCCAACATAAAACATATAATATTTCTTCCATGACAAATGCCACTAGAGTAGCAGAAATGAGTCAACCTGTAAAAATACTAAATAGGTTTTAGGCGCAGACAAAAGTTTAACATGGGCAACACAAAGCTGCCTATGGCCAGCTTAAGAGCATGATTGTGATCCAACTCCCCTGTCCCAGAGTAATGCAATAAAATGTATGCATGAAGGGAGATTCTAAACAGGCTCTGGCATATTGGGTACACTGAGGCCCAAACACACACCAAAAGCCCAATGAACAGTGACTGCCTATGGTATCTTGCAAATAATCAGGATGCTGCCAAGAAAAAAATCAATCATTTTATTGCAGCATCTGATGAGAAAAAAAACAAGGGAAAAAAATCTAACTGGAAAAAGTAATAAATATGCAAATAGCGCTGCAACAATAATAAAAGTAATTCCAGGATGTTATTTCTTTACGTCATCAGCTCGGGAGGACTCATATTGCTTTGTATGTTATGGGCAAAACAAAAAGTTTATGCAAAAAAAATATATGCAGGGACATATTGCATGTGATTTAGTAAACACATTATTCCTCATTTTATCAGCATTTCATTATGATCTGTACAATGATATCACAACTCACATGCTCACGATATTGAATTCTACCTGAAGTTCTTCATTTCTCTAAAGAAGAAAATAAAAAAGGCATTGGTTAATTATGAACTGTCTAAATACTTTGGGCCAGATTCAATTCAGTGAGAAAACGTTATCTCACAGTTTATCACATGAAAACTCTATTGAAGTCTATGGGGAAAAACTGGGACTGAATTTGGAGAATCTCATCAATGCGTTTTCATGTGATAAACCATGAGATAGCTTTTTCTCATGGAATTGAATCTGGCCCTTTATTGGTAAAATTTGTCTATGTGACCCTAATTGCCAGTTAGTACTTTATCATTTATGTCAAAGTATGTACCTCTTTGTTCAGAATAAACCTCTCCAGCACAGTTTTATTAAGTGGAACCTTGCCCAGGTCATAGCTCACAGTGAGAAGATGGTCATCTCCAGTGCTGATATCTTCGTCATGCAACGACACTTCTAGGATGTTCTGGGTACATAGAAGAAATTTATTTGAAACTGACAAATAATTAAAAAAAAAAAAAGAATTAAAATAGAATTATTAATATGTACGCATCCCTTCTCTGGAAATCCTCTGCATTTAAAAAAAAAAAAAAGTATCCTCATCTAACCTAGGATTCTCAGTGGGTCAGACTAGCTCGTTGTAGCTACTACATTGTTTTCCCCATTTGCAGGGGCAATTCTGGCCCCTAAGCCTCCTTGAGACGGTTTCTGTGATGCTGCCCCCCCCCCCCCACTGCTCTTACTTGTCTTGCATCAGGAGGGGTCCAGAGGGTCTAACATTTCTAGTTCAGAGAGCACAATGCGCTTTCTGCATTCGAAGAGCCTGTTTATTAACTGGAAATTTGGTTCTTAAAGGACATGTCAACCCAAAAAATTACTTTTTGCCTAATAAAAGAAAACACAATCATAAGCAACTTTCCAAAATTAATGTATTAAAAATTGTTGGTGCTTTAAAAGTTATTTGTAAATGTAAATAATTCCTGGTTGTTCCATTTTAAACGATGTTGCAAAAGCCAGTCTCCTCCAGCAAGACAGGTCTGTTAATCGCTTGGCTAATGTTACATTGTTTCAAAAGCCAGAGCCACCAGTACAGAGAATAGAAAGGGACAAACATACTGCCTTCAATAGCAATACATGTATAAATAACTTAAATACCATAGAAAATGTGTAATGAATGTATATTGCAAAGTTGCTTAGAATCAGGTTTTCTTTTATTAGGCAAAAAATTCTTTTTGGGGTTGACATGTCGTTTAAAGTTACTAGGAGAGGCATTTTTCCTGCCCCTCGTAACTTTGTTCACATGGTCTATCCTCACTCACATTATTATCTTAATCACTTCTCCTTACATATTCTCATGTATCCTTCTTTCTCTTTCTTCTCATATAGAAATGTGCAATGACCATGATATAGGCATACAAGGCAAACTGTATGGTCAGTAGGAGGGCCTACTGGCACTTGGGCCCACCAGACTTTTTTCTGTTATCCCAGAAGGACAGAATCTTAAAAAAGATAAACACAGATATGGAGATTGTTCCTTTAATAATCTTATCCTTAAATTGAATGACACAAATGAGAAGTTATAACTTGCAATCTGTAGAAAACTATACTCCACACAGACATGCAGCACTAGAGATATTTTGCCATGCAGCTTGCTTTTAAGATTACAGCCTTACACAACCTTCTCTTTTTAGTCAATTTATAGGAATAGGTGAAGCAGAATTGATGAAAACAAACTAATCCTTTTCAGTCCCATGATATTGGTTGTAAAACTCCACTTGTGCATCATTGTGATTCTTACTTTTATAAGACTATGGATTCTAAAGTGAAATGTTTCGTCCCACACAGGATCTGTGCAATTCCAGACAGTCTTAGTTCTTTTCTTTTCTGCAAGAGCTGTTGGAAGCTGAAGGCACACATAGCAATCTGGATTGGTCGCTGTGCAAAAAATACATGTAAAAAGTGTTATTCAGCAAAGTGTAACAAGCTTTGAGATCACACTAATTTTACTGCAAACATAGTCGGAAACTAAATAGAAGGGCCATTACACTGTAGCATTACCCTACTGAACAATATTTGCTTAGATCATGCTATAGTGGTATTTATCTTGCTGCAGATTTGCCAACAATATTCTAAAATTAGACAGTTTAGTTGTCCATTCTTTCATTTTGATTTCAGAGAATGTACCTTGTACCTTGCCAAAAAAAAGGTTCTTTAATGGTTTTATACAAGGCACTGGGATGCCTGGATAAAAGCACTTGTGAACAACTTTATTTGATGATGAAACTATGAGTCTCTAACACATTCATAAAAAGAATTAAAAACAAAACAAGAAGGCAAGTAATCCTATGTCAACCACTTGGAGGCAAGAAATTGTATTAAACAGAAACTCTCCATCATACTTTACATGATTTTACTTTGACAATTTATAATTTTTTTTAACAATGTGCATAAAATATGAATCTTTCCAGTAAGTCGTTGGTTTTATTTCTAACTTTATTTTAATGGCCTCTATTTTAGAGCATGAGTATACAAGATGACAAGCGCCTGTATGGCACATTTTTTCTTATGATTCAGTAAATATCTCCATCATGATGCTGCTAATAAATGCTACATTTCTTTCGAGGTGAAGCGCTCTGGCACTTGGATCCACTGATATTAATGGATACAGACAGATGTCTCCTCTAGGGCAAGCTGTAAGAAGAAGAAATTACCAAAAGGCAAGTCACAGACTGAATTCTCTGTGGAGATTTGCATAGCTGTACAGGTATGGGATCCGTTATCTGGAAACCCATTATCCAGAAAGTTCCGAATTACTGAATGGCCATCTCCCATAGACTCCATTATAATCAAATAGTCCAAATTTTTAAAAAATGATTTCCCTTTTCCCTATAACAATAAAACAGTAGCTTGTACTTGATCCAAACTAAGATATAATTAATCCTTATTGGAAGCAAAACCAGACTATTGGGGATATTTAACGTTTACATGATTTTCTAGTAGACTTAGGGGCAGATTTACTAAATTCACATTAATTCACATGAAGGATTCGAATATTCGATCGAATTTTCAAAAAGATTTGAATTCGAATTTCGAATATGCAAATTAGGCCAATTCGACCGAATTCGACCATCGAATATTCGAATTCGAATGATTAGAATATTCAAATTTAATTTTATTCGAATATTTGAAAATTCGATGGTCGAATACTTCCCCTTTAAATTTAAATTCGATCACCTACTTCGCCAGATTAAACCTACCGAAATGGGGATCATTCCCTAAGATCGAATAAGAAAAATCTGATAGATCGTTTAAAAATCATTTGAAAATTCGATTCAAATTCAATCAAATTTCCCTATTCCATCATTCGATCGATCGAATTGCGCTAAAAAAATTCGAATTCGAAATTCCCCACTATTCCATGGTCGAATTTTGAATTTTTTTGGCATTCAAAATTCGACCCTTAGTAAATCTGCCCCTTAATGTGTGAAGATCCAAATTACAGAAAGACCCATTATCTGGAAAGCCAATGTAAAGAAAAAAGAGAGCGTAGGGGAGCACCTTCCGTTACTGTGGGAGACTATCCGGATGGTGTGCAGGGTCAGTCTAATAAGACTAATTCAATTGAAAGGTAGAGAAAAGATAAGGAAAATGACCCATGTACTTGCACCTTCCCATCCCTATTATGTATTGCCCAGCCACTGTATGTAGTGATTATTAAAACGTAGCATTTATTTAGTAATTAAAATAAAATAAACATTTAGACCAACAGGTTAAAAGTATGAATCCAACAGGACACCAGACCACCCAGTATGTACGATCAAAAATGAAACACCAATTTTGGTGAGTGCCTCAGGCACTTGAAGTTAGACAGGTTGATCGTTCAAAAATACTGCGAATCAGTTCGCTCGCGGCCCGCTCTGAAGCTTACTAGCTTGCTCGTGCCTCAGGCACTAAATCTGCCTATCTGACTGATAAAGCGTGGCCAAGCGTAAAACAGAACAATCGTGCAGAGCTAATGAAAATCCCTTCACTCGCAACACGCTCCTTAGAAATAGGATTGGTGTGCGGCCCTGCCGGAATCAAAATAAAATGCGCCAAAAAAAGGCGCATTTTATTTTGATTCCGGCAGGGCCACACACCAATCCTATTTCTCATGCTATTTAAGGGAGCGGGTGATAGCAGGGCAGCGTGAACTTGCGACGTAGTTTGGGAGATAGCGGGGGACCGGTGCCTGAGGCACAAATTAGTTAGAGTTTGCTACCTACCTACCTCGCGAGTCAATTTGGAGCGATTCCACAAATCGCGCCGCTGTGTGTGAATAGGCGCAGGCGTTTTCAAGTAACGCCGGTGCGCCTAAGGACCTGTCTATTCGGGGAGGTTCGGGGGCTACAAGTCGCGGCTACAAGTCGCCAGGCGACAAAATGCCCCCGAATCTCCCCGTCTGCTCTAGCCCTTAAGATACATGCCATCTAAGGTCACGCCAGTCCTCTCACTAACCCTTCACTCTCCGGCCACGCTCTACTAGTCAGACAGATAGACATAGTGCCTGAGGCACAAGTTAGGCAGATAACTAAGGAGCGTGTTGCGAGTGAAGGGATTTTCATTAGCTCTGCACAATAGTTCTGTTTTACGCTTGGCCACGCTTTATCAGTCAGATAGGCAGATTTAGTGCCTGAGGCACGAGCAAGCTAGTAAGCTTCAGAGCGGGCCGCGAGCGAACTGATTTGCAGTATTTTTGAACGATCAACCTGTCTAACTTCAAGTGCCTGAGGCACTCACCAAAATTGGTGTTTCATTTTTGATCGTACATACTGGGTGGTCTGGTGTCCTGTTGAATTCATACTTTTAACCTGTTGGTCTAAATGTTTATTTTATTTTAATTACTAAATAAATGCTACGTTTTAATAATCAATACATACAGTGGCTGGGCAATACATAATAGGGATGGGAAGGTGCAAGTACATGGGTCATTTTCCTTATCTTTTCTCTACTTATCTGGAAAGCCCCAGGTCCCAAGCATTCTGGATAACAGGTCCCATACCTGTATAAGGACATTTTGAATTCACTACAAAACCTTATGCTACTATTAGCATTAGCACAAAATGGGCAGTCTGTATAGGCTAACTTTACACAGATATTTAAAAGACAAATTTAAAAGCCAAGGAAAAATGTATATTTTTTAATACGCAGTTTTACTATGAACACAAAATAGTCTAAATGCATTAAAAAGTAATCTGTACTTTAAAAAAATACCACATTATTTTTGTATGAAAAAGATACAGGTATGGGATCCTCTATCCGGAAACCTGTTATCCAGAAAGCTCTGAATTACAGGATGGTCATCTCCCATAGACTCCATTTTATCCAAATAATCCAAATTATTTCCTTTTTCTCTGTAATAATAAAACAGCACTTGATCCTAATTAACATATATTTAGTCCTCACTGGAAGCAAAAGCGGACTATTGGTTTTATTTAATGTTTAAATGATTTTTTTTAGTAAACTTAAAGGGAAACTGTCATGGGAAAACATGTTTTTTTCAGAACACATCAGTTGATAGTGCTGCTCCAGTAGACTTCTGCACTGAAATCCATTTCTCAAAAGAGCAAACAGATTTTTTTTTTTTCAGTTTTGAAATCTGACATGGGGCTAGACATTTTGTCAATTTCCCAGCTGCCCTGGTCATGTGACTTGTGCCAGCACTTTAGGAGGGAACTGCTTTCTGGCAGGCTGTTGTTTTTCCTTCTCAATGTAACTCAATAGTACGCAGTGAGACATGGGTTTTTACTATTGAGTGTTGTTCTTAGATCTACCAGGCAGCTGTTATCTTGTGTTAGGGAGCTGTTATCTGGTTACCTTCCAATTTTTCTGTTGTTAGGCTGCTTGGGGGGGAGGGAGGAGGTGAGATCACTCAAACTTGCAGTACAGCAGTAAAGAGGGATTGAAGTTTATCAGAGCACAAGTCACATGACTTGGGGCAGCTGGGAAATTGACAAAATGTCTAGCCCCATGTCAGATTTCAAAATTAAATATAAAACAATCTGTTTGATCGATTGAGAAATGGATTTTAATGCAGAATTCTGCTGGAGCAGCACTATTAACTGATGCATTTTGAAATCCATGAAAGTATCCCTTTAAGGTATGAATATTCAAATTTTATTTTATTAAAGGAAAACTATACCCCCCGAACAATGTAGGTCTCTATAAACAGATACTGCATAAAACTACTCATATGTAAAACCCTGCTTCATGTAAATAAACCATTTTCATAATAATATACTTTTTTAGTAGCATGTGCCATTGGGTAATCATAAATAGAAAATAGCCATTTTAAAAAATAAGGACAGCCTCCTGGGATCCTAGGATCCAACGGTGCACACAAACATACCAAACAAACTATAAAGTTAGGTCACATGAGCCAATTAACAGACAGAGTTCTGTCTTTTGCTTCAACACTTCTTCCCTTTACAGTTAGAGTTGAAATATATCTGGTCAGGTGATCTCTGAGGCAGCACACAGACCATCATGAAATGGTGGTTCAAGGCAAGAGCTGTAAAAGGGCAATATTTACTTAAATATATATACCAGGTAGGTAAGATTAGTTAATATGTCACTTGATTTGATATAAACTATCTGTTGCTCAAAAATTCATTTTCAGGGTATAGTTTTCCTTTAACCGGAAAACCCCAGGTCCCAAGAATACTGGATAACTGGTCCCACACCTGTATATGATTAAACACAATTTGGTAACTTGGTGTAACTGGCCCTTTTAAAAAATATAATTGAAACTAAGATGTTTATAAGCAGGGCCGGATTTACCTAGCGGACGTCCCTAGGCCCGCTGTTGTTTGTCGCCCCTTACCCCTCCCTTTTATTTGCTCAAATTTTCATCATTGGGACAAAGCAATGTGAATTGGCACAAGGGAAATTTAAATTTCTGAACCAATGTGGGTGTGGTTGGGCAGCATGCCACCCCTAAAATCATGGCGCACTAGGCCTGTGCCTAGGTGGCCTTTCCACAAATTCGGGCCTGTCTAGAAGGCATGGACTGCAATAGTAATTTGCAGAATCCACCAATCAGCAAACACAATTGCAAAAATGTACTACCATTGGCTTTGGCTTATTTAATTGAATTTTCAAACATGATATTGCATATATGTAATTGCCTGTATGAAAAAGGAGCCAAAATGCAGAAAAAGTATTTCTCAATTATTATACCTCTTTCTCTCTCTCTCTCTCTCTCTTCTATCTCTCTCTCTCTCTCTCTCTCATTACAAATCCAGCCACATCACCCATCATGGTTTTAGGGCAAGCCTTCTAAACACAGTTATTCCACTGACCAGCAGAACTGTTTTTTAAATGTATACCCTCACATGTTGTGGACTTGTTGGCTTATGTGAAGTCACTACAGAAATATGATGCTTCAGGTTACTTGCTCACCAGTGTCTGATGCATGGATATTCTGAGCTTGTAGGATCCTTACAGATAATTCAAATACAGATGCTTTTTCCTGTTAAGCAAAAAAAGAGAAGGTTTAGCAATATATTTTATGGTTACAACAACACCGACTTATTTAAAAATATAGCCCAATCCAACAGAAGAGAGGCCTTTGCCCTGCACTCTGCCCACCCTCCAGCCTTGCATTGCAGGTTAATCTCATTCACATAATGCTCAGTTGCCCCACGTTTTGCACAACAATTGCAGTTTATCTATTCCTGGACTAGCCTATTGATGTAATGGGATTTTTTCAGGTGGGTTCTGGTTTGGGTGGGCCCTGTGGCCTTTCTGGATCACAAATCATTGCATTGACGCAACTACATTTTACAGTTTTTGTTTTAATTAATTCTTTGTATAGAGACTTTATTTATGATGTGTTGGTGATAGTCATGGAATTAGGGGGAAGACAGATGCTAAATTTATTGCTACAAATAAACAGGACAATCCAATGATACTTTTCATTACATTGGTCTGTCAGGGGGCATGGGAGAGTGAGATCTAAGAGATTACCTAAAACAGCCATATAGTCTAGGCCAGGGGTCCCCAACCTTTTTTACCCCTAGCCACATTCACTAGAGCCACATTAAAATGTAAAACAGTTGGGGAGCAACACAACACAAAAGTTCCCATGGTTGCCAAATAAGGGCTGTGCTTGGCTAATATAGTCCCGTTATGGACTGGCAGCCAACAGGAGGTTTTGTTTGGCAATACACGTGCTTGTTATGCAACCAAAACTTGCCTCCATGCCTGGAATTCAAACACAAGCACTTGTTTGTGGCCACTGAGGGTAACATTCAAGGGGTTGGTGAGCAACATGTTGCTCACAAGCCATTGGTTGGGGATCACTGGTCTAGGCTGTAATCTACACAGGCATAAAGAAGTTTTGTCTACAGACTGTCTACCTGTGCTATCCTCTGCAGTACCTGTGCTATCCTCTGCAGTCTGTCTGTATGTATCCACTACTTTGTGCTCTTGCACAGCTTCTACTACAAAGTGGAGCACAATGCAACAGACAACACAAGGGCTTCACGAACGCCGCCCTGAGCCTTGTCAGGAGCTCCAGGTGGCGCATGCTACCTGTCCGGCGTCGCTCCCAAAATGGCTGCGCCAAGGGCCGCCACGTGAGTAGTGGCGCTGGGCGATGACCTCATCGCGTCGCAACAGACGCACCAGATTTGAATATTTAAAGGTTCCCAGGATGCCAGTATGGTGCCCAAGTATAGGATGTTTGTATTATATTCCTGGGTGCTCTACCTTACTTTTTGATTGATTCCTGGACTTTGAACTCTAGCCTGAACCAACCTAGAATTTTTACTGCCTGCCTATTTGAACTTTGTCAGTATTTGACTACAAATTTGCCTGAATCCTTGCCTGTGCCCTGTATCTGGACTTACCTTTTTGCTTCCTCCTTGTCCTGACAACTCCCACTGGGAGCCAATAGGCCCCCTGACAAAGGGAGAACACATCTGCCTATAGAATTATTACCATAATTTGGCTTTTGAGAAGATGCCACTTGCATGGGTTTTACAGTTAAGAAACCTCAACAAAATGCTACCTGTGGGACATGGGATTTTAGCCAATCCTTGCCTGCTGCATCACAACCCTTCTACTATCATCTTCATGTCCCCAACTTCCCCAGACCGGACATGCATGGAAGTAAAGTGGCAACCAAATGCCACACTGGTTGCTATATTATCTCTATGTAGAAAATGTTCCTATAGTCTTCAATGAACAGACATATGGTGGGAAACATATAAATTTGAATAATGAATCTCTCAAACATTGGGATACCAGTGTTTTCTCAGCAAAAATAAAATGTTTTAGGGCTCACTAATAGTTGGTTGATTTTTATTTCAGGCTTTCTGGTGGGTCCTTTGTGCCCCAGTCCATTACTGTAATCATTGTTAAGGATATAATTTGGACAGCTTATGGGAATGAAAAGATATAACAGGGCAAATACACAGTTACTATATTAGGGCCATAAAAAGAGTATTAATGTATTGTATTTGTAAATCACAGACTGGGGGTTCAGTAATTGCTCCCCTCCCCAAACTGAACCCTCCAACAATGACTACTTTGTTGGCCCTCTCTTCCAGTGTGTTCATGCACAGCTCAGGAGAAGACATTGAATTCTAGAAAATAGCACAGTAGGCAGTAACAATGTAATATTATGGGCCTGTGGTTTTTACATGATCAGAGAAGACTCAGGATCGTTGTGGTGACTCAAATCTAAATATAAATATTGCACATGGACATTTGCAAAGGGTTGGGCTTAATTACAGCATAGAATTCATCAGCAAGTTAATGTATGAATGAACAATATAAACACACTTCCTGGCTTGTAAAATATTTGTACTTGAAATGAGTGTCAGCGTTCCAAATTTAAATGAGCTAATTCAAGAAAAATGGCAAATAAAATGGAGATGTATACAAGCAAGAATTACACTATATCCAGCTGCCAAAAGTATATTGTTCATGACTTGCTACTGGCAAGTCAACTTGTGTGTGCAACGTAAATCAGCCGAAGCAGTAAATCATCTTCACCTGTGATCTGTTTGCTTGTAATTAGTGGTTGTGCATAAAAGGTCAATGACTTTCTGGACTAATAAAAGACCCTTGCATCTTTCATCCAGTGCTGCACTGATGTTTTTTGGACTCTAAGTCATGGGGAAAGCAAAAGAATTGTCAAAGGATCTGCGGGAAAAGGTAGTTGAACTCTATAAAACAGGAAAGGGATATAAGGAAGTGGAAAATTAGGGATTCTGTTAAAACCAAACCAAATATAACTAAAATTGCAGCCACAACTGCCATAAAAATTGTTCAGGATGCAAGGAAAAACCCACAAATAACTTCAGGTGAACTACAAGACTCAGAAAAAATGTGGTGTGGTGTTTATACAAATGGCCTGTAGATGTCACTGTGCTCAAGACTTATACTGTGAATACTTACTATATTGTTTAGAGCATTAGAGTTTAGGTTACTGTTGTGTAATGGCTGTATGAGCCTGCTAATAAAGAACTGTTATACTCTACTAATTCTCGGCTATCAAAACACAACAGATTGGCGACAGGATGTCTCTTCTACCTCTGCAGCAGCCTGCAGCTTTCTTCCAAACCCTGGTGAGCCTACTATACCTTTTACTGCTTGTATCCATATGTTTGAAAATTACACTATTGCTGCTGACCAAGGGGAGATTTGTGCTGCTAGAAAGCGTGTTTAACTTATTCACTGCTTAGGAGCAGAGGGGCAGCATATATTTTATACATTACCATTACCAGATGAGACTTATGAAACTGCTCTTACTGCTATAAATAACTTTTTCGTGCCAAGAGTAAATGTGGTTGCTTGCTAGTGACTGTGCAATTTGAATCAAATACTGCAAAATGTGACTTTTACATAGTGAATAAGGGTGCTGCTATACTTGGAAGGGATCACTTTTCTGCATTAAAACTACAATTAGTTGATGGTCTCATTACTACAGCACCAGTGCCTGCCACACAGCTTCACCACACAGCAACACTTCACTGGGCTGTGCAAAGAACTTTGTGCACCAAGTTAAGTTAAGACTAGATGTAAAACCACTACGACAGAAATTGAGGCGATTGCCCTACACTATAAGGGAGACTTTCTCACAAGAACTAAAGAAACTGGTAGAGAAAGATGTGATTGAAAAATCAGGATCCTCCGAATGGGTTTCACCAATTGTTGTAATAATGAAGAAAACTGGAGGTATTCAATTGTGTGTTAATCTCCGTGAACCTAAAAGAAGTTGCTATGGATAATCATCCCTTGCCACACATAACTCCGAGGAGCAAAATTCTTTTCCACCATGGATCTTCAGAGTGCTTATCATCAAGTATTACTGCATGAAGAAAGCATAAAGAAAGCCGAGACCTCACTGCATTTATCACCCATGTTTATTTCGGTTCAAGCATGTACCTTATGGACTGGCTTCAGCACCGAGTTGTTTTCTAAGACTGGTGTCTTCTATACTCCATGACATACCTGGTGTACAATGCTACTTGGATGTTATCATTGTCTACGCTCCAACTATGGATCTTTATGATACGTACCTAGAAAAAGTTCTGAAATGCATTGATTCTGCAGGACTAAACCTTTCCAAATGCCACTTCAGACAAAATCAGCTGTCATATAATTTCACAAGACGGATCACTGCTGGACCCTGACCATGTCATCGCTGTTACACAAGCACCTACTCCATCTGATTTCCAGACCTTACTTACTTCATGGTATTCTAAGTTTATTCCCAACTCTGCTTCAGTCGTGAAGCAACTTAGACCACTACTACATGGAACTTCAGGTCTGGTTTGGTCAGAGTCTGCTCAACATAGCTTTGAAATAGCGAAACAGTTAATTGTAAAAAGTTCAGCACTAGCTCTATTTGATCCTGTACTAACCACTATGGTCACTACAGACACTTCAGACTATGGCATTGGTGCAGTTCTCACACAGATCCATGCTGATCAAGTAGAGAAAACTGTTGCATTTGCATCCAGAACACTTACTGTACAGAGACAGAGCTTAAGTATTCAATTGTTGAAAAAGTAGCTCTAGCGTGTGTTTGGGCAACAGAAAAATGGAGAACCTACCTACGGTGTACAGAATTTACCTTAAGCACTTATCACAGCCTTTAACTACACTGTTTTCAGCCAGTACCATTCCCTGATACAGCATGGGAAAAACTTGCTATTGATATTGTGGGTCCTTTTGCAGATGCTACTATAGACTGCAGATTTGCTATAACTCTGATAGACTATTACAGCAAATGGCCAAAAATTGCATTTGTTTCTCATATAACATCAGCTACAGTAATAATATTTCTGTCTACAGTCTTCAGCAGAGAAGGTAATCCAAACGAGTTAATATCAGGACCACAGTTTGTTTCAACTGAATTTGAAATCTTTCTGAGAAAGAGGAATATTGTGCATATAAAATTTTCAGTGTATTACCCACAAGCAAATGTAGAAATCGAGCGAATCAACCAAAGTCTGAAAGACGCACTGCAGACAGCAAACCTTACTGGGAAATCTTGGAAAGTTTTTACAACAGAGTTCTTACATAACTACAAAGCAACATGCCATGCAATGACCTAATCATCTCCAGCTGAATTATTGCATGGCACACTAAGTTACATGTTGAAGACATCAAACTTCCACTAAATATGGTGCCTACAAAATCATCTTCTGCTGTCAAACGTCAACAAGCCAAATGCAAGACTTATACTGACAGAAAACGTGGTGCAAGAGAAGTGCACTTTCAGCCTGGATCTTTAGTCAGAATTAAGAAACCAGGAATACTGAAACAAGGCCAATCTAAATTTACTACACCACTTGAAGTGAGACGCCAGCGAGGACAATACACATATGAACTGTTGGATGGACACATATGGAAGTCATCTTGTTCCTGCTAGATATGACTTTGGAGAAGCTCCATTTGATGAATGACATTTTCCTACTTCTGCTGCCAACTGCAATAGGCCTAAATAAAGTCAACCTATAAGGTGTACTGAGAGAATCTGAAAACTACCTACAGTACATGGACCAAGGACTTTGTGATGTGAAGAATGTATAATGTTGCTTTAAGATACAGACTGTTTATTTTATTTGTCCACATGCTTTCCTACTATAGGGGGAATGTGGTGTTTATATAAATGGCCTGTAGATGTCACTGTGATTACTTACTATACTGTTAAGAACATTAGAGTTTAGGTTACTGTGGTGTAATGGCTGTATGAGCCTGCTAATAAAGTACTGTTATACTCTACTAATTCTCGGCTATCAAAACACAATATGTGGTGTGGCTGTTTCAAGATGCACAATAAGGAGGCACTTGAAAGATGGGCTGCATGGTCGAGTTGCCAGAAGAAAGCCATTACTACGCAAATTACACAAAGTATCCCGCTTACAATATGCCAAACAGCACAGAGACAAGCCTCAAACCTTCTGGCACAAAGCCAGTAAGTTATCAAAAAATACTGGAGGAAAATTTGCATTCATCAGCCTGTGAGCTGCGCATTGGACCTACTTGGACATTCCAACATGACAATGATCAAAAACACAAGGCCAAGTCGACCTGTCATTGGCTACAGCAAAATAAAGTGAAGGTTCTGGAGTGGCCATCTCAGTCTCCTGACCTCAATATCATTGAGCCACTCTGGGGAGACCTCAAACGTGCAGTTCATGCAAGACAGCCCAAGAATTTATGGGGACTGGAGGCTTTTTGTCAGGAAGAATTGGCAACTTTACCATCTGAGAAGATAAAGAGCCTCATCCACAACTACCACATAAGACTTCAAGCTGTCATTGATGTTAAAGAACTTGGGTATGTAAACGTTTGATCAGGGCCATTTGTGTAGTGATTATGATTTAATAAGAGTAAACACAGTTGTTTGACAATAAATGACTTCAGCCAACCACTAATCATGAGTGAAAGAAAAGTTTTTGTGTTATCATTCATATTCTCTAAAAAATGGTTAAGAAATCATAAATTCTGCCAGGGTATGTAAACTTATGAGCACAACTGTATAAACCGACCTGTATTTACAAATATATGAAGACTGCAGGTATGGGACCTGTTATCCAGAATGCTTGGGAAATTGGGTTTTCCAGATAAGGGGTCTTTGGATCTCCATGCCATAAGTTTACTAAAAAACAATGTAAACATTAAATAAAATCAGTAGGATTGTTTTACCTCCAATAAGGATTAACTACATCTCAAGTGGGATCAAGTACAAGGTGCTGTTGTATCACTACAGAGAAATTATAAAACGTTTTAAACATTTGCTTAAAAAGGGGGTCTGTAGGAGATGGCCTTCCCCAAATTCAGAACTTTCTGAATAAAGGGTTTCCAGATAACGGATCCCATACCTGTATATGTATATATATATATATATATATATATATATGTATAGCCTATTCAATACAATATATCTTCTTCATTATACTAACACATACTATATATTTTGCAGCATGCAACTTACCTTCTGTACAGTTAAAGATGGCATCCTGTTCATCCTAGTGGTTACTTGTGTTCCATAAGAGTAGATAAAATGCAAAAAATCTAAGCTCAACCAGAACTAAGTAGTAATTCCTTGTGTGCGTCTCCTAATTTATTTTCCAACTGGACTGAGATGCTCCCATTGACACTGCCTAAAACAGATATTTGTCTATAATCTCTCCTGTTATTTTTATCACATCCTTATTTGTGCCTCATATACAGGTCTTGCAGAAGTGATGTCAGCTGTAACATTCCAAAGGAACAGGTGAGCACACTTCTAGCTCTCAAAAGTCAAGGAACTCAGGTGGAGTCGAGGAGTGGCTACAAATGACACCCAACCTGTCATTATAAGCAGGTATTCAAAAGACTAATCGGCCATGTACAAGTTATTATTACACAAGTTGCTTATTACTAATATTTTGTCTTAAATTCACTCCTTCATATCTGAAGGTCACTTTAAGGGACTTGTTTATCAACAGCCTTATTTTTGTGGTATTAGTGGTTTCTAAAACCACAACTAAACTTACAAACTCTAAAACTGTGAATGTCGTGAGATTTATTAAAAAATCTAAATAAAAAAAGCATGAAAGTTATGCTGAACTCTGTGCTAGAAAATACAAATACCTCTAAAAAGTTTTTCAGACAATTCCTAGCACAAAAAATATTTGAAAACCCCCAAAAGTCTGAATAGATTTAGAGCGGTAGAAAAAGATCAACACAGCTCCCATTGACTTCTATAGGACATTGACAACTTTTACCTGGCAAAGTTTCATATTAGAGAAAAGCTCAAATTTCAGAACTTTTTGAAATAATGAGAAATCAATTTTTAGAGATTCGAAGAAAAAAAATGAAATTCAATTGGCAGTTAATGACCCCCTAAGTATTGTTGTCATTGGTATAAGTGAAACAATTGAAAAGTGAATGTACAATTATTTTCCTCCTATTTTTTTATTTTTTTCTGTAAAGGGGACATGGGTTTGTGACCAATAAGGTGCTATGGTGTCACAAGGTATGTGCTAAGAAGACTAAAAATAACAAATAGTGAAGAATGGAAATCTTCAGGATGAATATGAGCAGGAACAATATAATAATGCAGAGGCATACCCACACGGGTAGTATTAAACTATTTATAGTGAATAACAGAAAGCTCTTTAATACTGCCTGGCATGTTCCGCTGTATAATTATATGATTACATTGATTCATGAGTGTATGAATGTGCTTAGCGAAAGCACCAGCACAAGAGAACCATGTGCTAGAGAAAGATGAAGGATTGGGTTACGTGACATAGCAGGAACACCTACCGAAATGCGCTCATAGACTAGAAAGTCAGATATAAACTTCATAGACATAGATAATTCCTCGTACTGAGGAAAATGTAATTGAACACAAAGCCATGGAACCTCAAGAACACTGCAAGCAAGAAAGCATACTTATAAAGGTGCTTATGAAAAAGGTATAGAACTATTCCAAAATACTAAGGACAGATTTATTGACTGTTGATACTGATTTTGCAGACCACAAAAATTGTGGTTTTGTTTTTCATCTCACTTGCGCTTTTTTTCTGCTATTGTAGGAAAAATAATAAAAAAGCTTGCTGAGCATTTTATTTTATAAAAAAAAAAAAAATCGCATTTTAACCCACACCTAAAGCCTTGCATTTGTACTTTGTGTCAATAAAGTTTATATCCCCGAACACAGACTTCATTAGTGACACCCTTAGGGCCCTTACACACGGGCGTTTTTACCTGCGCTCCCCTGCGTTCCATTTTTCTGCGTTCAGCCGCAGGGGAGCGCAGGTATAGACGCACTCAATTATTTTCAATGGGGCTGTACTCACACGAACGCATATAGGCACCAAACGCAGGAAAAATGCAGCATGTTGCGTCTGAACCTGCGTTCGGCGCTTACACGCGTCTCGTGGGTACAACCTCATTGAAAAGAATGAGGTGCGTCTAGACCTGCGCTCCCCTGCAGCTGAACGCAGCCAAACGCAACGCAGGGGAGCGCAGGTCCAAAACGCCCGTGTGTAAGGGCCCTTAACCACACAAATCATCAAATTGACACCCCTCTAGCACAAACACTATCACAATGAAACCCCCTTAAAACCCACATTCAGTCCATTACAGACATTTGGTGAAATCACACCAGAACAAAATAACCTCATGAAGATTATATTTTCCCCGTATACTATATATGGAAAGTTGCTCACTAGCTAAGGCCTCACTGGATATTAAACACCCTTGTGCTGACTGCATTCACAGTCACAGAAAATCCCCTGTCTGGGGAAGAATTCAGGCCATGAACTTTAGCCACATGTTTGGGACTAGCCAAAGACATGAATACCACTAACAAGATTGCCAGGAAATTAACCGTCCCAGGAAATATGATTAAACAGGATTAGACTTGGGTAACATGTTATTGCATTACCTTATAATTATACACTCTGACTGCTAAACATTTTGGGCCAGATTCAATTTAGTGAGAAAACGTTATTTCCTGGTTTATGACATGAAAACTAATGCACGAGATTCAATTCAAGGAGAAAAAACTTTTTTCCACTTTTAGATCCAGTTTTTTCCCATAGGCTTCAATAGAGTTTTCAAGTGGTACACCGTGAGATGTTTTTCTGAATTGAATTGCATCTCAAATTGAATCTCATCAATAACTTTTCACATGATAAACTTTTTTTTCACTGAATTGAATCTGGCTTTTTTGGTTCTAAAGGGCCTGTGTCAGTTTTAATATTAATAATTTCTGTGTTGTTCAAACTCCCAGGTGAACAATGCATTCAAATCAAGTGATTTCCCATATTGGTACATACATTGTTATGCAATTCATTATGTGTTGTTTTTTCATTGTTAGATTTTCGAAAATAAAATGCAAAAACAAACCACCCTTTCCTTGTTCCTAGTTTCATTTATTGCTGTAACTATCATGACTCACCTTAAATGATTAAAGCCTGGTAATAACCTTGCATACTTAATGGCTATTATAAATATAGTTAACCAGTTAGTCAGAGCTTATAAGAATAACATAGGCACACAAGGAAGGAAACACAATTAACACAAAATATGGGAGCAGAAACTAACCTCTTCAAAGGAACTTCTCTATTCCATAAAGAGCAAGGAAAGGCAAAGAAATAAAATCCCATTTTTACTTTTTTTTTTTTTTTTTTAGTAAAAAATGGAAGACAGAGGGCCTGCAATGCAATTAAGAAAAAAAATAAAAATGACACCTAGGGGCAAATTTATCAAAATGTGAATTTAGAGCTTAATAAATAAAAATTCACCAACATTCTATTCATTCCTATGGGATTTTTAGAATTGTATTTATCAATGGGTTAGAACTGAACATTTAAAGGGCAAGGGAAGGCAAAAAAATAAAATCCCATTTTTACTTTCTTTAATGAAAAAGAAATCTATCTCCAATATTGTCACGGTCGGCACCCGATACCAGAACAAACGCCAAGCACCCTGGTCTCGGCTCGTGCTTCACCAGTATTGTGACCGCCTTTGGCTTCGGGAGGAGCCCTCAGCTACTCAGATGCCACCTGGACTTTAAACGAGAGGTGCAGAGCAAGAGTTCTGGCCAGCGTTGGGGCACGACTGTATTAGAGTCTTTAAGGCCAAAGGTCACAGTACAACAGGATGAGGCAGGTTCGTAGTAAAACACAGGCAGGGTCAAGGCAGGCTAATAGCAAGGAATAGTCAGGCAGGCAATGGGTCAAACCGGGTGATCAATCAGGTAGGATTAGGCAGAATCGGTAGTCAGAACAGGCACAGGTCAGGATACAGAAAACAGGATAATCAATAGCCAGGCAGGGTCAAACACAGGAATCAGAACAAGGCAGAAGCTTCAATAGCACAGAAAAGGCACCAGGAGCGAATCCTATCACGGGCAATGAGTTTAATAAAATAGCCCCTTTAAATATTTTAAACTTCGCGCCATTGCGCGCTGACGTCACTACGTCAGCGCGCATGCGCCTATAAATAGAGGAAGTGCGCGCCGCGCGCACACTAAGAAGAGGATGCCGGCAAGGATTGGTGCGGCGGGCGTCCCCGCCGATGGCGCGGCGGGCGTCCCCGCCGTGCCCCCACTAGACCACCAGGGTGAGTCCTCACAAATATACTTTATGGCATTCTATTGCATGCTAAAATCTAACCTAAGGCTCAAGCCAGACACCTGGCGACGAATCTCCCTGAATCACTTCCCCCTGCCTTCAAGCGACTTAAATGAATAATTGCCTGCGCCTATTCACACGCCACGCTGTGCTTTCCCAAAATCGATTGAAATTGCCTAAGCAGGTAACTTCGAGCGACTTTGGAAAAGCCAGCACTGCGTGTGAATAGGCGCAGGTGATAATACATTTAATACGCTGGAAGGCAGGGGGAAGCGGTTCGGGGAGATTTATCGCCCTAAAGAAGAGGCGATTAGTCGCCAGGCAACAAATCTCCTCGAATCTTTCCATCTGGCCTTACAGTAAAGGTGAACTACCCCTTTAATGTGTTGGTCGTCAAATTGTAAAAATGTTGCAAGCACAATAAATTCACAGCAGGTATCTTATTAATTTATGGATTTGTTGTAATGCCGCCAAATTTTAAAAAGTGTAGTAAACAGTGAAAAACTGTGGTTATTGCGCTGTGTAAATATTGTTTCCCAAAAATTTTTTATTTTCTATACAGACTTCAGACGAAATTAAACAAATCAACAAAACAGAGACAATTTGGCATAAATGTGTATGTAAAAATGTTGTGGGTAAGACTAATTCTGAAAAACCTCATACATACGACACAAAATAGCCCACTTCTTAAAAATATTTTTAAAAGTTGTTAGTAGAAGCAGAAAAATGGCGGAAAATAGGTCTGGGAATAAGTTGGTACAAATACACATTTTTTCTAAGAGCATATCTTAAACAGACACAGTTAAAAATGTTTTTTTCTTTTTACAATAGACTCTCAAGATGCATTTTTTAACAAAATATTGTAAATATTGCAAAGACTTGTCATTCACAATTATTTTCATGCCTGCATAGATAATTCTATTTTCCAAATAAATCATGTATACTTCCTGTCTAGTCTGTATGTGTTTATGGCAAAATGCAAACATGTTTTAACCATTAGCCTAATACAGAGGAATGAATAAAAGAATGCCCATGTAAAAATGTGATACTAATAATTATTTGTTAGTATTTTATAAAACATTTAGTTAAACAAACAAAAACTGTGCTGCTCCCAACTATTTCACAATGCACTGGCACTCAATAATTGGCAGTTGTTGCCAACAATTTTTAATTAATTTTATTGAGAATAGTGACCTGCCTATTTAATCTGTAATACAGTAAGTGTTGTACTTAAACTATTTTGTATCACTTGCTGAAACTTGTGGGTATCAGGGTGTGACAGGAAGCAAAAGCCTTGGAACTGCTAAAGGAGGCAAATGTATAGAGGGCCCAGCAAAGTCTAGACCAGGGATCCCCAACCTTTTGAACCCGTGAGCAACATTCAGATGTAAAAGGAGTTGGGGAGCAAAGCAAGCATGAAAAATGTTCTTGGGGTGCCAAATACAGTAAGTGCTGTGATTGGCCATTTGGTAGCCCCTATGTGAATAGTCAACCGGCATTTAGGCAGTGCACCTGGTTTTTATACAACCAAAACTTGCCTCCAAATGATACTAAATTGTGCAGAGCTATAGGTTCCATACAGGATGCTGCCACTTTGCAGAGTGATTTGTCTAAGTTGGGAAACTGGGCAGCAAACTGGAAAATTAGGTTTAATGTTGATAAATACAAGGTTATGCACTTTGGCAAAAATAATATAAATGCAAGTTATACACTAAATGGCAGTGTGTTGGGAGTTTCCTTAAGTGAGAAGGATCTTGGGGTTTTTATAGATAACAAGTTGTCTAATTCTGGGCAGTGTCATTCTGTAGCTACTAAAGCAAAAAAAGTTCTGTCTTGCATAAAAAAGGGCATAAACTCAAGGGATGAAAACATAATTATACCTCTTTATAGATCCCTAGTAAGGCCTCATCTGGAGTATGCAGTGCAGTTTTGGACTCCAGTCCTTAGGAGGGATATAAATGAGCTGGAGAGAGTGCAGAGATGTGCAACTAAACTGGTTAGAGGGATGGAAGACTTAAATTATGAGGGGAGTGTCACGAACGGCACCCAATACCAGAACAGTTGCCAAACACCTTTGTCTCAGCTCGGCTTCACCAGTTAAGTGACCGCCTTTGGCCTTGGGAGGAGCCCTCATCTTACTCAGATGCCACCTGGACTTAACGAGAGGTGCAAAGCAAAAGTTCTGGCTAGCATAGGGGCACGATCGTCTCACCAAGGAATTGGATTGAAGAATACCACCAAGCGGAGTAGGCAGGCCGGAACAGCACAAGCTGCGTAGAATAGTCAGGCAGGCCAGGATCAGGATTAGAGAGTGTAGAGTAGTCAGGGGACAGGCAAAAGGTCAGGATTCCAGAAAACAGAGTAATCGGACAAGCCAAGGTCAGGATTGGAGAATAGCAGGAATAGTCAGGCAAGCAAGGAATTGTCAAACACCAGTAGATCAGTCAGGAATCAATCAAGAAACACACCCAGGAACTAACAAATAGAACCTAACAACGGGCAATCCTCTGCACCAAATGATCCCTTTAAATAGTATTTGAATTTCGCGCCATTGCGCGTGACGTCATCATGCCGGCGCATAAACCCGGAAGTGCGCCGGCGCGCGCGCCATAGGAAGACCGGCGCTGGGGGAGGAAGGATGCACGTGGTGAGCGTCCCCGCTGGAGGCATGGTGGGCGCTCCCGCGTGCATGAAGGTAAGCCACTAGACCACCAGGGAGATCGGTCATTACAGGGAGACTGTCCAGGTTGGGGTTGTTTTCTCTGGAAAAAAGGCGCTTGCGAGGGGACATGATTACACTTTACAAATATATTCGAGGACATTATAGACAAATATCAGGGGACCTTTTTACCCATAAAGAGGATCACTGCACCAGAGACCACCCCTTCAGACTAGAAGAAAAGGACTTTCATTTGAAGCAGCGTAGGTGGTTCTTCACAGTCAGGACAGTGAGGTTGTGGAATGCACTGCCGGGTGATGTTGTGATGGCTCATTCTGTTGATGCATTTAAGAGGGGTTTGGATGATTTTTGGACAGACATAATATCAAAGGCTATTTTGATACTAAACTCTACAGTTAGTATAGCTATGGGCATATATGGTTTGTGTTTGAAAGAGTGGAGATGTGTGTGTGTATGTATGCTGGATTTTTAATATGTAACCTGGAATTTAAAAATAAGCACCTGCTTTGGGGCCACTGGGAGCAACATCCAAGGGGTTGGAGAGCAACATGTTGCTCATGAGCTACTGGTTGGGGATCACTTCTCTAGACTGATGTGCAATTATAATATAGCCTGCAAGTCAGGTTAAAAGGATTTTTTGTATGATGCAGTAACTCCAAATAAATAATTATAGGTGTAAAAAGAGCTTTTACTGTTTTTTTTATTTCATAACACAGATTTCAAAATGCAGAAGAGATATGCAGGATTAGGAAATTAATTTCTATTTGCTGGCCGTCCCCTGGGCACAGCAGGTTCAGGTGCTTCTGACATGAGCCCGACTCCTTAAAGGCTTGGCTTGCCTTCAAGTTAACTTTAAGGGGCAGATTTACTAAGGGTCATATTCGAGGGTTAAAAAACCCTCGAATTCCACCATGGGAATAGTGTGGGAATAAAAATCCTTCAAATTCGATATTCGAAGGATTTTAGCGCTATTCGATTTTATCCATTTTTAAACCAATTCGGTAGGTTGAAACTGGCGAACTAGGCAGGTGAATAAAAATTTAAAGGGGAAGTTTTTCGACTGTCGAATAGATTTTTATTCGAATCATTCGATTCGATAGAATTTTCAAAAGTCACTGGTCGAAATGGTCTTCAAAAACATTTGAAAATTCTAATCGAATTTCGAATCCTTCATGTGAATTTGATAAATCTGCCCTTAAAGGGGAAGGAAACCCCCAAGCACTAACGGTGGGGGTTTGACTTAGCGCCGGGGGGGTTTCATTCCCCTTTAAGTATGATGCAGAATGCCTAATTCTAAGCAACTGTTCAACTTTTTTTTTTCTTTGTTATGGTTTTTTAAGTATTTGCCTTCTTCTGGCTCTGTCCAGCTTTTAAATTGGGGTCACTGATAGTGATGTGCAGGTTGACTCGAAACCCACAGTGACCCGCTGTTTGACCACCAGCTAGGCGGGTTTGGAAGTACACTCCTCTACTGCTTTCAAAGATGCCCTGTCTTGGAACCAGAAATGCACAGAAGCAGTGTACAGAGTGAGGCGATGCAGGTACTGGTCAGTGCAGGTTCTACAATGGCAGCGTTTTGCAGGTAAATGTTTGTGCAATTTTTGTCCCCATCTAAAAAACAAATGCTCTGTAAGGCTACATATTTATTGTTATTGCTATTTCTTACTCATTCTGGCCGTCACCCTTTCACATTCCAGTCTTTTTTTTTTTTTTTTTTAAATCAATGCATGGTCGCTATGGTAATTTGGACCCTAGCAACCAGACTACTGAAACTGCAGACTGGAGAATAACTAAAAGCTAAAAACCACAAATTATAAAAAATGAAAACCAATTGCAGATATCTCAGCATATCATTCTCCAAGTCATACTAAAAGTTAATTTATAGGGAACAACCCATTTATAGGGGATGTAAGGGCGAAAAAATAAAATCCCATTTCACTTTCTTTAATGAAAAGAAAGCTATCTCCAATATACTTTAATTTAAAAATATGTACCGTTTTTATAATAAACCTGACTGTATGCAGTGAAATTACCCCTTCGTTTTAATTGCTCTGACTGCTGCAGATAGGAAACTTCAGACAGTCCCTAACTGCTCTGCAGGGAAACAATCATACTTTCAAATGGCAGGGGTGAGGGATTCCCAGAACTCAAGCAGCTTTTTTGTTTCCATGTAAAGCAGCTGGCGACCGTGTAGAGATTTGTATCCACAGACCAATGCAGTCTGTATAATCTGATTATTAATAAGACTTGCTGTATCAGCTTCTATGGCAGATATTATTTGACTTGTGCGGTTTCGATCAATTAGGACGATGCCGAAGCGTAACCTCCCAACTGAAGCCCAGACCACACTGAGCATGTGCAGGGTCTTGGTCTTGCAAAAAATGTTGAAGCCCCCTATGGCCAACTTTGAAAGCATAAATCATTTGTTTCATTAGGCTTCTGGTGCAGTAAGTTCGTGTTTATATTTCCTGCATTATTCTGATTTAGACTTTAGTTCCCCTTTAAGGCTGTGGCACATGCTGCATTTTGAACTCTACTTGTGGAAGGGATTAAAATGCTACAACTTGACCTAGATCCCTTTCTATACAGTTTGAACGGAAGCATTAATAGTTGTTAAGTATTTGTTTTTGAGCAGTAGTTAAGGGGGTGCTGGGAGAACCCAGATTTTTACGTGGCAATATACCATACAGCAAGGACCAACTCATTGGACCTCAGCGACTGTCACTGCTGATAATACATTTTGATGGACTTTAGGTTTCCCAATCAATCATATGGCTTCATTTCTGTAAAAAATAAATTGCATAAATCATCAGGAGAATCATCCAGCAGTCAGTTAGCTTCTGTACTGTACAGGAACCAATTTTAGCTGTAGTTACAATATTTTAGGAGGTAAAAAAAAAGACAACTACACACGGGCACTTTTCACAGTGTTGTATTACGTTGACATAGGTTTGCAGCTGTCCTTCAATTAAACATGAAAATTTACATTCTGATCACATTCTCTTCTCCAGCATTAGTGCATTACATAATTCAAGTTACAAATATCAGTGTACATTTTAATATACATAGAATATATATATATATTAGTCAAAAGATCAGCCTGCGATTATTAATACAAAACGCCTGTACTTCATGATTAGATGTAATGGGGTGTTTTGATTTTCCCTTCTCAGCAGTATTCAGTTCATTTCATCTAACAACCAGCTTAACCCATGCTTAATTCTGAAAGGTTGATTCTACAAATGGTAAAAGACACAGGACTTTTTTTAATCCTCACATACAAACATATTACAATTAATGCAGCAGCATTGTATTCAAAGGAACATTCTACTCAACGTTTAAAAATCACTAAAACAAATCTGAAGACCCAGCAGGGTCTATGAACTTTAAGTTATAATAGAAGTATATGTTACAGCCACTACATAAGCCCAGGAAACCTTTAATAAATTAAATCCTATTGCCCTACATGTAACCCCTGTATAGTTGTGTTGCCATATGTTAGGAAATGTAGGGGGGAAGGAGGGTAACCCCCCCCCAAAAATATTGATCTTTTTCAGACTACCGCCCTCCTATGCTAAAATACGCCAGTGTTTTTTTGGAATTAGAAAAAAAAATTTCCATTTTTTTTTCTTCAACCTCCTATCTATTGTATTGAACTTCACATGGTCGAAGTAACGTCTAACGTAAATGCTAACGTTCAGGAAAATGTTCATCTTAGTGAAGTTGCAAATTTACGATCATTCGTCAGTGCACAACTTCGCCTGGCGTAAGGGTGCAAAGTTGCGCAAGTCTATCTACTTCGCTAGAGTAAATTCACCAGAGCCTTTCTTACTGAATTTCCGAAGTTAGAAATTGATGTCACGCTGGCGAATTAGCGGTAGCGTTAGACGATTCGCGCTAAAATGAATTTGCCCCATAGTAATAAGTTAACCCTATTTATCCTTCCACATCTATGTACCCCCATGCATAAAATATGAGGATTCTTTTATCATAGGTGGACCATTATTCAAAGCCGTCAAACAAACAAAAATTGAAAAAAGATATTAAGCACAGTTGTGAAAAGATTTGGCAACCCAGCAGTTGCTGGCAGTTTTAGGTTTCCTCCAGATCTACTTTTTGCTTAAAGAGTGGTCATAATGCAGTGTGAAGCTACCCCAAGCTTCTTAGTAAAACTACAGCCATCTAAACTCCACAAAAGCCATAAATGTCGCCTAGCCTTCATTTTCTTCAACCTCAGCTTCCCTGCTATAGGACTACTTTGTCAATCTATCTGGAGTATATATATGTGTATATATATA
>CM044445.1:88926340-88966251 GCA_024363595.1 Xenopus borealis | reverse complement strand
CACCCTACTAAAAATGTACTTTTTTTTTTTTTTCTGGGGTCTGGTCATGGCCCCACACCCTTTTGTGTCATTACACACCCCTTGTACATCACGGCACACCCCTTTTCTTCCCACCACTGCCAGTAAAAAATAAAATTTCAAAGGTGGCAATCCTAACAGGTCTATAAAATCTGTTGACTGACCCAAGTTGGCTCTTATTGGCCCGTCTGTGGGGCCATCCAACAGGCTTCCCTGATTAATAACTGGCCGAAAGTTGGCCAGATTTCGATCGGGCAGGTTAAAAAACCTAGTCGGATCGCAGGCGCATATCTGCATGTATTCGGTCCCGCAGTCCTGCGATCTCCTATCTATGGCCACCTTTAGGCTTGTGAGACACAGGCAGATTCTGGGAGATTGTCGCCTGGCAACTAATCATCTCTTCTTCTGGGCAAAAATGTCCCTGAACTGCCATCACGTGTCTTCTTGTCTGCTGTAATGTAAAGTCACCTGCGCTAAAGCACACAAGGCAATTCGGTTTCCAAAGTCGCCCAAAATTTCAGAAAATGAAGCAACACGTGTGACTTTTCATTATAGTTCAGGTAGCTTATCGCCCAGAAGAAGAGATTATTCACCGGACGACTAAATCCCCTCCCCCAATTGGCCAGCGGTCCCCAACTTTTTTTAGGCACGGGGGATTGTGTAGAGCCAAAATGTTTTGCGGGGGTGGAAGTTGCAACTGCTCATCCCATTTGACACACAACGTTAACTGGTCACTAGGGCCCCCTGCTGTAGAGCAAAGTGGATGTAGTTCTCACACAGGATAAGCAGAATTAAAGGTGTAGTTCTTTTAATAAACTTTTAGTAGACTGTGATATTCTGAGACAATTTGCAGTTCGTTTTCATTTTTTGTGGTTTTTTTACTTGAGGTTTTTCGTTCAACAGCTCTCCCGCTTGGGTTAGGTAGCTATTTGTTTGCTAGGGTCTTATTTACTTTAGCAACCAGGTAGTATTTTGAAAGAGACTGCAGCATGAATAGGAGAGAACCTGAACAGTAAGATGAATAATGAACTGCAACAACAACATTGTAGTCTCACAGAACAATAGATTTTTGACTGAAGGTGGTCGGTGGTACCCATTTGAAAGCTAGAAAGAAGCAGAAGAGGACAACAAAATTATCAAAGGACCAGTAACCTAAGAAAAGAGAAAATTGTTTGTACCCAACGAAAAAATAAAACACCAAGACACATTAGAACCGCCATTTTACATTTTTGAAGGGACCAGAAAAAATAAGAGTAAAATCTGGGATATGTATTCTGCGTAATATATAGGTGGGACCACAAAACAATGTAAAATTAGGGGAAATATCAAATGGGTGTACTACTGTATGTTTGAGAGAGTAGACTCTACATATTGATAAAATGGATCCGTGCCTGGCAGATACTGGCCTGTAATGAAAGGAAACTTTCTGCATTAACTGCCATATATTAATGGTTTAGTATAAAGGATTTTTATGTATTGGTACACACAGTGCAATTATTTTTGTTTCTTAAAGGAACAGTAACACCAAAAAATGAAAGTGATTTAAAGTAATGAAAAATCTCATGTATTGTTGCCCTGCACTGGTAAAACTGATATGTTTGCTTCAGAAACACTACTATAGTTCATATAAACAAGCTGCTGTGTAGCAATGGCAGAAATTGAAGAAATTATAAGATGTGGAAATCACAGGCTGACCGCAGAATAACTGCTAATAGTGCTTTATTGTGCATCCACACAACATGTTTCGGGCAGCAAAGGCCCTTTTGCTGCCCGAAACATGTTGTGTGGATGCACAATAAAGCACTATTAGCAGTTATTCTGCGGTCAGCCTGTGATTTCCACATCTTATAATTTTTGGAAACAGTATCAAGGGTGTCTGGACGGAACACCAGAGGAAATCGAGGCTTGGATACAGAGCATAAAGCTATATATGTGTGTAACCTAATGAATGAAGAAATTGAAGAAAGGCTATATGGCACAGGTTAGGTAGTGGATAACTGATAACACCATTATGTTCTACAGAGCTTATCTGCTGTGTAACTTTGAGCCTTTTCTCCTTTGAATGGCTGCCACCATTGTTACACAGCAGCTTATTTTAACAATTCGTTTTTAAAGCCCTACAAAATATGTTGGCACTATAGAAATACATGTTGATGATAATATTTTTTTCATTTTACTGTTCCTTTAAGCATCTAGTTTCACACTTACTACACGTTTGATAAAGCCGAGTTTCACTTTTATGGATGCTGATCGCTATACCTTTCATGTTTGTAAAACAAACAAGACTTTGACTCTACAATAATAATGGTCCTTTGATTGGTGTACACTTGTTTATGTGAACGCTGAATGTGGTTTCTTCATTTTTCAGGCCTGCACAAGCAAGGCGACTGTCCCTCACAGGCCCTAATGCGGTTGGAGGTAGAGGCCGTGGTGGGATTGTACTAAGGTATGAATGTCATTACCATAATTTAAAATGAGCTTTGTGCTTTTATTGCTTTTTTAATTGAACTATTATTCTTATGCCTGTCGCTCCCAGCTTGCCATTTTCAATATTTACAGTAAAGGTTCTTGCACCTCCCTTGTTCTTAGATGCTTATCCTACCAGGAAAAGGAAAGGTCACTGTGGGGGTGCCAAACTTTTAGGCACCCCTCCCAGCAACTTACCTGTTTATCTGGGCTGTTGCTTCTCTTCACAAAAACATACCAGACTGAGAACCTAGTTTTTTGAGTATAACCCCACAATCTTCCTTAGTTAGTGCGGTACCTGAGCAGTACTGTCTTTTGTGCAGGATATATGTACTTTGTGTGTGCAGTATGGAATTGCAAAATTGGAGCCCAGGAGAAGAAAGATGCTTGTAATGAGGCACTTCACGCACAGTACCCTTGGATCCAACAAAGTTTTTTTTAAAAAAAAGCACCAAACTGCCAACTAGAATCACTGGTGATGCCTAAGATACCTATACATCATTGTAGTAAAGTTATAATCACTGGGGGGTGGGGGGGGGGGGGGGGGGGCAAGCACATCTTTTGCTGTTAACAGAACTTAAGATATGTACTTTTTTTTTTTTCTCTAATTTCTTTTTCTTCTTTCATTTTGTTTATTCTTAAGGCGTGGACTTTCTGATAGTGGAGGAGGCCCCCCAGCCAAACAGAGAGACTTTGAAGGTGCACTCAACAGGTGAGATTTCCTTTCTATAAACTTTTTTTTCATGTACTACGTATAAATCTGCAATTTGATTGTACATTATCAAAAATGATCTTTAATTAAAGGATAGCTAAAGCCTAACTAAAGAAGTAGCTTTGAAATGTACATTGTTTTGGGTTTCTTTAACAGCCCAAGACAACCACAGCCCTTAAGCAGTAAAGATCTGTTATCAAAAAGATGCCCTAGTCACCCCCTACCTTCTTTTCTGCTGATTCACTGCACATACTCTTGTTTTGCTGTCGGTTACTAATCAACCCACACTATTCAGAATAATAATGTCTCAATAAAAGGCTGATTAGTACTTAAAGGGGTTGTTCACCTTCCAAACACTTTTTTTTTTTGTTCAGTTGTTTTCAAATTGTTCCCCAGACTTTTTTTCAGTTACTTTTACTGTTTTTCCAAAATCTAAGTTTTTAAAGTTGTATGTTGGTGTCTGTGGTGTTTGTCTGGCAGCTCAGTAATTCAGGTGCAGACTCTAAACTGATACAATTTTGTAACATTTAATTGATACATTTCACAGCAACATCTCTGGAGTATTAGAAACTATTGTATCAATTCTAACAGCTGCCTGTAATGAAACCCAGAGATTCTGCTCAGCAGGGACAAAGATAAGAAATGTATCCATTAAATGTATCAGTTTAGAACAGTTGGGGGGTCGGCGACCCCCCCCTCCCAGAGCTGCTTTAGAAGGTGAAAAATGACACTATACACTTCAATATTAGAAAAACGGTTACAAATAGAAAATAGACAGTAATTGGAAAAAGTCGTTATTTCTGGTGATCTATCTGAAAACTAGTTTTTTTTTTCCAAAATACATCAGTTAACAGTGCTGCTCCAGCAGAATTCTGCGCTGAAATCCATTTCTCAAAAGAGAAAATACTTTTTTTTTTATATTTAATTTTGAAATCTGACATGGGGCTAGACATATTATCAATTTCCCAGCTGCCCCACGTCATGCAACGTGTGGTCTGATAAACTTGTAGTGCAAGTTGGAGTGATATCCCCCCCGCCAACACAAGATGATGCCTGGTAGATCTAAGAACAGCACTCGGTAGTAAAAGCCAGGTCCCACTGTGTTACATTAAGTAGGATAAATATGCTAAAGTGCTGGCTCTTTCCGAAAGCACATGACCAGACAAATTGACCTAGGATGGCTTCCCTCACACTAGTGATATGTGTGCCGGGCCGATACCCGCGGGTTCAGGCTGACCTTGTACCCCATCTTCCGGGTTGTGGGTTAAGCTCTTCTGATTGCTCTCCCCGACCCACGACCTTACAAATCCTGGCTTCCGGGTTCACTTTTTACAGACGCGCGTCTACTCGCCCTGTCCCTTTTCATGAAGTCATCATCGGGGAGGGTCGGCACAGGTCTATAAAAGGAACCCGGAAGTAATGCGGATCGGGAAAATCCCACATCACTACTACACACCAATGCTACAACAAAAAAAAAATACACTTGCTGGTTCAGGAATTCAATTTTTTATAGTGTGGAGTGAATTATTTGAAGTGTAAACCATGTAATTTAAAAATAGAAAATACATCATAAAAATCATGACAATCACTTTAGGACACTCCTTGTTTGGTGTTATGTTTTCTTTAAAAAGGGTAGTCGAAGTTTTAAGTGTCTGCTAGGTATAGCAATAGATCATCGGCATGCAGGGATATTTTATCCGTAAGGGGGCCCAGAGTAAGTCTTGCAAGGGTCCAATAGCCAACGCAAACAGAAAATGCAACAATGAGCATACCTGGAGGGTGCCACGTCCTAGACAGAATGGAGTGGAGACTAATCCAATGACCTGGGCTAATCTTACTTTTCCAGGCTGGGTGGGGAGCGTCGCCAAAGAAGAGAGTCACGCCAGGAAAGCGACGCAGAGGAAGAAGATGATAAAAAAGTATGTTTTTAATGAAGGGGTTTGTTTGTTGTCCTACATGTCAAGGGAACTTACTCTTGTTTTATTTGTAATTTGTAGCCAGTGTTGCAGTCCTCCGTTGTTGCTACCTCCAAAGAACGTACACGCCGGGATCTTATACAAGATCAGAACATGGATGAAAAAGGCAAACAAAGGTAGAATTACATTTTTTTGGTGCTTGAGTTTTTTTTGTTTTTTTGAAGTCGCAGCTCTTTACAACCAGATTGATTAAAGCCTCCATTAATATCAATAATTTGTCTTCTCTATTATAGGAATCGGCGTATGTTTGGCCTGTTGATGGGTACTCTTCAAAAGTTTAAGCAAGAGTCAAATGTGGCAACAGAGCAGGTAATTTGTGCATGGTAATTTGTTATTCCTTTCCAACTGATAAGTCTTGAGTAAACATACTCTGAGCAGCAGGAGGCTTTTTGTTTGTGCCAATTTTAGACCTTTGTATCATGCATATATTTGTCCTTTCCAAATTTCAGCAAAAAAGGCGCCATAAAATAGAACAAAAGCTTGAAGTGCAGGCTGAAGATGAAAAGAAAATGGTGGAGAGTGAGAGACGTGAACTCTTTGAGGAGAGGCGGACTAAACAGACAGAGCTACGTCTTCTAGAACAGAAGGTCGAACTTGCCCACTTGGTAAGTTTGGCTCAATCTACAATTAGAAAATTTGGTTTGTATGCTGTTTTGTTTCATATAAGTAACAGAGCCCAAGATGGTGAAACTCCCAGTGTGCCCTAAGCCTAAAGTGCATAGCTACATCTGCGTGCAACACTGGTTATTGGTAAAAATCTTGACACTTAAAATGGTGTGTAAAACTGTTCTTTAGTAGTTATTCCTTATTTTTGAAACTAACTTTGAAATTCGATCCTTTCTAAATCTACCCTTAAATTCTAAAATAAACTTATTTTCGATCGGTCGACTTGAATTGCCCAAAAAACTTTCAATTTCCAAAAACACTCCTTATAGGTTCCAGGAGGTCCCCCATAGGCCAAAATAGCAATTCACAAGGTTTAAGGAGTTGAAGTCGAATTTATTTTTTAAAGAGACCATACTTCGATTTTCAAATGGTCAAATTTTAAAATTCGCAGTACCCAAAAATTACTTAGGAATTCGAATTTTTCAAATTTTCACTTCAACCCTTTGTAAATCTGCCCCTAACTGTGCATATTCCAAAGTTGTTTTAGGTCTTCCACATGACTATATCCTTTAGAGTGGTGCAAGTTTGTTTTGTAACAGCCAAAGTAAGACTGGCCTGCAAAGAACATAGTAGGATCTTCAAAATGGCAGGCAAAACTTGCATAGTCCAGTATATTTATTTTTATTTTTTGGACCACATTCCCTGTTTCCACTTATACTCTGTCGGAGCTACCAGTGGCTGCCTGGCTTGCAAACAAGCAGTGGCTCTCTGATTGTAAATTGAGCACTCAGTTGCACTAGTAGATAAGCGCAGGAAGAAGAGGGAATGCACTGTAAACATTCACAGTGCAGAATGTTTAATGAAAGCATATTTTTAGTCTTATTTTCGCCAAGTCATCTTGGGGGACAGTGGGGTATAGCAGGTATCACTAGGAGACAGGACACAACCTTAAAGTGATACTGACACTAAAAAATGAAATTTAACATATGAATGTACATTAATTTTTACCTATAGGTCATGTTGATCATTTTTTGCTGAGAGGTTCGTTTTTGTAGATAACTGTTTCTAAGCCTGACTCTCTGACACCCTGACACTCTGACTTTGCCAACCTAACAGTCCCATCTCAGTCTGTTAGTTACAGTTTGTAATGATAACAGATGCCGGGTGCACAAATATGGCAGCCCCCTCATACAGGAACATGGGGGATCAGACAGGTAATGTAAAAGCATCATGCAAATACTTTATGGCAAAGTTAGAAGTGGCTTTCAAAGCCAGTTATTATAATAGAAGTAAAAAAGAGTTTGACTTCACGTGTCAGAATCTCTTTAAGAAAGAAACTGACTCCTCCTCCACTGGCTATACCCCCAGAAGGTGGAGCTAATGTCAGTTTGAGTTGTGTCCTCGGGAGGTTAGGACTTCTACAGATTCTGTGCTCAGCTCTTGCTGGCATTTGGGGTTGTGTTTGTCTTTTTACACTGCGTAAAGACTATGTAGCACCCTACAATGTGGAATTTGCCTCTGGGGTCACTGGGTGCTTTGCACAGACCACCTAGCCACCATATCTCTATGCTACGAAACAAGTTGGCGCTATAGAAATACATGTTAATAATTTCTCCTTCCCTCAGGAGACTAGGCTAGCCAGCAGGTAGTGGGAGAGAGAGAGACGCCCTCTGCAGCAGGGACAGGTAAGCTGGAACAGGGACTTCCCTGGGCCATTTCTCTATCTCCCCCCCCCCCCCCCCTCTGCCTGTGGAACACTGTGGGAGCACTCCCTCCACTGTACTGTGAATGGGAGCTGCTTTTATAATTCTACCCAAAAAGGGAATTGGGGGGGGGGGGTGAGATGTTAATGGGGCATGCCTAATTCCCTGGTGCCCCCCTTCTTAAGTGGCACATTGTGCATCAGGCGCGCTCAGTGCTTTTGTCCTTATGGTTATCTGCCGCATGGTCCCTGAACGCCGTCGGTTGCTTGCAATGATATTTCGCACAAAAAACTCCCCTCAATCTCCAGGACGAGAACAATCAATCTCTCACACTCTCTCACTCTCTCTCACCTACAGGTTAGTGGCAACATATCACTGCGGGCAATTTGCCTCCCCAAATTTGCTACCATGTCTGAGGGGCCCAGTGACAGCCTTTTTCCTAGGGCTGCACCTTCAACTGCAATAAAATTCTTGGCCTGTGCCAAATGCTGCAAACCTTTGCCTGCTGGGCATAACTACCCTTTATTCAGTAAGTGCAAGCCGCTTAGACTAGATTCAGAGCCTCCCTTCTGGTGAACCAGGCCCATCAGGATGACCATTCAGCCTCCAGTAGGGAAACATCCCCACACAGTAGGCAGAATACACCAGAGTGGGCATCCCAATTGGCTACAGGGATACCAAAATTAGCAGTCTCTAGACAAGTTGCTAGCCTGCTTAGACAATCCTAAGCCCAGACCCTCCAAATGTAGAGCCCCCTCTCCATCTGATGATGAGTGACACCAGACACTCCCTTTCACCTCCTCTGGAGTAGGGGGAAGACAGCCACCTCTCTGAGGGTGACTTATCCTCTGAATCGGAGAACAAAGACGAGGAATCCTACCGGCATTCCCCTAATGTAGATAAACTGATTAAAACTGATTACCTGAGTACTGTCGACCCTACATCTCCAAGAGCCACAGGCATCGACTGCGCCTTCCAAGGCACTTTTCAAGAGGCACAGTAAATCTGCACTAAATCTGTATTCCTTCCCATTCTCCGCTAGATCACATCATACAGCAAGAACAGGATAAGCCAGAGAAACGCTTTCAACCTAATTGTCGTTTCTCGAAGCTCTATCTGTTCTCAACGGAACACACAGAAAAGGGGTCATATCTTCCCCCATCGGTTGATGCACCTGTATCCAGACTATCCAAAAGCACAAAGGTCCCACACGCTTCTTCGTGCAAGGACTCTACGAACCACAAGCTAGACGGGTTACTATGCTCTGCGTTCTCGGCTTCAGGCTCAGGCCTGTTCTAGCCACTGCCTGGGTTAGCCAAGCAATACAATCCTGGTCAGACTCCCTCATCATAGCTATCACGGAAGTGTGCCATGTCATGAACTTTCTCAATGGGCTTTCCAAATCAAGGAAGCTAATGACTACATCTGTTAAGCGTCTCTGGGTGCAACACCGGTTATTAGTAGATCCTCGGCACTCGCAGTAGCTGCCCACCGATCTCTCTGGATGAAATTATGGTCGGCCGAGCTTTCTTTCAAGGTCTTCTAAGGTCTATTCCCTTCAAGGGTAAACTTCTCTTTGGGCCCGAACTTGACAAGATCATCAGTCAGGCAACAGGCGGCAAAAGCACTCTACTTCCGCAACCCAAGACACGGCCTTCCTTTTGAAAGGAAGGCCGTGTCTTGGGTTGCGGAAGTAGAGGTTTTTTGTGGCTCCCAATCCAAGACCGTGAGGTCAACCCCTCTGCGACAGACCTTCACAGGTAGGGGGGCGCTTTAGCACCAAACGGAGATCTTCCTGGCAAAATCTGAAGCACACGTCAGACTACAGACAAGTCTAACACAGAATGACGCCAATTACAATCCGGTGTCAATGGACTACACTTGTCCAAGATTCCTGGATACACGAGGCCGTTACTCGAGGCTACTACATAGAGTTCACCTCACTTCGCCCACACAGATTTTTCATGTCACGACTTCCACAGGAGTCAACCAAGTGCTTAGCTTTTCTAGAGGTCATTTCCAACCTGCTTCTGGCAGAAGCATCACCCCCGTTCCTCCGGCCGAGCTGTTCCGGGGATACTACTCCAACCTATTCGTAGTACCAAAGAAGGACAGGTCGGTTTGTCCCATGTTAGACCTTGAGCTCGCCAAATTCATTCGTACACGAAGGTTCAGGATGGAATCTCTAAGACTGGTCATCTCCGCAATGGCCACAGATCAGTTCCTTATGTCACTCGACATAAAGAATGCCTATCTGCATGTTCCCATTTTCCCTCCGCATCAGAAATATTTGTGCTTTGCATTCCAAAACCGCCACTTACAATTCAGCAGACTCCCCTTCGGCCTCACATCGGCCCCTCGGGTCTTTACCAAAATTATGGCGGCAGCCACAGCAGAAATTTGCAAACAAGGAATCTCCATCACTCCTTATCTGGACGACCTCCTAATGAAGGCCTCCTCTCTTCGAGAGGCTCAACGGTCACTCCAAATTTCCATGAACTTCCTGGGCATGAAGTTTGACACGCAGACACAAGCTCACTTCCGCCAGAAAAAGTGACCTATGTCCAAGCTCTGGTGTGAACCCTACTTCAGAAACCACGACATACAGTGAAATTCTGCATGAAGGTGTTAGGAGTTATAGTCTCTACCATAGAGGCATTTCCCTTTGCCCAGATCCATCTCGGTCCTTCAATTGAACATACTCGACATATGGAACTGGAGATCCTTACTGCAGGAGATCCCGCTGTCCCCTTAAACGATGTCCTCTTTCAGAGCACGAATGAAAATCTGCAAATCAACCTGCTCGAAATGCAAGCAATACGTTTAGCATACACCTTCCCGCCTCTGGCTGTCATACCCAGAACAATCGGAAAGCTACAATGAGAACAGGCCACTCTCATTCTGATTGCACCGATGTGGCCTCAAAGGGCTTGGTTCACAGACCTACTAAACCTCTTGGTGGCATGTACTCATCCAAATCCAACAAGCCTAAATTTGACGGTGTGGCTCTTGAGATGAAAATGTGTGCAGCCAGAAAGCCAGTCTCAGCTAGGGCCTACCATAGAGTTTGGTCCACCTACCAACAATGGTGTACCAGACACAAAGCCAGTTTCAAGACATTCTCCATTCCAAATATCTTGGAATTTCTACAGGAATGGCTCTCCATGGGCATTTTACTCTGCTCCCTCAAGTCACAGCTCTCCGCCTTGTCGGTGCTTTTTCAAAGAAGACTAGCAGTGTTTCCGGACCTTCATCCAAGGGGTGTCGAACGTAGCTCCTCCGGTGTGGGCCCCTGTCCCCATCTGGGACCTCACCTTAGTACTTCGGGCACTACAACATCCACATTTTGAACCACTTGGATCAATTTCTCTGCAGTGGCTCACCTGGAAGATGGTTTTCCTTCTAGCCATTTCATCAGCGAGTCGAGTCTCAGAACTTCGCACTCTATCCCGCAGATCGCCCATCCTCGTTTTTCACCATGATCGAGCGGTCCTTAGGTTAAAAAAAAGTTTGGTGTGAAGGTTGTTTCGGACTTTCATCTGAACCAAGAAATAGTTGTGCCATCTTTTTGCCCTGCACCAGCTAATCAAAAAGAGAGGACTCTGGATCCAGTCAGAGCACTAAAGTTCTACTTACATAGTCAAAGACATCTGCAAATCGGATTGCTTAACTAGTTTTTCCTTCAGGACCACGCCAAGGTGCCATGGCCACCAAACAGGCTATATCCCGTTGGATCAAGGAAGCTGTTCAAAAAGCATACACAGCACAAGGCCAGGAACCTCCAAGCAGAGTTACAGCTCACTCCACCAGAGGTGTGAGTATATCCTGAGTGTTCCGAAATCAAGCCTCAGCGGAACAGTTGTGCAAAGCTGCAACGTGGACTTCGGTATACTCCTTTTCCAAACTTTACCATTTCAATACCTTTGCGGCCTCTGACACCCGCTTTGGCAGAAAGGTGCTTCAGGCCATTACTCCAACATAGGCCTCTTCCCACCCAAGTCTTCAGGGGACAGCTTTGGTATCTCCCCATTGTCCCTGTGTCCCCCAAGATGACTTGGAGAAAGGGAGATTTTGTGTAAGCTCTGCTTGCTGGGGGTATAGCCAGTGGAGGAGGAGTCTGTTTCTTTCTTAAGATTTTGTCCTTCCTCCTAGTGATACCAGCTATACTGTCCCTGTGTCCCCCTAGTGACTTGAAGAGAAAGAGATTTAATGGTCTACACAATTCTTTTTTTTTTTTTTTATGAATCTAAATTTAAATCTTCAATTTGTGATATGTTCTGATTTTTACATGAATTTGTAAATGTCTTGCTTTAAAATTATTGAATTGCTTTTGGCACAGCAAGAAGAGTGGAATGATCACAACAAAAAAATTATCAAATATATAAGAACAAAAACAAAGCCGCATCTGTTCTACATACCTGGTAGGATGTGTCCACAGAGCCAAAAGTTTTTTGATGAATCTCAGAAAAAACTTAATGGTAAGTATGTTTCTTCAGAGCATACACTTTAATGTTATAGTGACGTTTAGGGAGTTGGTTATCAAAGTTAGACTTGTGTTTTCCACACACAGATTCTAGTTTTCAAGGGTATTTTTTTTTTTTTTTAGTAACAAATTTTCAGGCTAAAAAAAATATTTGAGGTTTATTATAACCAAAGATGTAAATAGCTTGAATCTGAAAAATGGACCATCTAAAAAAACTGTTTTTCACCACAACTACACTTAAGTTTTATCTTAATTTAGACACCATTTGAGTTGTGTTAATTCAAGGTTTAGAAAAGCTCCCCCCCCCCCAAAGTGACATTTCAGGGATCATTGTGCACAAGGCACACATTTTTTTGCTGTGACTGAGATTGAAGTTAGATGCTTTAAATTAACTTCGGAAGCAAATTTTGTTATACTCGAAAATAGATTTGAAATTTTTTGAATCCTTGCCAATATGACAAATACAAACTGTTTTGTTGCTATCCTCTGCATGCACCTGGGAGGAGAGTGCTTCGGAGTGCAGGCACCTTAATCAGGACAGCAGCAGAAGAGAGGATTCTCTGCCTACGTTTCTCCAAAGGCTAAGGTCCACTTTGTTTGGTACTAACCTTATGCCTGTTGAAAGGAGAAGGAAAGGCTATGAGCACTTGGGGGTACCAAATGTTAGGCACTCCCAAGTGATTGTATTGACTTACCTGTAACCCTGGGCCGGTGCTTCTATCAGCAGAAAACTGCACCGGCCTGGGGTTATACCAGTGAGCACCACGGAGTGATCCACTTCCGTCTTCTTCATTCTCCAAATTTCCCTGGGTATTCGCATGTGCATTAGAATGAAATAGCCGATTTTGAAGTTAAAGTTTGCATGGGTGAAGGATGAAGACTGCAGTAGATCGCTCCATGGTTCTCACTGGTATAACCCCAAGCCAGTGCAGTTTTCTGCTGATGGGAGCACCAGCCCAGGTTTACAGGTAAGTCAATACAAACACTTGGGGGTGCCTAACATTTGGCACTGCCAAGTTCTCCTAGCCTTTTCTTCTTCTTCTTTAAGTTATATGGGAGTTGTGTTTAAATTATGAAGAAAAACTGTTCTTCAGCCCTAAAGAATGTTCTAGCTGTATGCACGGTCGGAAATTGATCACAGCCTGACAGCTTTTTTTTTTCTTTGTCCTTGTTAGGGCATCTTAAACTATAAGTTGTGAATAACGATTCTATAGGTTTGTAGTACAGGAGTTGTAAAATGATAAAATCCTGTAATGTATAGACATATTTGTAAATATTCTCCTGCACTTAAGTCTTGTTTACTGCTAAGCTGCTAATAACCAATGTACTTTTGCACAGTGTCTAATTTGTACCTTTTTGTAACACAAAAATGTTAGAATGTACAGCTTTTCAATAATTCTTGTAATTTACCCATTTTCCTTTTAGCAATATTTGAAAGCAGGCGGCTTGAGTTTGCTAAGCAGTTAAACAAAATGGAAGCTAGACCTAGGCGTCAGTCCATGAAAGACCGAGACCAAGAGAAGAAGACCGAGGAACAGAATGAAGAGCATATGGAGGATCGAGAAGATGGTAAGATGTCTCGGCATGATAGAGAGGTTGAGACAGGTAACCAGCCAAATGATATAGATATGGAGGATACGCTAGAGGAAGATAAAGAGGTTACTATTAGCATGTTAGATGTAGAAATGCCACAGGATGCTAGAGGAGTTGAAGATATAGAAGATTCTAAGCAGATGGAGGAAAAGATAGAAGAGCAAGGTAGAGTTGAGGTAGAAGAATCCCAGAATAGTCAGTGGGAAGAAAGGGAAGTAGAAATCGTTGACGATGAAGTCAAGGAAGAGGAAACAAAGGATGACATAAAAGAGAATATTGGTGAGGATCGGCAAACATTTGAGATTAGCCAATCAGAGGTATTAGATTTGGTGGAGAATGTAAAAGACAATGAGGAACCGAGTGAGGTTCAGACAGAGAATAATTGTACTTTTGAAGCTGAGACAGAAGCTACAAAGGAACCCGAACCTGAGAGGGAGGTTGACTCCCCAGAGAGACTACAGCCAGATTTAATGTTCCAACCACCGGCCAATTATGAGTCAAGGACTCGGCCAGAACACCCCTTTAATGTGGGTGAAGAGCATTTCACTGAAAAAGAACAGATGGCTGCAGCAATTATGCCTGTGACCGAGGCACAAATAGAATATACCCCAAAACCAGCCTCCGTCCATAAAGCTAAAAGGAGTAGGAGCAGGGGAAGGAATAAAAACAAAATGGGTAAAAACAGAAGTAGTAGTAGCAGTAGTTCAAGCAGTAGTTCTAGCTCTAGTACCAGTGGTAGCAGTTCTAGTAGTAGCAGTAGCCGAAGCAGTTCAAGCAGCAGCAGTAGCAGCAGCAGTGGAAGCAGCAGCCGAGACAGTAGTAGTAGCAGCAGTAGTGAAAGTCGAAGCCGCAGCAGAGGTCGTGGGCATGCCAGAGATGACAAACGCAGGAGGAGTGTGGAGCACAAGAGGAGAGATGGTGCAGTTGTAGAGAGAAGTCATAAGTCTTCAAAAGGCAGTGGCAGAGACTCCAAGGGATCCAAGGACAAAAGTTCAAGGTCTGACAGGAAGAGGACCACTTCAGAAGGTAGTCGGTCAGGCAAGCGACCCTCGAGAAGTGAAAGAGACCGTAAATCAGACAGGAAGGACAAAAGACGTTGACATATTTTGACGTGCTTACATGTTTTAAATCATCCCCTGAAAAGATGGTGCTGCCTTAGCAATTGCCTGATAACCATTTCGTAAAGCAGACTTTTCATTTACTTTTTTTGCATAATTTTGTAATAGGTTGATGTCAGCTGATCAATTTAAATAAAACAAAAAAGTAAATAATTGTACTCCTTTTTTTGCCTCCTTTTGTTTATATAGCCTACCTTGTTTTTATAAGCCGTTTTATTTTTATTAACACAGAAAAGGCAGGCAGTTTGTTGGTAGAATGGGCCTGCTTGTTTAGGTAAATGCTTTTTACATACATTATTTGCCAGTCTATTGTTGGTAAAGCTCTTTTTGAGAAGAGATCCAGATTGTTTGTAAAAAGACTATATTTTCATGCTAGTTTAAAAATGAAAGTGCTTGCAATTGTGATAGTCAGGTCTGCTTTGATATTACATCTGCTTACCTGTCACTTGAAAAACTCCATTTATATAACTGGATATTTATTTAAAAAAACAGCAGGTCTTTTTTGCCAGATTCTTCTCTAGATGTAATTCAAATAGCAGGGTCTACCAGTTTTTGTTTCCAGAGAACTCCGCAACTCATCATGCCTATTAGATGGTATTGGTCTGGTGGGAATGCCACAATGAATCTCTCTGTATGCTCTGTTTAATACTGGCCTGTGAATAATGCCTTCATACTGGCATATCTATATTTGAAAACTATTAATGTGCTGAGTGCATTTGCCAATTTAATTGCCCCCACTCCATTTCCATTTTCTCAGTTCTTTGTCAGTAATTTTCAACAATAGTTTAGAGTGAGGCTTGTTTGGAACATTCTTTTTGCCTATTTTACTTGATAATTTAATATTGGCTTTTAGATGAATCTGTGTCGTTCACATTAACAAAAAAAAAAAAAGTTATCAAATATTCATATAATCCCTGGCCAAAGCACTTTTGTTTTGTTTTTTTATTAACAAAATATGGATGGTTTTCATTACTTTGTGCATTAAAAACGGCTTCAGATTTTTTAGGCCTTTAAGAAGCCTCTGTATAAACCTGCCCCTCCCATCCCCTAGCTGCAGCATGTTGTGCTGTGAGATTAGGAGCATCTCTTTATACAGAGGGCTTCTAAATAGATCGCTTTGATTGTACTTGGAAGATCAAGAAATAGAACGGGTGTAGTATCCCTTTTAGAATTTGCCCAGTTTAGTGCAAGAAATACTAAATACATACATGTATCCAATAGGAAAAAAGTATAAATAGCGCAAACCCTATTTGTTCAACTCGTGTTGAAAAAGGCATAATGCCACTTCAAATGAACTGCAGTTTGGAAAGCACAAAATGCATTAAGCAGAATCAATAGAAATGTGTGGCTGTAGGTATCACTTTAAGCTCATTCAGTAGTTTTGTTTTGCTGGGAATACAGATTTGGTTATATAGGCTATGCTTTCAGTAGTAAATTCCTCTTATCATACTTTCACATCCTGGCATCCTATACCGTCACCACTAAACTACAGGCATGATTGAGTTAGAACAAAATAATAGTCAGATTTGTGACAAGGTAAAAACAAACCCTCGGATCTCTGGGAAAAATTTTCACTGCCTTTTTGTTTGTCAGATTTCACATCAGCAACTACAGTTGTATCAATTGCTGAAACTTTCCACACCTTTGAACTTAGTGAAGTGCCAATGAATCTGTGTCATTATATTTTTGTTTCAAGTTTACCTATCTATATATGAAATATTTATTTAATTGCCTGATGCTTCCAGTGCCCGGTACTCTTAAATGTAACCCTGTTCTCCTGGGTCAGGGTGTGTTCAGATTGCTGCTGTATTCATAAACTAAAGCTTGTCTATCAGAACACAGCCTGCATAAAATTCCTTTCAAGGTTTACATATAACCTTTGGGACACTGAACAGTCCTGCTTTGGGGATGTTTGTATTCTTTTAGCATAATGCTTGGCTGTCGTCTTCCTTACCCTCCAGTAGCATACATGAAAGATCTGTTGGAAATGAATTCCTAATAGGCTGATAAAACCATTGAGACTGGTTCTTGGGGCAAATTCACTAAAGCGCGAAGTGTCTAACGCTAGTGTGATGTGATTTCGTAGCTTTGCAAATTCATTAGCACCGACTCTGGTGAATTTTTGTTAGCAAAATAGATAGACTAGCGCAACTTCACACCCTAACGCCAGGCGAAGTTGTGCTCTGATGAAGGATCGTAATTACGCAAATTCACTAAGATTCCCATTTTACTGAACGTTACCACTTAAGCTAGATGTTACTTCACCAGGTCAGACTTGGGGAAGTTCAATACAATAGATAGGAGTTTAAAAAATCAAAAAGGACATTTTTTTTCTAAGTCCCAAAAAAAGCTGGCGTTTTACCTTTTGTATGGTGATAGTCTGAAAAAGAGATAAATTTTTTGGGGGGGTTACCCTCCTTCCCCCCCCGACATTTCCTAACATATGGCAACACAACTATACAGGGGGCACATGTAGGGCAATAGAAAAACTTTATTTAGTTTATTAAATGTTTCCTGGGCTTGTGTAGTGTAATGTAGTGGCTGTAACATATACTTCTATTATACCTCGAAATTCGCTCCGTATGCAAATTAGGCATTGCTAGCGTAAATGCGCTTTGCCTGGCGAAGTAACACTAGCGCAACTACGCTACCATTAGCCGACCTGAGCGTAACTTCGCACTTTAGTGAATTTGCGTAGCGCTGGTGAAAATTCGCCTGGCGAAGTGCGGCGAACGTTAGCGAAGGCAACGCTGGCTCATTTTCGCCGTTTAGTGAATTTGCCCCCTTATCTCTAGTTGGTTTTGTATTTAGATATGCCCATGTAGAAATCTGGGTCATCGATACCAAACTCTGTAAAATCAGAGGGTGACCTCTTTACTTCTGCTCGATGTGGTAAATGGATAGTGGCTGTACTTCTACCTTCAGCTGCTGCAGGATGTTGCTGGCTATCCACAACGTGGCAATACATATAGTTTATCATACTGCAAAGAGCCTGCACTCTGACTTTCATTTCAGTCAGTAACTCCACTGTTGTACGTAGACTTGTATTTTTCCTTTTTTTACACTGTTGAATTCCATCAATGTAAAAAGTTTTCAATATGTTGTGCATTTGATTTTAAGGTTGCCAATGGCTTTTCTATGGCTATTGTTGGTGTCTAAACCAGGGCTACATCCAAGACCAAGGAGAATGTGTACATACAGATGCGTTGTGGATGAAAACAACCTGTATCCTATAGTAAACTGATCCAGAATGGTAGCCCTGGTGTTGTCATAGTATTGTTGGTATTTTTATAATTTTGTAAAATCAAGATCACTCTTAACACGGTGACCTTGTCTTTGTGTGCAAATAAAAAAATTTTTTTTTCAATTTCTTTTCTTTTCTTGAATGCTTTTGAGCATGGGAGGATTCTGCTCAGCCTCAGAAGTAACACTTTAGTATTTTTCTCTGTCTCCTAACTACAGCGAGAATATCAGCTGTGGTTCACCTGTTCAGTTCAGCAGCACCTGCATCTGTAGCTGCCTCAACCTCTACAACAAAGCCAGTAGTGTCTGCAACTAAGCTTAGTTGTGTTCCCTTTGCAGTCATGCCAAGTCATTTTTACTTTACTAAACCAAGATATTTCACCTTGAAGATCCAGATATGACCATGCACTTGAAGAGTGGCTCTTCCCCATGATATGGCCACTTTGTCCTTGGTGATATCATTATGATCCAATTGTTTGGGCGTTGGTAGAGGACAGTATCAACAAACTGACTCTATTTTTGCCCTGATGGCATAAGCCTGGACAATTTTTGGGCAGATATCTATTGGGGAGGACATGCTAAGCTGCTGACTCAAGTCTAAATTCATAGGTGGTCTCTGATAAGCTGCAATGTCTGTTTTCAGAAAAATACTGCTTAACAGGTGCCAATCATTGAAAGATTTTGGTGCTGTACATGTACACATGCTGGCTTATACCAAGTCATAGACTTGCATCAGTGGTTGTTAGCCCAATTGTGCCCCTCCCCCAAAAACAAAATCTAACTTGTACACAACTGGGCCTTCATGGTGAGAATTATTGCTTTAAAGTTCCCCTGAGGGCTGCCTCAAGGTCTGTAAAACTGGTTATCAATGGCCATTATTCCCAGTACCTTAGCTACCATATCTACATTGTTTTAGAAACTAGTAAAGCACTGTGTGCCCTAGAACAACATATGAATAAAGTAATATGTATGCCTGGAAACAAAAAAAATATTTTTCCTATAAGTTTCTGCTTGTCTATATTATCTTACAAAGAAATAAATGTAAATTGCCCATTACTGGACCAACTCAGGTTGTTAAAGGACAAGGAAAGTTAAACTAAAGTAGCTAGAAATGTTGTACATTATGTTTTGTGCTTCTGTACCAGCCCAAGGCAATCACAGCCCTTTAGCAGTAAAGATCTGTGTCTCCAAAGATGCCCCAGTAGCTCCACATATATTTTTCTGCTGATTCACTGATTCACATGCTCTGTGCTGCTGTCACTTGGGTTTAGGGACCCACTCACAATATACAGTACACATAGAATAGAAATGTCACCATATAAGGTTGATTAGTCATTAATATGGATAAGTATTACACGGCAACACAGAAACCAGTGCAATTAGCATCGGAATTTAATAATCAGCCCTGTAGCATCAGCTTGTATGGCATACCAACCTCACTTTCTGCTTGAGAATTTGCAACAATCCCTAACCTTAGCTTCTCAACAGCTGCTCGGAGCCCACTGAGCATGTGACAAGTTTGAAGTCCTGGATCATTGCTGCTATTGACAAGCTGAAACTTTAGGCTGGTGCAATAAGTTCATTATATAAAATATGGCATTTTTAGTCCACTCCATTTTTAGAGTTTCCTTCTCCTTTAAAAAACACCTCAAACTTCCAGAACTGCACTAACATTGCGATCCGTTTTCTCAGTATAATAATGGGGGATCACCAGCACCTTATAAATTTGACAAAGCAATATAACATTCTTAGGTATATAACTAGTTCAAAGCTATTTATATTCTTTATGTTGCCAAGATGTTTTGACTTTTTTTTCACCACAGATGCTTGCAGCTATACCACTCTCCCGTAATGTTCAGCATTTTGAAAAATCTTGTGCCTTTGTACCATGGATGTTTCCCCCTCTCCTCTGTAGATCTCTCCAACTTCTTCTTTTATCACAGGCTTTTTGGTTGCTTTTCTGACTAACACTCCCTGAGCTTTAATGGACAGCCATCTCTGGGCAGAGTCCGAGACCATTTTTTAAATAAAAGCTTTCCCAGTGCTCTGGGGGAATGTTTCTTTTCTAACCCAACCCTAATTATTCCTTCTCCAGAACTTTTATCCAGGACGTTAAGTAGTTCCAGAGTGGTCGTGTCACTGTGTAAGTTGTTGTTTTTTCTTTTTAAACATTATGGAGCATTTGTTGTCAAATAGTCACGTAAAATCCCAAATCTTAAAGCTATTCTAATTTCACATGTGGCATGGTCCAAGAAGACAAATGTTGCACTGAATGAAAATCATACAAATGTAAAAATACATGGATAAATAAAAAAAACATGCTATGTACAATGAGCAGGCACAAAGACCCTTTGTTCCATTGTTCTTCAATTACCTAAACACTTCAACACAGGGTTGTAAGCTTATCAACAATAATGTTGAATGGCTGCAGGGTATAATACACAGTCCCATATTCTCTGATATGTGTTGTATGGGGAGGGAGCTTTGGTACAGAATTTTTGTACAAATCACACAATTTTTTCAAGTTTTTTCCCCGCACTGGAATGTTTCGAGACAATGTATTGATAAATAAGGGGAAATAACCGTGCAGATTTGGTTGGAGTATATTTCAGAAAATAACTTGATAAATTCGAAATTTGGTAAGTAAACCCCCCCCCCCCCCCGTGTCGTTTATAGTGAGATTCTGGGTGAATCCTGATTTTCTATCCTAGATATTTCTGAAAGCTTGACCAGTATCTTTTTCCAACTTATGTTACTGTGTTACATGCACCATATCAGTGTCAGGAAAATGATGCACAGTTATGTATGTGATCTATTATCTGGCAACCTAATACCCAGAAAACGCTGCATTTCACGAAGGCCATCTCTGTAATAATAAAAGAGTAACAGAGTAAGCTGCATAAATCCAAATTAGTGCCAAAATAATCAATTTAGGTTTATTTCCTGTTTAAATATTTTTTTTGTAAACTTAAATGGATACTGTCATGGGAAGCATGTTTTTTTTTCAAAATGCATCATTTAATAGTGCTGTTCCAGTAGACTTCTGCACTGAAATACAAATCTCAAGAGAGCAAACAGATTTTTTTATATTCAGTTTTGAAATCTGACATGGGGCTAGATATATTGTCAGTTTCCCAGCTGCTCAAGTCATGTGACTTATGCCTACACTTAAGGCTGGGGACAGACGGGGAGATTCTGTCGCCTGGCGTTTAATAGCAGGCGACAATCTCCCCGAACTTCCTTCTCCCCATCCGTCGCTAGTTTAAATGAAAAAGCGCCAGCGCTGTGCACACGCGGCGCGGCGATTTCCAGAATCGCCCGAAGTTTCCTCACAAAGTAACTTCGGGCGATTACGGAAATCGCCGCGCCGCGTGTGCACAGCGCTGGCGCTTTTTCATTTAAACCAGCGACGGACAGGGAGAAGGAAGTTCAGGGAGATTGTCGCCTGCTATTAAACGCCAGGCGACAGAATCTCCCTGTCTGTCCCCAGCCTTAGGATGTAAATACTTTCTGTCAGGCTATTTCTCCTACTTAGGGTTGGGGCAGATTCGGGGAGACAAAACTGCCTTTCGTCTGCTTGAATGAAGAATCACCTGTGCTAATGCACTTACGGCGCTTTGATTTTTGAAGTCGCCCAAAGTTGCATCACGAGGAAACTTCAGTGACTGCGGAAATTGAAGCGCCGCGAGTGCATTAGCGCAGGTGATTCTTCATTCAAGCAGACGGAAGGCAGTTCGGGGAGATTGTCGCCGTGCGGACGAGGACATTAGTTGCCAGGCGATTAAATCTGCCCATCTGCCCAAAGACTATGTCTCAGTGGGACATGGGTTTTTACTATTGAGTGTTGTTCTTAGATCTACCAAGGAGCTGTTATCTTGTGTTAGGGATCGGTTATCTGGTTACCTTCCCGTTGTTCTTTTGTTAGGCTGCTAGTGGGGGGGGGGGGGGGGGGGGGGGGGGGGGGAGGGAGGGGGTGATATCACTCCAACTTACAGTACAGCAGTAAAAAGTGATTGTTTATCAGAGCACAAGTCACATCACTGGGGCCAACTGGGAAACTGACATGTCTAGTCCCATGTTAGATTTCGAAATTGAATATAAAAAAATCTGTTTGTTCTTTTGAAATACGGAGTTCAGTGCAGAGTTCTGCTGGAGTAGCACTATTAACTGATACGTTTTGAAAAAAAACGTGTTTTCCCATGACAGTATCCCTTTAAAAGGGACCTGTCACCCTAAGGAATAATTGTACATCATTTTCTTTCATGTTAGTTACGCAAAATAAACTTTACACTGTATACATTATTTAAATGTTGTTTCTTTGAGTCTTGGAATTCACAGTCACAACAGACAGGTGCCGTTTTGTGGACACTGCTATTAAGGGCGGTTTTGTAGCTCCCCAAAATCTTGTCTATGTACCAGAATGGGGGCCCTCATGCCCATGCACAAGCTAAACAATTATAGACCTCAATGACTGTGAGGAAGTGCTAAATGTAAAGTGAAAGTAACAGACTGCCCCACCTCTATGGGCAGAGAGGCGGGGCAGGCGATACATGATTGACATTGCTCATATTTGAAATGCCTTTATAACAGGAGTAGATGATTTAATAAATAAAATAATTTGTTTCATGTATAATTTGCAAAGGACTTTTATTATACAGCTTTTTATGTGTGGGTGACAGGTCCCCTTTAAAGCACGGTGATCCAGATTATGGGGTGAAAAAACCTTATCCAGAAAACTCCAGACCCCAAGAATTCCAGATAAGAGATCCCACACTTGTATTAACACCTCGTAATTGCTTTTTACTACTACAGTACAAAAAAAACTTGGTGCTTAGGTCACACCCACAAAAATCCACTGTAAGTTTAGTCTTTTGAAGTCAATTGTTGTTCTTTAAGTTCCAAATGAATTCATTATATAATTCATTATAAAACGCTGGCACCCACAAGCATCAAGCAATAATGGAGAAGAAACATTAGAGCGACTGTTTATTCACTATTACTTGTTTTGTTTGGATTTTTTTAGCTTAAATAGTCTTGTGAATCAAAAAATAAATAAGGATCTGTTTATAATCATGAGGCACTGGATATTAATGCTTTTACATGTAGCCAGATTCTCTAAGTATTCTTTAATATTTTAGTCTGTCTGTGTCCCCATCTCTTAGTCACTCAGGCGATTATAAAATAGAAACATTGGTCCCCTTCTTAGTTGGGAGCACAATCGATGTTCTCTCTACATTGTGACTACAATATATTTTGTTTGGACTTTCAAAGATGTGTGCAGCAATTGTGCTTGAACACAAGTGCCATATTTAGGACTAGTCTACACGGCAAGATTCAGGGAGATTTGTCGCCTGGTGACTAATCGCTGCTTCTTTGGGGCAACTAATCTCCTTGAATTGCTTGCCCTTGTCTCCCGCCCGCTGAAATGTAAAGTCACCTGCGCCTATTCACACGCGGCACTGTGTTGTCCTAAGTTACTGTCCTAAATTGCCTCGTGAAAACGCAGCACTGCATGTGAATAGGCGCAGGCGACTTTACATTTCAGCGGGCGGGAGACACGGGAAAGCAATTCAGGGAGAAGAAGCGGTGATTAGGCACCAGGCGACAAATCTCCCTGAATCTTGCCGTGTGGACTAGCCCTTGCGAGGGATTTATATGCACAAAGATTGCTATTTTAGGGATGAGCTGACTTTTTTGCATTCTGAAACTATACGTTTTCCAATCTGGTTGTTATTATTATTATATTGTCTATTTTTGTTGCACAAGTGTGTCTCTCTGCTTTGTGTGCTGTATGTGTGAAAAAGAAAAGAAAAAAATCTGGAAGCGAAACTTATGATATAAGTGGCATCAGTAGTGGGTGGGAGAGGAGAGACAACCCCTGATTTACTGTGTCATTATAATGTACACTGGGGACCTAGTGTTATAAAGTGTTGTGTGACAAAATGCTGGGTCCAGTAAGTCATAAAATACTGCAGACATTTCATTATGGTGTGCTAAAGCACCATATCAATATGTTGCTCACCAACCCCTTAATGTTGCTCTCAGTGGCCTCTAAGGAGGTGATTATTTTTTAATTTCTGGCTTGGAGGCAAGTTTTGGTTGCATAAAAAACAGGGATACTGCCAATTAGAGCCTCCTGTAGGCTGCCAGTTCACATAGGAGCTACAAAATAGACAATAAAAGGCAACCCCATAAATTTTTTTCATGCTTGTGTTACTCCCCAACTCTTTTTACATTTGAATATGACTCAGTTGGGGATCCTTATTTTAGGGCATCGTGTTATGAAATGCTAGAGCACTGTCTCATGAAATGCTAGAGCAGTGGTCCTCAAACTTGGCCCTCCAGCTGTTAAGGAACTACAAGTCCCACAATGCAATGATGGAGTCTGACAGCCACAGTCAGGCAAATGCATTGTGGGACTTGTAGTTCCTTAACAGCTGGAGGGCCAAGTTTGAGGACCACTGTGCTAGAGTATATCGTCATGAAAGCCACTAAATACTGAGGGTGTCAGGAATAATTGCGGTCAATGTATCATGGAATTCACAGATGACTTTGTCATGAAATTCTGTCTTTGTGTGCTGGGGCTTCCAAGCTATGAAATGCTGGATTCACTGCATTTATAGAGCTATTATGTCTTGAAATTTGGGGTAACTGTGCAAGCGAGCTGTGCAGTGTGCAAGACTTTAACGGTGGATAGTGTTACGTGCGGTAGTGGCTTAAATTCATGGCCATGGCCAAAAAGTTTTCATGTATGAGTCTCTTCAACCACAGCTTCAATATAACAATATAACCCAGGGGTCCCCAACCTTTTTTTACCTGTGAGCCACATTTAAATGTAAACATAGTTATGGAACTATACAAGCATGAAAAAAGTTCTACTGACAGCCTACAAACAGCTCTATTTGGCAGTACATCTGTTTTTTGTTCAACCAAAACTTGCATCCACGCCAGGAATTCAAAAATAAGCACCTGCTTTGAGGCCATTGAGAGCAACACTCACATGCTCAGTGGGCTCTGAGCGGCTGTTGAGAAGCTAAGCTTAGTGGTTGTTGCAAATTATCAAGCAGAAAATTAGGTTGGCCTGTAACATAAGGGGATGCTGCAAGGCTGATTATTAACTTCTGATGTTAGTTGCACTGATTTCTGTGCTGCCATGTAGAAATGATCAGTATTAATTACTAATAAAATAGGCAAAAAGATGCACACGCACACCTGGCCTCTCCAAAAGAATTTATAACGGTGCATGGATTTTAGGAGGACGGCACCTCCAGATTAGACAGCCAACAAGAAAATCCAGCACACGTGTGATGCTTAAGGGATTGCTCCTGTGTTTAATGTTTAAAGCCTTATATTGTGACATTTGAGTCGTTACCTAAGCTCAGTAAGTGACAGCAGCACAGAGCATGTGAATCAGTGAATCAGCAGAAAAGAAGATGGGGAGCTACTGGGGCATCTACTGGGGAGACACAGATCTTTACTGCTAAAGGACTATGGTTGCCTTGGGCTGGTACACAAGCACAAAACATAATGTACAACATTTTTACTTACTTCTTTCATTAAGCTTTAGTCCTTTTAGAAAAGCTAAACTAGGTTGCTCTTATCTTTTTTGACACTCCGCATGTGCTTTGACATGTTTTTTTTTTTTTTTTTTTTTTTTTTTTTTTTTTTTTTTTGTCTTAATTTTCTGACATAAAACAATATAAATCTGAGATTTATTTCTGTAAAATAAATACACCATAGAAAACACAATTTCAGTGAGTGGTTTCAAAAATATATGACTAAGAGTTAGGGTTGCCACCTTTTCTTGAAAAAAATTTCCGGCCTTCCTATATATTTATCTTTTTTTTTCCTATTAATAACATTGGGCTCAGCCATCAAAATTACTGGCCAGGCCGGTAAAATACCGGCCAGGTGGCAACCCTACTAAGAGTAAATGTGACCTTTTTAGGTGGCCCAGTCCCTGTTTCCAAGATGGTTGACTTGATTGACCATGACGTTGCTGTTTCTTTCATCTGTATTGGTAATTAAATAAGAACCAAATTATTACTTTGTATTAAGTGCATCTATCATTCCTGTACAAGACCACAAAATGCTTGCATGGCATTTTCATATGAGCTCTGCAGAACTTGTGCTAGTCACAGGATCTTGTGTCAAGTTATTTTAACAGTTTATCCACAGCTTGTAATTAATTGATGATTAAATAGATAAATTGGCAGTTGAATAGCGAGATTCGTGTTCCATTCTAGATCATACAGAGCAGTGGAAAGTTACACAGGTATGAGCTCTCCTATTTCTTATTGAAATATTTATTTTAGGCAGTCATAATGGCAGCAATGATAAGTTTTATCTGCATAAATAAAATAGCAGATAAATAGATATAGATAATTATATATATTTATATATATATATATATATAGAGAGAGTGATTATATAATATATATATATATATAAATTAATATATAGATATTAATATATATATATATAATAATTAATATTGAAATAGATACATAATAATATAGATAAAAAGCAGACAATTGCAAATTTGAAAGGGACCATTGTATCATTCGAATTGTGTTTATTACAGGTAGTTCCAGATCAGAGAAAAATGCCCACATAGTATAAGAGATTGTCAGTAGCCTCTATGCCATAAAATATTGCAGCTTTATATAAAAAATGGAATGTCATTAATGTTTTTATTCATTCAGGCCATGAAATACTGTTTATAATACATGTATAGGATCCCTTATCCGGAAACCTGTTACCCAGAAAGCTCTGTATTACGGGAAGGCCACTTCCCATAGACTCGTAACAATTTCCTTTTTTCTCTGTAAAAATAAAATGGCACCTTATACTTTTTTTTAACAGTTTCTGCTTTATTGAAAGTATAACAGAGGCTTGGATGTACAGTGGTAATTGAAATACATTTCCATGTTTACAATCAGTGTGCACGATCAATAGCAGTTAACAGAAAGGAGAAAAAAAAAATAAAACAGTAAACAATAAACTTGACATGTTGAAGTAGTTGCTACATTTGAGTCTCTGTTATTGCAAACAGCGGATTTGAGACTATATTACTGCCAGTGTAGTCTTAGGGTCTAACTTGTAGTCAGGACATGAGACCGCGACCTATGCCAGACGGGTATTTTTGCAATCAGACATATGGTGGATATATTTTTTACTCCACCGGAAGCGCTCCAACTCCTTATACTACTCAATCTTTTCACCTATGGTGGATATATATGTGTAACAGACCCGCTTAATGTGGGATGGGGTTATAGGATCCACTACTTTATGACTGAGGTGGCAGTGTAACTACACTAGTGTAGGACCGCAAACCTCACCCCTCCTCCTCATCCAGCCAGATCCCCCATATTTTATGAAACTTTTCCGGGCAGTTCTTCCTCATGTACGTCAGTTTATACATGGGCATTGCTTTCCTGATGAGTATGGCACCTTATACTTGATCTCAACCAAATAAATAATCTTTATCGAGGCATATCCATCAGTCATTTTGGGTTTAATTAATATTTAGCAGATTTAAGGTATAGAGTTTAAGATTACGAAAAGATCCCTTATCCATAAAACCCCAAGTCCCAAGCATTCTGGATAATAGGTCCTATACCTGTTGTAGGAAAGTCTAAAGGTCAGTCCACAGAGCAGATTCAGGGAGGTTAGAAGCACCAGCGCCAAATCGTCTCTTGGGGGCGACAATCTCCCCGAACTGCCTTCTCCCTGCCCTCCGCACACCAAAATGAAAATCGCCTGAGGCAATGCACACGCGGCGCTTCATTTTCCGAAGCTGCCTTATGAGGAAACTTCGGACAACTTCGGAATACAAAGCGGCGCATGTGAATTGCCGCAGGCGATTTTCATTGTAGTTGGGGCAGGGCAGGGAGAGGGCAGTTTGGGGAGAATGTAGCCCCAAAGAAGAGGCGATTTGTCGATGGGGCGACTAATCTCCCGAATCTGCTCATGTGGACTGACCCTAAAGCAACCGCACTAGCTGAGTAATCTGAGCCACCCGTGTGGCTCAGAGAAATTTTTAGGACAAGAAAGATAAATATATCAAAGGCATTTTAAGTGTAAAAAAAGGTGCAAACACAGAGGGGGCTGAAGAAAAGGAGCACACAAATGCAAATATTAAATGAAGGAACATTCGGAGGAAATGAAGGAACATTCGAATGGACCAAAGGTAGAATTTAAATTCTTCTTTGTTATTATAAGCTCAGCTTGAAGGACAGCTAGGGTGATATGTAGGGCGAACATTTATTTGCTATCCTAAATAATCTTTCAAGGGGTTATTCACAGTTGAGTTAACTCTTAGTTCAATGCAGAGTGATATTCCGAGACAATTTGCAATTTATGTTTTATTATTTATGTTTTTTTAATTATTTAGCTTTTTGTTCAGTAGTTCCCCAGTCTGCAATTTTTAGCTGATTGCTAGGGTCCAATTTACCCTAGTAACCATGCATTTAATTGAACAAGAGACTGGAATATGAATAGGAGAGGGCCTGGATAGAAAGAGGAGTAATAAAAAGTAGCAATAGCAATACATTTGTAGCCTTACAAGCATTTGTTTTTAGATTCAGGAAAAATAACTTAAAAACTATAAAATTGCTTAGAATTAACCATTCTATAACATACTAAAAGTTAATTTAAAGGTGAACCACCCCTTTACGCTGTGGCTGAATGGTTGATACACCAATGTATTCATTTATTGGTATCCTTGTTATCAGACCCTAATAAAATTCTCAGTTACAAAAGGAGCTGGAACGTATATAACCACTGCACTTAAGGTTTGCACAACTACCCCATTACAACACATTAGCTCTTAATTCCTTGAACAGCTTGTAAATCCTGCCTTCTATACTTTTCTCAAGTAAATACAATCACATCAATACAAAATCCAGCATAAATGCACAGCATATATTAAGGAGAAGACAAAACCATACAAATGATTTTGTGAAACGTGTGTGTCTTGTTTATATCATGGTTTCTTTGGTTTACAGTTTTCTTTTGTCATTACAGCATTCATGTTGTGGTCACCTGCAATATATGCTTTTCTCCTTCTTGCACTGTGAGTACCCCATTGATAGTGATTGATATTGATGGAGAATTATGTTTAGGTTGGTCTATAAAACAACCTTGTGCCTATCAAGGATATGCCTGACTACATTTGCCAGCTTTTTCATGAACATATGACAAATCCAGTGCTGTTTTCAGTTGTACATAACCATATACTGTATTAGATTTTTTCCCTCATTCCTACCTATCTCCTGTAATCCCTCTGAATTACTTGCCAACAATTATGGACACAGAAAATCCATTTGGACACAGAAAATCCATCAGTTAGTAGCTCTGTCCCTTTCATTCTCTAACCACATTCAATTGTTATTCTATATGAATATGTAGGATATATGGTTTGGTTGTTAGCCCCCAAACAAAAGATTCAAAACCATTGTTTTAATAAAATGTCGACTATAAATAAACTTAGACCTTGAGAGCTTGCACCAGTTCTGTTGAACTAGCGTAATGTTATTGTAGTGATGTATTATGTACTGTATGGGTGGTTTATAAGCAAAACAATAGTTGGAATGCAATTCAACCCAGTGGTAACTGAAACCAGACTTAAGCCTGCATACATTAAGTTTTTGTTTTAAACATGGACTGCTCTGCTTCCTATGACCAGCAGCCCTGCAAATAAATCAATATACTGCCTCCTTATGGTTAAAATGACTTGTTATGTTATCAAGACGTAATTGTTGGAATGAATACTTTTCCACTTTTTCTTTACAGAACAGGGGCAAGTCAAGATGGGGTAAGCTAAAATAAAAAAAGGCTACATAAAATGTGCATAGTAGTAGTTCATATGACTGAAGAAGAATTACATGCTGACACAGGGAACACTACCATAAGGATCCTGAAGATAATTCTGCAATAGGGCTGAAAATGGGTAGGACAGGGATGTAGTAAGCAAAAGCCATAGATTAAGTAGGACAGGGGCAAACAAAGAGTTCATATCACATAGCAACAAAGGAGCAATTTGATGGATAAAAAAAAATCTAATTTTATGTATCTCATTAAACAAAACATGTAAAGTTCACAGAATTTACAGTTACAGGTGGTAGCACAGGAGGATACAGTAAGGGAGTAGGTGCTCCTTATACAAGCTAGTTGTCTCTGGCAATCTGTGGGTTCTGGTAAATACCAGAGGGGCTGCTGTCAATCGGAGTTTGGAGGAGAGCACTCAAATAGCAATTGCTGCTAGAAAATTCTTTATTCACTACACATCACATGACATGTTTCAGGCATAGCCCTTTCATACTTGAGAATGGGCTATGCCCGAAACATGTCATGTGATGTGTAGTCAATAAAAAAATTTCTAGCACCAATTGCTATTTGAGTGCTCTCCTCTAAACTGCCAATAGGATTGCGATAATCCTTTTTTTTTTTGTATTTAGGGGCCATAGAAAGTCTATTAAAGGGGTTGTCCACCTTCAAACAACCAGTTGTTTTCAGATAGATCAACAGAAATAATGACTTTTTCCAATTACTGTCTATTTTCTATTTGTAACCGTTTTTCTAATATTGAAGTGTAAAGTGTCATTTTTCACCATCTAAAGCAGCTCTGGGAGGGGGGGTCGCACTGTTCTAAACTGATACTTTTAATGGATACATTTCTTATTTTTGTCCCTGCTGAGCAGAATCTCTGGGTTTCATTACAGGCAGCTGTTAAAATTGATACATTAGTTGTTAATATTCCAGAGATGTTGCTGTGAAATGTATCAATTAAATGTTGCAAAATTGTATCAGTTTAGAGTCTGCACCTGAATTACTGAGCTGCCAGACTTTACACTTAGATTTTGGAAAAACAGTAAAAAATAAATAATGGAAAGTAATTGAAAAAAGTCTTTATTTATGGAGAACAATCTGAAAACCACTGAACAGAAAAAAGTGTTTGGAAGGTGAACAACTCCTTTAAGTGGACTGGTGGGGCTGTTTGGGCCTCTTTGTAGCAGGAATGCCAGGGCCTTTTTTGAATCCCAGTCCAGTCCTGGTTGGAGTTGACATGGTTAGACAGAGATTGAGCAGTTAAAGCTCATAGTTACCAAGCTGGACAAGAACTATGGGAAAAGGCTAGATTAAGCAAGCTCGACAGGAACATAGGAGGTGATGGTTAGAATGAGCAGGTTGAAGTTGAACAAAGCTAAATACGGTCAGAGAAGATGCAGGAATGAAGATAGGAGGGTATTAAAGCAGTGTATAACCGATGCAGGATACCAAGAGCCCCGTTACTGCCTTCTGAGCCCAATTGTTGTTAAACAGCATTGAGATCAGGAAATGCCACCATACCCATGTCCAACTAAACCCCATGTGGTGGTCCTAGCTATTTACATTTTGTCATGGGCAGTCACATTCCTACCTGGCCACCCTGGCTATATATATATATATATATATATATATATATATATATATATATATATATATATATATATATATATATATATTGGGGCAAATCAATGATGAACGCTACAGAATTCACATGATCAATCTCCATAGAACCCCACTGCTATCTTGATAGTGAAGAAATGTAGGAAGGTTATATTTCTGGTCAAAAATATTTCCTGACCCCTAGAAAGAGTTCTCTACCATAATGTATTTTTCATGCATCTGTTTTATTTTACAGGAAATAGCACTGGTATATCCACTTGAAGCTGGGTTTTATCGTCACTCTGTAATAACAATAAACGGGGCAGTGAACCCAGATGCCAAAGGGTAAACAATATTTACATTGTTACTAAAAGCAAAATGTCTCTCCCCCTTTACTCACTACACTTAACTTTCTTTAGTGCCTTGCATGTTCTGTGATTAACAGAAAGAAGTGTACAAGACATTGTGGAAATTAAAGATGCACACTTCTTCCTGTTACGGTTAGAGTTCGGGTGCAAAGCTGGGGGGCACCAGGCACTTTCCTGCTCTTTAGCCTACCCCACGTCCGGTCCCTTCACTCTTCGTGTTCTGGCTCCAACACGCATGCCGATTGGAGCTTCCGCACACGCGCACTGGGTGTGGCCCGGCTCTGCTTATATCTATATTCCAGTTTGGTAAGATTATTTAAAAGGAATTTGTTGGGTTTATATTAATAATAGATATGTTTCCCAACATGCTGTGCAGCTGCTTAGAAATACTGTAACATTCGATCTAAGTGCCTAGCTGTGCCGATCCAAACTCTAATTTTCTAACAGTTTGGACGTGCAGGACATTTTTTTTTACAGTTTTTTTCTTTTTGTGTGGCTTTTTTATGTCGCTAATTATGTGAGTAACAGATCCAGAATGTAGGTAGCATCCGGACTAATCTTAGTGGCTGGGTTCAATGGCTGTGACCTGGATGGATTGCAGCACATCTTCAAATATCAACATTTTTAAATTTTTCATTATTTGATGTATTCTTATTATGGCAGTCCTAATATACAGTTGTGCTCAGTTTTTACATACCCTGGCAGAATTTATGATTTCTTAACCATTTTTCACAGAATATAAATAACACAAAAACTTTTCTTTCACTCATTTTTAGTGGTTGGCTGAAGCCATTAATTGTCAAACAACTGTGTTTACTCTTTTTAAATAATAATCACTACACAAACTACCCAAATGACCCTGATCAAAAGTTTACATACCCTGGTAATTTGGCCTGATACAATGCACACATCTTGACTATAACTATCCCCGCTGATCAGCCCTTCTCTTCCTACGCTGACTAGCGGGGGTGAGATACTGTGAGGTCTTCTACACATGCGCCACCTGCGCGTCAAAATAGATGCTCACTTCAAACTTGGAACGTGTGTCAAGTTGGACACCCACGTCGAAAGGGTGCTCGCGCCAAAACTGTTAGGAGCATGATGTCAATCCTGGGTGACTTGTTTTCTATTTGTTCCCTATTCTGTCCATCCTGGTCCAAACTCGTCCTTATTGGTTCCTGGCCCTTTGAAAACCCTTCCTTTCATTCCCTCATTGCCCAAGCTGGCTTCTGTTCCTACAGTTCCTGCTCAAGCCCTGTTTGATCTTCTGTATCTGGTTTTCGACTCCCTGGCCTGTTTTCGATTACCGAACCTCTGCTGCCTGAACCGACCGACTGAATACCGACCAGGTGGCAACCCTAGGGCAGCTACAGGCGGGGGCGGTAATGTGCGGTGACTGCTGCACGGCCTCAGGTCTATGGACAGGTCCCATGGCAGAAAGCGCTCTACAGGGATAGGGGAAGGCATTGCTGTGTAACGTGCTGCTGTGAATGCGCTGGTAAAAAGCAGCGCTACTGGGGGCAGGACTGATGACTGGGGCGAGCTCCCATACTGGCACCCAGTGTCGGACTGGCCCACCAGAATACCAGGAAAACTCCCTGTGGGCCAAGGTGTCAGTGGGCCCTCATGCTGCTAAACTTTTGGCCTATGTCACATGCTCAGGCAACCCCCCAATTCCATGCAGAAGCCAGCCAGGGAGAAGAAATCGATCGCTGCAGCACTGATGGTCGCCATGTCGCCTTTTCTGAAGAGGACAAGAAGTGGAGTTTCATTAGGTTATTTCTTAATAAAGGCTTTGCTATATAAAAGTTTGATTTGTCTTGGTGTTTATTTTTCGTTTTATACTAACGAATTTTTTCAAAAATTTTTTTGCTGTTACTGTTCCTTTAATGTGACTGAATCAGTCTCAGTGGGAGTTGGATTTTACTATTGAGTGTTGTTGTTAGATCTACCATGGAGCTGTTATCTTGTTACCTTCCCATTGTTCTGTTGTTAGGCTGCTGGGTGGGGGAAAGGGAGGGGTGATATCACTCCAACTTGCAGTACAGCAGTAAAGAGTGATTGAAGTTTATCAGAGCACAAGTCACATGACTGGGACGCAGGTGGGAAATACGTCTAGAACCATGTGAGATTTCAAAATTAAATATAAGAAAACTCTGTTTGCTCTTTTGAGAAATGGATTTCAATGCAGACTTCTATGGAGCAGCACTATTAACTGATGCATTTTCAAAAAAACATGTTTTCACATGACTGTATCCCTTTAAAAATAAAAGCTGATTTATGAACAACATTGTTCCATTAACAAATTGAAGATATAGATGAAAATATAATAATGTGAGATGTCAGACTTGCAGGCTTTTTGGGTGGCTACAGTGGCGTAACTACCAGGGGAGCAGGGGGTGCAATTGCCCCAGGGCCCGCTCCCTTTCGGGGCCCAATGGAGAGGTTAGGAGAACTCCAATGTTCAATTCATAGGGGGAGAGCCCGATAGGGGGGGCCGGGTGCCAATCTGGTATTTTACCGGCCTGGCCGGTATTTTTGATGGTTGATCCTAATGTTATTAATAGGAAAAAAAGATTAATATAAATATAGGAAGGCCGGTATTTTTTTCAGGAAAAGGTGGCAACCCTAGTTGCAGATAATACATTACATTACTCAAACCCAGGAAACTTAATAATAACTTTCTTAATAAAAGAAAATAGAGTTGTTGTCCACTGTATAGTTTATGTTCCATATGTTAGGAAATGTAGAGGGGAAGCCAGGTACCCCCAAATAAATGTTATGATCTTTTGCAGCCTATCACCCTGTAAATATGAAAAGACGCTAGCGTTTTTTTGGGGCGTCAACTATTTTTTTATCAACTCCTATCTAATCTATTGCACTTCGCCTGGTCTGAGATGGCGAAGGCAACTCTGGCGCAAGAGGTAATGTTCAGTAATATCCACAGCTTGGTGAATTGGCCTAGTAAAGCTCATTCACCAGAGTGATAATTTGCCTGGCGTTAGAGTGCGAAGCAACACTAGCGTACATTTACTTCACTAGCGAAGGGGCGTCTGCGCTTGTTAGTAAATCAGTGAAGTAACGAAATGACGTCACGCTGGCGAATTTTCACTAGAGTTAGTCACTTCGCCCTTTAGTGAATCTTCGCCCTTGTGTTTTACACCTTGTATATCTTCTGTATTTCTCAACTAAAACATTTATTTTACAGATTTAGCGTTGATTTTGAAGTAGATGGCAGTAACATCTTTTTCCATTTTAACCCACGATTTTATGGACCAAAGAAAATAATTCTTTCCACAAAAAGCAATGGTGCATGGCAGAAAGAGGAATATTTTAATAACCCCTTAAAGCCTGGAAGCAAGTTTAAGGTAAAAAAAAAAAAATTAGAAATGTGTAGAGTGAAATGAAACCATATAGTGGTGATGCATTTTTCAGGTTAGTTGTATTGGGTGCAAAGAAGCCCACTTTCCCCAACAGGTCCAGAATGGCAATCTGTGGATTCTGGCAAATGCCAAAGGAGCTGCTGTAAGATGCCATAAAAGTCACTATTTAGTGGGCTGGTGGGGGACTGATTGGGCTTCTATGTACTTGAAATGCCAATGCCTTTTTTGACTCCCAGGAAAGACCTGGTCCCCAATAAGGAAAAAGGTTTTCTATAACTGTTTGCTCTTATGTCATATATGCCATTAATCATATGCACTGAATCTAGGATTTGGTTTGGTATTTGGCCAGGATTCTGAGTTTTCAGTAGGATTCAGATTTGACAGAATCCTCATGACTGGCCGAAACAAATCCTTAAAATCATGACTTTTTCTCACAAAACAAGGAAGTAAAAAATGTTTAACCTCTTTCTTCCTTCCCAACCCTGTTTTGCATATGCAAATTAGGAATTGGATTTGGTTAAGTCTGATATAAGTAATTCTAAAACAACTTTTTCAACTAATTCAATAATTACTCAGCAAGTCCAGTTGTTTTAGAATTACTTATATCAGATATACCATGACCTGTATGAATGAAAATCTTCATAGTCGATTTGGTTAAGTATTTTGCCAAATCTTTCATTAAGGATTCAGGGGTTTGGCTGAATCCAAAATAGTGGATTTGGTGTATCCCTATTAATAAGACATGCAAATTCTGATGAAGAAAACTCCACAATTTTTGGACAGCCTCTTTCTCCACCAGTTTGTTCCTTGCCTGCTTAACATTTCGAGAGGTTTGTCTTATATTAATTTATTGCACATACACATAGGAATGGTGTATAATCTCTGTAAATTACTGTGAAATATATTATTGCCATAAAAATATATGATAGTAATAATAGTAGTTCATTTTCTGAAATCTTTTAGTACAAATTACATATAAATGTGCATTGCCACATGTGGAAAATGAAATGCAAGGGAGTTAAATAGAGAATGTACATAGACATATATATGGTGGGCTCCCTATCCGGGTGGTTAATGGGCAATCAGGCCTTTTGTCCATTTATAAAAACAATCCTGCAGACTTGCCACTACATGCACTACCATGCCCATTTTCTTTTCAATACCACATTTTCCTAAAGGTACACAGCAAAACTTTAGTGAGCATGACATAACAATGACTTCACAATAAAGGGTCTATTTATCATGCTGTATAAAAAGTGGAGTGAAGCATCAAAGGTGATGCTGCCCAGAGCAACCAATCAGCAATTAAATTTCATCAATTAGAAAAGATTGATTGGTGGCTATGAGCAACATTATCGTTTCACGCCACTTTTTACACAACATGATAAATAGACTCCTAAGTGAAGCAAGCTCTTAAAGGAATAGTTTGGTATAAAAATAAAAACTAGCAAAATAGGCTGTGCAAAATAAAATTGTAATGTATAAAGTCTGGAGTGACTGGATGTCTAACAGAATGACCAGAACACTACTTCCTGCTTTGCAACTCTCTTGGTTTACACCAGGCAGTAACCAATCAGTTCTACAGAGCTTATCTGCTGTGTAACCTGAGCCTTTTCCCCTTTGAATGGCTGCTCCCATTGCTACACAGCAGCTTATTTATATACAGGGACACCAATGGGGGGGGGGGACTAGGGGGGACAGTTGTACTGTTTTGGGTCTTAGGGGGACCTGGCCTCTGTACTCACTCTGTAGCTGGGCCCCCAGGAAGCTGTAGAATGTTTGTTTTTTTAGTTTATTGAACCCCTGGCCACCAATGATTTTTTTTATATTCTATGGGGCCCCTGACCACCAGTGTTTTTGTAAAAACTTGTCGGGGGGCCATGACCACTGATTTTTTTCAACTTATAGAGGGGGCCCTGACCACTAATTATTTTTTTAACTTAAAGGGGGGGCTCTGACCACTAATAGTAACATAGTAAGTTAGGCTGAAAAAAGACACACGTCCATCAAGTTCAACCTTTTAACTTTTTTTTTGTAGAAGAGCCCTGACCACAAATCATTTTTTGGGGGATGGGGTTTGGGGGCAGGATCTGGGGGGGGTGGGGGCCAGGGGGCCCAGAAAATGCTGCCGTACAGGACCCCATGATTTCTGATGGCAGCCCTGTCATATACATAATACTAGTGTTTTTAAAGTAATCACAGCAGTTTTACCAGTGCACGGCAACACTGATTATATTTTTATTACTTTAATTTTTCATGTTAGTGTTCTTTTAAAGTCACTGACTAACAGAGTTTGAGAGCTGAAAAACAGGATGTTGGGTTCTATTCTGTTAGATATCCAGTCACTCCAGCCTTTATACATTACATTTGTGGCTAACTAACTATATTAGAAAAATGTTTTATTTTGCACAACTTATCTATTTACCCAGCATATCTAATTTTACACTGAACTGTTCCTTTAAAGGCAGGATCAAACTTCCAGGTATACAAATAAAGGCCATGTGAGCATAGAGTTATAGCATGTGTAGACAGAGACAGACAGGCACAAATCATGGGGATAAAAATCAAGGCAGCATGACAGTATCAGTACAGAACAGACTTGCACCTGGCACCTAGGATAATGGCTTATAAACAGATGAGGCCTTATGTGAAGGCAAAGTGAAAATCAAGCGCACGTATCTTTCAAATGACAGTAGTGACATTATTCATAAATGATATAGCTTGCAAATTAAAGTACAGGTATGGCTCTTTTATCCAGCACGTGTGGGGCCTGGGGTTTTACACATAAGGGTATTTCAGTAATTTGGATCTTTATACCTTAAGTCTACGTTAAAAACTTTTGAGTATTAAATATACCCAATAGGATTGTTTTGCCATCAATATGGATTGATGCAGTTTAGCTAGGCTCAACTGCAAGGTACTGTTTTACTATTGGGGGAAAAACAATAATTAAAAAATAAGAATTATTTGCTCAACATTGACTCTATGAGAGATGACCTTCCTATACTTTGGTTATTTTTTCCCAATGGATTCCCAGATTATGGGGTCCCACACCTGTACTAACATTATTAATCAATAAAATATTAATTTAATTCATTCTTTTTTTCCACTTAAGCTTGAATTTAGGTGTGAAGAAGACTCTTTCAACATTTACTTGAATGGGAAATACCTGCTAAAGTTCAAAGCTCGTCTTCATCCGCTCAACGCTATAAAAGCCATAGGCATCTATGGGGATGTTACAGTGAACAAATTCAACATTAAAGATATGTAACTTTTCCACTTTTGGAAATGATCATAACAGCTGATCTCATAAACTTTCCTTAAACATTTCCATGTATCTGTGTGGGTTTCTTTGTTAATCTGATTAATGAACCATCAGTATCTTATTTAAAAAATAAGTTTTTTTTAATTAAAAAAAAAAAAAACACTATACACTTCAGTATTGTGGTCCAATATTGCTCTCCAAAATCCCTTGTCTCCTGATATTGTGATGTCATGCGCATAGTCAAGGCACCTAGTTGCAGGGGCAGCAAAGCAACCCCAAAATACCAGACATTTCTTTTCCTGTAAACACATAGATGGCTTAAATACCATAGAAAATGTATAATTAATGTAAAGTTGATTAGGATTTAGTTTCTTTCATTGTGCAAGTTTTTAAGTAGAGATCCTAAATAGCAATTAGGAAATGATGGAATGATTGAATCCATATAATGGAATCTAATGACCAAGTAGGCGCAATGCAGAATTTATTGTAGAATGGTTAATCACTGATTAGAGCAGCTTGAGAATGCAGTAAATGTATTAGGTTTCTGGGTGGCACATCACACCCTCTTACATTTGTTGTGGGTGCCCTGAAGCTACCTCTAACATGTCAGGAAATAGCAGAAAAACTGGTTATTTAAGAAAGCCTACACTGATCAGTAGATTACTTAATCCTTAAAATTGTGAGTTTTTTGGAAGCCACAGCTGAAAAGTGCAAAACAGAATTCTCAGTTTGCAAACAAAAACAAGAATTTATTTCTTTTCATCCAACAGTTAATATTGTGGGTTTTGCATATTTCTTTTGAGGAAGAACCCCCCTGAAATGCTCCACGATATCCATTCAATAAATGTATTATTGGATGTGGATTGACCAGTTTGAACATTCTTACTTATCTATTTCAGACAATGAATGTGCACTGTAGAAGAAGAGACAAGAATGTAGTGTAGCAATACTTAATACAAATCAGAAGATTAGAATTAAATTAACTGGTTCATTTACTGTAGGCCTGTGCATATAGTGTAACTTCTCTCTGCACCTTGCAAATGTCGAACTCAGGGGTGACAGGAGCATAGTCTCTTAATTCCCACCTCAACTGTCATGATTTTTATGGTGCAGTTTTTATTTCTAATTACACTGTTTACACTGCAATAATTCACTCTACCATATAAAATGTCCTTCCTGAACCAGCAAGTTTTTTTTAATTTATAATAGTGGTGTGTAGGCAGCCTAATTAGGTCGTTTTACCTGGCCATGTGCTTTCAGAAAGAGTCAGCACTTTAGGATGGAACTGCTTTTTGTCAGGCTGTTGTTTTTCATACTCATTGAGTACTATTGAGTGCTGTTCTTATATCTACCAGGGAGCTGGTATCTGGTTCTATTGTTAGGCTGCTGGAGGGGAAGGGGAGGGAGATTATATCACTCCAACTTGCTGTATAGCAGTAAAGAGTGACTGAAGTTTATTGGAGCACAAGTCACATAACTGGGGGCAGCTGGGAAACTGGCAATACTATTGTGATGTGTTTTGTTTTTTTTTTTTTTTTTAAAAACA
>CM044445.1:88890135-88912959 GCA_024363595.1 Xenopus borealis | reverse complement strand
CACATTCACTTTACAGCGCTACGCAACAAGTTGGCGCTATAGAAATACATGTTAAAAATACATGTTAATAATCAATTCTAACAGTTGCTTGTGATGAAACCCAGAGATTCTGCTCAGCAGGGACAAAGATAAGAAATGTATCCATTAAATGTATCAATTTAGAACAGTTGGGGGGAGCTTCTTTAGAAGCTGAAAAATTACACTTTACACTTCAATATTAGAAAAAGTTACAAATAGAAAATAGACAGTAATTGGAAAAAGTCGTTATTTCTGGTGATCTATATAAAAACAACTAGTTGTTTGAAGGTGGACAACCCCTTTAATGAGTATACACTTTACTGTCATGCTAGCTAGTGGACCCAAGTTTTAACCTGAAAGACAACAGAAGACAGAGTAGAGAACAGCAGAATCATGGCAAAACTGACAAACAATGGTTCATGAGGCGTATAAGCCTGGCACTGCCACTGGCTATCAGGGTTGCCAAGTTGGCGGGTCAAAGTGGGCTACTGATTTAAAACCCAGGTGGGTTTTGAAAGTACAAACTAGCCAAGCCAAGCTACTTTTTGGGCCTTTGGCTGGTTTTTACTTTGGAAACCAGCCAAAGTTTTTTCTTGCCCTAATGTGCCAAGCCTGCGTTTCCCAATTGATGTTGGGTAATGCAGTTTTGCCGACTGCCAGGTTTAATGCAAAGCTACAATACCCAGCATGCAATTGGACTGACTTGGGTAGAAGTCAGGAGTTACCAGTTACAGATTTTGGACTCTGTACCCCAGTCTCCTGTCACTCTTAAGCATTCTCGCTATTTCTGGTGACTTTCCTCAATTTCAGACAATTTTGGGGCAACAATCTGCTGGCCACCAAAATGTCTAGAGCTGGGGTGTTCAACCTTTTGGCTTCCCTGGGCCACAATGGAAAAAGAAAATTGTCTGGGGCCACACATGAAATACACAAACACTTTTGATTTGTAAAAGTAAAGAAAATGCACAGAAAAGAACTACAATAACAGTTGGATAACCAGGGCCGGATTTACATAGTGGGTGCCCCTACACTCACCCTGTCCCCTTCCTATTATTTGCTCAAATTTTCATCATTGGGACGGAGCAATTTGAATTGGCTCTAGTGGGCCCCACAAGCTCTAGTGGGCCCCACCAGCCCAGATCCGCAACCTGAATTTCTTCTGTCTCAGTGCCCCACCCTGAGGGCTACTGCCTCGGGGCTTCCCTTCCGACAACCTCGCCGCCGCTCGTGTGCGCAAGTTTACATACGTGTCAGAGTGTGCAAGTGCAATAGTACACCTAGGGCAAGGGGTATATTTATCAAAGAGTGAAGTTAAGATTTAGTTCCACCACTCTCCATTCATTTCTATGGGATTTTAAAGGCATATTTATAAAAGGATGAAATTTCACTTTCACCCATTGATAAATATCCCTTTCAAAATCCCATAGAAATGAATTGAGAGCTGCGGAATTTCACTCTAGTGATGGAACTTCACTCTTTAATAAATTTATCCCATAGTTTTTTACCGCGCACACGGAGAGGAGGGGGTGAGATTAGGGTTACTGGATGGGAGGCTCTGAGGCAACAGCCCTCAGGGTCCGCAGGGGGGGCAAGAGATAGAAGCCCCGGTGGGCCTTGAGCCCCCCCAGTCCAACACTGATGCTGCCCCCTACAATCCTGCCACCCTAGGCCCGAGCCTAGGTGGCCTCTCCACAAATCCGAGCCTGTGGATAACCACATGGAGCTATACACTGGAATATCGGACACCTGGATATTATTATATATATATATATATTATTATTACTACTAACTGGGCAATGGGCAGAGTCCTCCCACCTGCCTACTCCTATATCCTTTGCAACATGACGTTTCCTCGGGAACCAAGCGTTTCAAGCTGGGCCTCATTCATATCCATCCTGGGCTGCAGGTTGGACACCCCTGGTCTAGAGGTTGACCTGTTTTACCAATATTTAATGAAATAGAAGATGTATTAGGACCTCCTGGGCTCCTCCTCTTTAGTTACACCCCTGGTGATGGGTGAATCTGTTCCATTTTACTTCATGGAAAAATGTGCAAATCAGGGAAAATTTGGCATTTTTTACATATATTCATTTATTTTTCTCCCTGCACATTTTGTGCTATTTTTGTCTACTTTTGAAGTGCCTCTTGGCTAGTTTCAGGCTGGTTTTGTGGCCAATTATGGCTTGTTTTTAAAAATGAGACCTGACAACACTGCTGACTATGGACTGGAGCAGTAAAACGCAGATTCACACCGAAGCATTGCTGACAGATGTGTAGGAGAAACTTTAAGGGCCCTTACACACGGGCGTTTTGGACCTGCGCTCCCCTGCGTTGCGTTTGGCTGCGTTCAGCCGCAGGGGAGCGCAGGTCTAGACGCACCTCATTTTGTTCAATGAGGTTGTACCCACGAGACGCGAGTAAGCGCCGAACGCAGATTCAGACGCAACATGCTGCATTTTTCCTGCGTTTGGCGCCTACATGCGTTCGCGTGAGTACAGCCCCATTGAAAATAATTGAGTGCGTCTATACCTGCGCTCCCCTGCGGCTGAACGCAGCAAAACGGAACGCAGGGGAGCGCAGGTAAAAACGCCCGTGTGTAAGGGCCCTTAGGCCATCACATAACTAGGGTTGCCACCTTTTCTGGAAAAAAAATACCGGCATTTCTATTTATTTATCTTTTTTCCTTATTAGTAACATTGGGATCAGCCATTAATTTAACCAGCTAGATAGATGGCAACCCAACCCATCTGGAGATGTTAGTGTATTTAGAAACCTAAGGACAATACCGTAATTTATGTTGTCAAAAACCAATTTATTGGGTGTTTAATCGTAATTCGTTTGTTTATAACCTGTTCTGGCCAGCGACCAAGTTGTGAGAACTAATAAGCACCGCACCTTTCATACGTTACGAAAAGTGCATGTATATTTCCTAGAGGTAACTTCACAAAGACAAGCAGTTTTAAACAGCAACAGTTTTTATTATCGATGCGCAATAATTTGGTCAAATGAGTGTGACACGTCACGTGTATTTGCGTTTCAGGGATGCCGCTGAGGTGAATGAAAAGAGCACGGGAGCGGCCTGCACTACAGGTTTTTCCCAGGGCGGTGGTGTGGGCGTCACTTATGGGCGTGTCCGGCCGCTTCCATAATATCAGGGTGTTCTTCCTAGCGGCTACACTGCTGTTTGCTGGTTCTTCCCTGCTGAATTAACTCACGCTCACCCACTGTAAGTAGCACAGCTTTGCCTTTCCACCTCTCAGCAACTCTTCACTTATAGCACTTTGTTTCAATTTGAGCTGGGTAATGTAATGTGTTTGTTTTTCCTTTCACTAACATGCAAGAATTAATGGCCGCTGCCTCACTCCTTTGATTGTAGGTAAAATACACATCCTTAAAGGATAATTGAGTTAATTTAAAAGTAAACTGCAGTTGCACATAAGGTGAATACATGCTCATTAGCCTGGACATAGTGAATTTAGCACGAATCTGCTTTTAAAGGAGACTTTTTCATGCTAGTTAAACTCAACTAAATTTATATAACAAATAAGTGCACTTTAATATGACCTTAATGATGTGTATTCCTCTGTATCTAAATGGCTTGTTGTAGGGATATGGGTTTCATAAGGCTCCAAGGTCAATCTAGGATCATAGGGTTAAGTTAAAGTTTATTTGCCTAAACTTTAAGTTTCAATTTAAAGCATGAAAGCAAGCTGGGAACCTGCAGCCATGACCGTGAAGAGTTTTACTTGCATTTTTTTTTCATGAGGGTAATGTGCTAAAGAATGCAAAGTTTGCATCAGAACTAGAAACACTGTAGTAACTCATCTCCTGTCAAATATCTGATTGGTTGGAATGCAGGCCTGGACTGGCAATCTGTGGGTTCTGGCAAATGCCAGAGGGGCTGCAATAAGGTGCCATAGAAAGTCTGTATTTAGTGGGCTGGTGGGGGCTGTTTGGGCCTCTGTGGGGGCTGATTGGTCCTCTGATTACCCAAAATGCCAGGACCGATTTTGATTCCCTGTCCTGACCTGTTGGTATGAGTTACTAGATCTGGTGGAAACTTTGCAGCTTTTATTTCCCTGTAATGTTTTAGTGAAAACCCAGCGGTATGTTTGTCTGTGCCACAGTAATCCATTCTGGGACTTTCAGAGGCCTGATTTCATGTTACCACTTAGTGTGAATTACAATTGAGGTTTAAAAAATAAATTCAGGACTGGATCATTATTACCCTTATGACTTTGTTTAAAGTCTCTTCTAAATTTATGTAGACAATTGATATTTGAATGCCTTTATCTGATTTTTTTTTTTTTTGTAATTCTGAAACATTTTATAGAATATATTCTAAAGTGAAAATTAGTCTGGTATATCTGGTCTTTAAAAAATCAGAAACAAACACACAATGGGATAAACCAACTAAACAAACACTATTTTGAACTGAAATCATTGAGTTGGCCATATGTAGAAAAGATGCACAAACAGTGCCTTAACTGCCAAAAATAAATAGAATTGTATTTTATTTTACATAGCCATACCTGATTTCTTCCCAGGAGCGTAACTACCGCACCCCCTCAGGGCCCCCCGGCAGTCTCGCGCTGCTGTAGCTGGCTGGAATCGGCTGCAGCGGAGCGTCAATCACACATGGACTAGGGTGGGGCCCGGCCGCACGGCCCGCACCAGGGCCCGTCCCCACCTAGTTCCGTTACTGTTTCTTCCAATAGGCTTTATGCTCCTTTTTTCCATAAGTCCAACAGGTTCAGCTCATGTTCCTGTTAGGTAGCTAAATCAATTGTCTTGGTAGCATTCTGGCTTCAGATTTTGCCCCTGGCATTCCTAGTACAGAGAGGCACAATCAGACCTGACCAGGCCACATAATAGTCCATTTCTATGGCATCTTACAGCAGCCCTTCTGGCATTTGCCAGAATCCACAGATTGCCAGTCCAGGCCTGATTCTGAACCATGGGCAAATGGCAGAGACAAAAATTTGCTCACAAAACCTGCATTGTATATATCAGTTTATTCTGTTCTCGAGTAAAGTCAGATCTGTTGACATGTTTCCTTTTGTTTGATGGCACCAGCGCTGCAGCATTGCACAATTCTGCTAAACCCAACCTCATTTTAACAAGAAGAAAATATGGCTTTAATTAGCATAAAGTTTTTTTTAAATTTAAATATGTACTTCAATGGTACAATAAGAATATGTTTTACATTGAAAAGTTCAAGGCCAATAAAGTTGAATATTGGTACAGAGAGAGAAGCCAACTCTCCATAGCCCAAAGCTACTCTTTCTGGTTACATGTGGTAGTTTTGCTTTGCATTCAGTCATTGGGCGTCACCACACACAGCACTGTTGGCATGATTACGTGCCTGCAGTTTATTCTCACTATACGTAGTGAATTAGAGTCTGATGCCGTGCTAAACCATTCCCATTGTGAGTTCTCCAGCAGATTAGATTATTTCTACACTTGCAGAGAATGGGTTTTTCATTTCACTGATGATGTGAAATACCATGTTAGGAAGTAACTTTTTCATCTTTTGAATCCTGATCCTGAAGCAAGCCAACTGGTTTAGCACATTTTAACACTGGAATGTTGTAGCATTTCTGGTGACACCAGAGCACTGCTCCGGGGCACTAATGCAGTTTTAGTGTAGGGCGTTGGCTTTCTCTTCTTTTTGAAGAGTGTATTTACTCGAATGCAATGTTTGCAGAAAGAAAAAAGAACCTCTATGTAACGCTTTTGCCCCACTTTATATTCTAAATTGCACTCTGTGGGTTTTAATCCAATGCCACACAGCTAGAATAGGAAACAGTTTGTGTTGCCTATCTGCCATTCAGTTGAAAATGGGCCCCCTAAGAACTATGAATGGATATGACTTAAAGGAGAAGTTGTGCTCAACACTAATTTTTAAAACCATTAGGCGGGGGCGCAATGAGGCTGTGACCACAAAATACATATAGACAAATACAAGAGGTCCTGTGCACTCAACCCATTATCAACATATTTAAGACATTGAGACATTTTGTGCATACAGCTACTAAAAAATGCCTTACCCTTTAAACAAAACAAAACAGGGATTGTTTGTCCACATATTGCAATATATTTAAGCTGGCCAACTATGTCAAAGTCATCCCATATCTGGCCAGTCCTATGCTCAATTGACTTAAAGGAGAGCTATCACGAAAATGAAAATTTTATATAAGCTTCAGAATATTGAAATAAGAAACTTTCTAAATACAATCAATTAAACATTCTGTACTGTTTATGAAATAAGTCTATCTTCACTATTCCTCTCTCCGTATCTTTCTCTTCATGCAGGAGCTTGGTGTCAGATATATCTTATGGGGGGGGGGGGGCTCCTTTTGCCTAGAAGATTATTATTAAAATGTATTTCTACAGCGCCAACTTATTTCGTAGTGCTGTAGAAGATGTAGTAGAGCGCACGCTATTAAAATCGCCAAACTTCGTCTCTCCACATGCAGAATTTCTGCAAAAGACAGTTATTTTGTTTGTACTGGAATCAGTTATTTGAATGAGCTCTAATGCATCTGCAACGAAAGAGAGCATCCCTCTAAAACAGGGGTGCCCTTACTTTACTATTGCGAGGTCCACTTTTAGTGATGTTGTCCCATTATGATCTATAGTAGACCCTCATTTTATGTTTTTCAGGGGGACCAGAAAAAAAGGTGTAAAATGGGGGTTCTACTGTATCTCCATAAAAGATTTGTTGGCATTCTGTTCCATGCAAAATATTAACTAAAAATTGATTTATGAGAAAATATATATTGCCATATTTAACAAACAATTATTTATTATATAACCTTAACATAAATATCTGAATGAAAAGCATGAAACAGGAGAGAGGTATAGACAAGCTGTTTTGCTGTCAAAGTCTTGAGATCTACTGATCACCAGTTAAAGGTCTACTGGTAGATCCCGATCTACCTTTTGAACACCCCTGCTCTAAAATATAATGGTCTGATGGGGTCTGATTGTCTGATACCAAACTTCTGCAAGAAGACAGAATGAAGAGAAATAGATTCTGAGAGAGGGATAGTGACGATAAACTTGATTATTTCATAAAGGATGCAGAATATTTAGTAGATTGTATTTACAACGTTTCTTCAGTATGATGAAGCTTATATTGAATTAATTAATATAACCATACTATGAAGACAAGATCCTCGGGCTAAGGCAGGATTCCAGCCTTTCCAGTTTTTTGGGACTTTCAGATGTATCTTCACCCAGCTATCCAGATCTGGAGCAAAGGTGTTCTTGCTCAGGGCATTTGTATTTGTTTAGCAGTGAGGAGAAAGTAAATACATTAATTTAAATGGTATCATCTTTCATTGACATAGACTAGGAGATGAATATGAATGCATCAATCTGTGGGAAGTGAAGAGCCGCTCTTCTTCATCCGCTGATGCACTATGTACCCCCAGCAGAACTGCAGAATGTTCTGCCGCACCTTTTAAGATAGTGGGGTAGTATAATCAAACATTGCCAGATCTGAGCATTGTATTTGGTAAAATATTTCAGGAGATTAAGCTAGATAAGCACACACATCTGTTCAACTGTCTTTTAATGGTAATAAGTTTATCTGAATACTTGGGGTGCCCGTCTCCAATATTGCTAACGGCAGATGCATCATTTGAGTTTTTCAGTTAATTAATTCATGAATTTTCATTTTGGAATCAGGAATTGTAATATTGGCATTTTATAATGCTGATATTTATACATTTATTTTTTGTTCATAGTTGAATTGTTTGGAAGACATCAAGCCTGCTTGATGTGTACATGGACCTTCATATGCTTTTTATCCGATTTTATTGTTTTGTCAATGTCTGCTGCCCCAACAGTAAGGTTGTGCAGCCAGTTTTGCCATTATGCATTGGATACTCTTGGAAACGACTTTTTATCATTTTTAAATGATGGGAAAATAACATTCTAGCTGTGATTGTTGCCAGCAGTAAGGGCCCTTATTTCCACTAGGGCTGACGAATGATCCTGTGAAATATACAGTGAGTCACCACAGTAGAGAAATTCTAAACCTTTGAAAACCAGCAGGAACCAGTTTACCCTTTTTAAAAAGCAAATAATAGCTCAAAGGTTTTGTTTTGTTTTTATGTTAAAAGAAATATGTAAAACATCCAGACTTGCTTATTAGGACAGGTCATTGAGTCCAAGGTGAGATTTCTGATGGGTCTGCCCATAGGTTGACCAAATGTGGGGCTAACTCATGCCTGCAGTTACAGTTCAATGCTTCCCCTCCCTAGGTCTTTTTTTCTTTATGGAGCCCCATATTATTTATGTAATTCATGTAATATGTATTTATAATTTATGTAAGGGTAAACGGAGGGCCTAGCAGAGAAGTTTAAAACTATAAGGGCATGTGAATAGAGTACTCCTGTCTTATACTATCTGCTTACACATAAAGGGAATGTCAATCCAGAAAAAGTTTGCTTAGCAAAAAACGTAATTCTAAGCAACTTGGCAATTTGCATTCAATATAATTTTTCTATGGTTTTACGTTATTTGTATATGTATTGCTATTGAACTCGGTGTTTGTCACTTTCTATTCTCTGCCCTGGCAGCTCAGACTGTTGATACAATGTAAGACAAAGCAACTGATTAACAGATCTGTCTTTGCTGGGTACTAAGACGTTTGCAACATTGTTTAAAAGGTAACAACTGGGTGTTAAACAAATGTTGCTTTCAGTAGCTGTTGTTTTAACAAAGTTTTTTAGAGGCAATGAAAATATTTAACACAAGTATATTGGAAAATTGCTTAGAATTGTGTTTTCTCGGACACATTTTTATTTTGGGTTAACCTGACCTTTAAGGTAGCAATAAATGGGCAGGTGTACGGTGCAGATGTGGTCCTACAAACAATGTTGGCAGCTTATCTGCCTGTTTATGGGGCTCATCCCATCCCATCCCAGCCCATCACAACTACAGATTAATTCCTATCATACAGTGCAGTGTGCTGAGCACCGCCAGCACTCCTGCACAGCATGGGAAAGGAGGCAGCAAGAAGTGGAACAGATTAGTGGGACTAGTGGGGCTTTTGCAGACTTTTTCAATAAAGTAACCAGAAACACAACTTCCTAAAACTAAAAGTATAATGCACTGACACATTCATATATTTTTTTTTTTTTTTACATATGTTTCCTTTAATAATCTTTGTATAAGATGAAGCCTTGAATCTTGCTTGTCTAATATCTTATTTTTACAAAGTGGCCTAGAGACTCGACTATATTTGCTCCATTACTAATCTGTAAAATAAAGAAATACATTGCAAACTTTTTGTACATTATCATTCAGATTTAAGGCTGTGCCATAATATGTGTGTGAGGTGTACCACTCATACTTGTTTCAGCAGAAGTTAGACCAGTCTCTTCTTGTCCCAGCAGTCTGGATTCCAACAATAAAAATGCAAGGCACAACTGGAAATCCAGACCATTGCAGATAAGGTTACTGGGACCAATATGCTATAGCCAAGATGTGCTGCTGTCTTTTTGGCCTTTACTGGCTATAATAGCTTATCTTTTCATATTTATCCTTGCCATTAATGAGTGCTATGCACAGATCCTGCTTCAGTTTCACCAGTGAAAAGGGCTCATTCACATTGCAGATGTACCTATGGCTATAAATAAGCAAACATCCAGAAACATTCCTTCAGGCCTCATTCACACTGGACTCTTTGTGTAGCACTGATTCATCCATTTGCAAGTCGGAGCCTGGATATATCCTTACATTTGTATGAATATAACGTTCTAGCTGCATGTATCCACTCCATCTACAGAGAAGCACAGTGTTTAGTGGTACATTTCTTCCCAGTATGGGAATTTTTGGGGTATTTGTGCTAATATGAGCATTTTGCTTCATAGCAGGCATAACCCTGGCAATATCCATTACTCTGACCCAGAACATCTTTACTTATTGTTTTGCAAAGGCAGAGAAGCTATTCTGTAAGAATTAGATCAAAATTATCTGCCTGACCTGTTGACCCTCAAGCAGGGCTGGACTGAGAATTAAAATAGGCCCTGGCATTTCAAGTACACAGAGGCCCAATCAGCCCACACAGAGGCCCAAACAGCCCCCACCAGCCCACTAAACACTGACTTTCTATGGGACCTTATAGCAGCCCCTCTGGCATTTGCCCTAACCCACAAATGGCCAGTCCGGGCCTGCCCTCAAGATAGACTGATACTGCCATAAGGCAAGGTGAGAATTTTGCCTCAGATGACCATGTGCAGCATATTCTCCAAGGGTTTCTTTTTTTTAAGTCTAGTGACTTGTATGTAGAAAAATCCAGCGTTTCTAGTTGAGGGCACAATTGTGCTCTTTACACTAGTAAAGCCCCCCTTGCCCCTGCCAGAGCACAGAAAAGATCAGGGGGAGGGTGGCATTGTGAAGACTACCTCACTGGGTGCCACATGCTTATCTAACTACCTGGCAAATGCTTAAATTCTCTGCAAATACATGCGGGTACCCAACTTGCAACAGGACTGAATTTATTGTTGTATCTGGTATTCAGTCTTTCAGGAAGCCCTGTGCCCAAACTTAAACAGCAACAAGTTGGCTTCATCCCGTGTAGCCTTGCCTCCAATGGAGTACCTGCAGAGCCCATGTTTGGACCCTTTATGTGGGAGACCTTTTATAAAGGGGGGAAGTGGATAATTGGCAACAATAATCCTGCAGCTGTTGTAGAAGTATTGTTCAGCTGAGAAACTCCTAGTGATTGTACTGAGCCCTATGGGAATACATAGTGCAGCCTTGAATGACTTCATTGCTGTATCTTATCTCTTTGGAGAGACATTGTGTAAAATAGAGCTGTCTTTCCTGCAATTCTATCCGGTAGGGAGGAGATCTTGTGCGGCATAAAACTGCATTTGGTATGAACATGTACACTGGCAGTGTAATACAATGAATAGGAGACCACCGTCATATACATACTCACACATATACTTAAAGTGGACCCGTCACCCAGACACAAAAATCTGTATAATAAAAGTCCTTTTCAAATTAAACATGAAATCCAAATTCAATTTTTTATTAAAGCATTCATAACTGTTTTAAGCTCATTTAAAAATCTCAGCTGTCAGTCAAATATTATCTGCCACTCCTCTATGCCTTAGGCAGATAATTACTTTCACTTTCCATTCAGCACTTCCTAGATGTCACTGCTCCCCACACATTCCCCCAGTTCTCTTAATCATTTAATTGTGTAGCCAGGACATGGAGATAGACATTGGGTCCCCCATTCTGGTGCACAAACAAGATTCTGAGATGATACAAGGCTTGTCTTAATAACAGTGTCCACAAAATGGCTCCTGCCTGCTTGCTATAATTATGAATTCCCAGACTGAAGAAAACAAGATTAAAATAATTTATATAGTGTAATTAATGTTCATTTTGCTTGACTAATGTTATGAAATAGGATTTTGAATATTTTTTTGGGGTGACAGGTCCACTTTAAAATATATTTGGATTTATGTCTTCTCCTTCTTTCCTGAGACAACTTCTTCTTATTGTACTAGAAATAAAATGACATTTATGGAGCATTGCTAATGCAGATTGTTTCAAAACATTGAGTTTTCACATTCTTTTCTTTTCTTGCAGACCATGGCAGATGACTTTTCGGTAAGTGTTTTGCAGGGTAACTAATTGTATATCTGTCACTTTGACTAGTGCTGCAATTGTGTCTGGTCAGTGAGCACAGGCCCTATATATATAATGGTGGATTAGTTGCAGTTGGTGTTGGAATAAAGATTACAAACTACGTCCAGGAGTAAACCTATTCGACATCTGGCCACAGTTTCTCCTCCATAATACACACAGGACCTGAGTGCCAGCTCGGTGATCCTAGGCAACCAATCCAATATTTGATTCTATTCTAATGCCACAAAACGGATGTTAGTATGTGTTTTATATAGTGCGTCAATTCCCTATATGACAACATGTTTGCTTCTGCAATTTACCTGTTTGTTAAAACAGGGATAAGGAACCTCACCAAAAAGCTGTCACGGGTTCCGGGCTAGTAGAATTAAGTTCATATGGGTAAAATATGTAAATGGCATAACCGTCGTAAAATGCAGAAGGCAGTTTATTTCTAGCAATTCACACTGACCCCAGTGTTGTGATATTTTCAAGAAAAGGAAATTTGCTCTCGGGCTAGAGCTAAATCTCCCAGTGTGCATCACACTTTTCTTTTCTTGTTCTTCTCATAAATGTCTTCATCTTTTGTTTATATCATCTGATAAGCCTTTAGCAATAATATTTTTCTATTTCGAAACAATACCCTGCATCTTGTTTTTTTTTCAATTTTATTATTGCACTTTGGCAAAAATAATATAAATGCAAGTTAAACACTAAATGGCAGTTTGTTGGGAGTTTCCTTAAATGAGAAGGTTTTTTTTTTATAGATATACAAGTTGTTTAATTCTGGGCAGTGTCATTCTGTAGCTACTAAAGCAAATAAAGTTCTGTCTTGCATAAAAAAGGGCATAAACTCAAGGGATGAAAACATAATTATACCTCTTTATAGATCCCTAGTAAGGCCTCAGTTGGAGTATGCAGTGCAGTTTTGGACTCCAGTCCTTAGGAGGGATATAAATGAGCTGGAGAGAGTGCAGAGACGTGCAACTAAACTGGTTGGAGGGATGGAAGACTTGAATTATGAGGGGAGACTGTTGAGATTTGGGTTGATTTCTCTGGAAAAAAGGCGCTTGCGAGGGGTCATGATTACACTTTACAAATACATTAGAGGACATTATAGACAAATATCAGGGGACCTTTTTACCCATAAAGAGGATCACCGCACCAGAGGCCACCCCTTCAGACTAGAAGAAAAAGACTTTCATTGAAGCAGCGTAGGTGGTTCTTCACAGTGAGGACAGTGAGGCTGTGGAATGCACTACCGGGTGACGGCTAATTCTATTGACATAATATCAAAGGCTATTTTGATACTAAACTCTAGTTCAGTGATTTTCAACCTTGTGCCTCCAGCTGTTAAGAAACTACAAGTCCCACAATGCATTTGCCTGACTGTGGCTGTCAGACTCCTTCATTGCATTGTGGGACTTGTAGTTCCTTAACAGCTGGAGGCACAAGGTTGAAAATCACTGCTCTAGTTAGTATAGCTATGGGCATATTTGGTTTGTGTGAAAGAGTGGAGATGTGTGTGTATGCTGGGTTTTAATTTGGAGGCATTGAACTTGATGGACTTTGTCTTTTTTCAACCCAATTTAACTATGTAACTGTTTCTCTCCCATGTCTAGTTGGATGATGCTTTAAGTACGCAGAGCACTGCAAACCCCCAGCAGTCCCAGGGCCAGGACCCAGGCCAGCCACAGCAACAGCCCTGGGCATGGGGCAACCCTGCACCAGGCCAGTATCCAGGTTATCCAGCTGCTCCACCAGGCCAGTATCCAGGTTATCCTGGTGCTGCACCAGGCCAACAATATCCAGGGTTTCCAGGGCCCATCCCTGGTCAGCAATATCCCGGTTTCCCAGGCCAGGGTTTCCCAGGTTTCCCTGCACCAGGTCAGGGTTACCCAGGATTCCCTTCACAAGATCCACAAAGAGCTGGAGTTCCAGGACAGCCAGAACCTCCTAAACCATCTGCTCCAGTTCAGCTGGTAAGTACTATATTCAGAAAGATTTTTCACTGGCACACAGGAATTGCGTTTAGCAGGGCAAGCCCTTGCAATTTTATCAAGCAGTCTATATTCAGCCATACTGGCCTTCATAATTAAATATATGATGCATACATTATATTAAAACATGTCAGCAATGCAATGTTCCACTGAAGTCAAGCTATAACATATGTCTGTATGCTGCCCATGTATAGGCTTGTGTTTCAGTGAAAATGAAAAAACTGAACTAAGCTTCCTACCTCACAACTCCTAGCCCATACTGGCACATCTCTGCACAATGACTCTCTCCCTTTTGCTAGAGGAACAAGCCAAAGTATGTTTCCCAACTCCTGGTACCTCTGGGTTTATTTCCCTATATGGGAGAAGTCACTTGCAGAGAGAGAGAACTGAACTGCCACCTGGAAGTCCTCTGCTATAGATGCAGAAGCTGTGCATGGAAAATGAAGCATGTAGAGGGACAGTATACACCTATATACAAGACACAATAGGCTTTTCATTATGTATTTTGCTTATTCTGGATTTTATCTTTTTCTCAATTATTTTGGGTATTTGTCCTTAATGCCTCTTAGTTTTCTTTTTTTACTTGGGTGCCAAAAGTTAGGTGGCCCCAATTGATTGGAATAAAATAAAAAAATCAGAAGGCACACACGTCAGCTATAGTGCAAAAAAACTTTAGGTGGTTTATTGGAGATCTGAAGTTTTTTTGCACTGTAGCTGACGTGTGTGCCTTCTGATTTTTTTTTTATTTTATTCTGAGCTTTGAGACCCCGTGCAGCAATGTTTCCAGAAAGAGCACCACATTATAATTCACACAGCCTTTTGGTCTATTGCCTTGTTAAGGCCCCAATTGATTGTATCTACTTACCTGACACCCCAGGCTGGTGCTCTTATCAGCAGAAAACTGCACTGGCCTTGGGTTATTCCAGCGAGCACCATGATTTGGTTATGCTGATAAAGGTCTCAAGGAAGACCAAACCTTGGAATAACAAACTTTCTCTTTTTCACCATATTTTAAGTCCTGTGAGGGCCTTGCTTTACATACATATATCTATCTATCTCTCTTTTATAATTACTTTGGGGTCCACCTACTCAAACCTTATTGTTTTAGTTACAGGTATCTGTAAAAAAATAAAAAAGAAAAAAAAAATTATAATATTGTCTCCACATACACCCATACTCAATGTAATATTCTGGCACTTTTGAGCAGCAGCAAATATCCTGTTTTGTCGCATAAGCCCATTCGCCATACTGGAGGCTTATCTGAGATGGGTGGTGAGATCTGCTTTGTATGTATAATTTAGTATTTTTAGAAGTAAAATGTCTAATTTTCTGGATAATCTTTTTGTGTTACAGAAAGTTCCATATGAGCTTCCTCTACCCTCTGGGGTTGTACCCCGTCTAATGGTTACAATTCAAGGCACAGTTAACCCAAATCCAAAGCGGTAAATATGCAAACCATTTATAGCTGGCCGCAGTTGTATTGTCTGTTGAGCATTTGAGATTGCTATGGGGAAAAAAAAATGTATGTATGTGTATATGTATATGTATGTGTATATGTATGTGTATATGTATGTGTATATATGCGTGTCTACCGCCATGACGGTAGACACGCATGTGCATTTATGCGCGTGTGCTTATTAAGAAAAGCGGTAACTTTTTTTTTTTTTTTTTAAGCTATAGGGTGCCCTTTAAAGCTCGGGGGGGGGGGCAAATTCTGTATCCAGAGATATCTAATGCTCCACCATTGCTTCCACTCAATAGGTTTGTCGTGGACTTCAGAAAAGGTCAGGATATTGCCTTACACATCAACCCACGTTTTGACGAAAGACCCAATGTTATTGTGCGCAATTCAATGATTGGTGCCAGATGGGGACCAGAAGAGCGCCAAGCTCCAAAGTTTCCATTTGTTGCAGGCCAGCCTTTTAAGGTAAAGTTTTATTGGTTTAAAAAAAAAAAAAATGATGTTGTAGAGAAGGCAGTTTCACTGTGTTTGTAGCAGTGGTCTAGTTTCAGCATTAAATGCAGTAAGTAGACTTTCCAGCTGAATGAGCCACAATCACTGGGCTTATAATGATGCACCAATTCAAGTAACCACGGAAGCCATTTTTAAATCTGGCTCACCATCCTTGTCAGGGTTACAGAAGCAAATAGTCTGTTCCCTTATAAAATCACCCTGAAGACCTCCTATTGTCCTCCATGTAGACCCCTTTTACATATCACATAGATACACAAGTAAACATGTTTGAGAATAACATTGTATACAATGTATAATAAGAATGATCCCACATGCAGATCAGTCCCTGAAACTGCAGCCAGTCGGGCAGGGGTCATTCCACAGAAAATCCTGAAAGGACTGTACGTCTGCACTATAAATCTGGTACATAATGACCTCTAGTGGCAGATGTTTAAATACCACATTTCTCTCATGATTACCAAAATGCTCTTGTACTATGGAGAATGTACAAAAAATCTATGAACATGCACATATCCCAAAATAATACTATTGTTCTTCATTTCTAAAAAAAAAATTCTCTTAGCTGAAAATACTGGAAAAAAAAACCCCAAACATTTTTCTGGTAGGGTTAAGGCTGCAATGAGAGACCATTTTCTGTAAGGTTGGTCTGTGAGTGAATGGAACACAGTGATGTGCTACTGCTGAAATTTTGAAGGAAGGGGTTCTTCAGCACCAGTTTCATTTTGAAGAGTCAACACTTTTTTTTTTTTTACCCCCCTACACTGGTTCCTCCAGATGCCCTCAGGACACAGCCATATGACAGGTTGCCTAAGATGGCAGGCCCGTAGCAACCCTGCTTCAGGATTATCTTCGTCACATACAGGAATGTAGGTTAAATCGGTGCCCCATATTCTGTACTGCCATGCTGTAACCTGGCCACTCACAACTGGAGCTCCTTCCAAGAATGAGTGTCCTAGTGCTGGCAAATTTATAAAAATGTATATGATGGCTGTTGATACAAAGTAACAGTAGTCAGCCAGCTCAGAGCAAAGTAGTCAGAAAGATTGTTGAGAGCAGGCGGATAGGCTTAGGAACTGTCAGAAACCAATGAAAATCATGAAAAGTCTGCATATTTATTTGATGTATATTGCAAAGTTGCTTGAAATAATGTTTACTTTTCAAAAAGCTTAAGTTTTGTTTTTGCGGATTTCTTCTTTAAATAAATTCACTGAATTAGCTGCCTCACACACCATACCATTCTAATGTGGGGAATCGGTCTCCTCCACAGCAAGACTCCGTTCTCTCTGCCTATTGTGACCATTCAGATCCAGTTTCATACTGGAGAATATTATCCTCTTATAAACTGGATGCTAATGCTAAGCTTCAGTTGGCATATTAATTCACTATTTCCTTGCACATATTTCAATATCTAACTTTTTTTTTCTGGTATTTTATATTTACCCCTCAACAGATCCAAGTTCTGTGTGAAGCCGATCATTACAAAGTGGGTATCAATAACGAAAACCTCTTCCAGTATGCCTACAGGGTGAGAGAACTACACGAAATCAAGAGCGTGTGTGTCGGTGGTGACGTTACTTTAACCAATGTGAATGTTACCATGGTCTGAGGACTCAAGGGTTGGGAGATATCGTTTATGAATTTTGTAGAGAAGTCCTTTGTAACTGGCTCAAACTTTATGCCAAACTAATTCAACCAATGAACTCTTGTACTTTTCTTACAGTAATTCATTGTTTTTGTCTGGGTGGTTAACTGGAAAATAAAAAATGCATTGTGGTACAAGGAAAAATCTAGTTATTATTAATGACATGGATATCCTGAGGCTATGTAATTTGGTTGCATTGAGTACATGTCAAGTTATGGCTAACCAGCAGCTGGATACGGTCACTTCTTTTGAAGGAAAATTATTTTTATGGAAAGTACCATGTACACATTTCATCAAGGCTTCTTAATGTTGCCTAAACCTGGACCTGTCTAGGTTAGGGATTCCCAACCTTTTTTTTTTTTTTTTTACCCATGAGCTTCATTCAAATGTAAAGTGTTAGGAAGCAACACAAGCATCAAAAATGTTACTGGGTGTTGCTGTAAAAAAAAAAAAAAGGCTGATTGGCTATTTGGTAGCCCCTATGTGGACTGGCAGCCTACAGGAGGTTCTATTTGGCAGTACTCCTGATTGTATGCAACTAAAACTTGCCTCCAAACTAGGAATACAAAAACAAGCACCTGCTTTGAGGCCACTGAGGGCAACCTACAAGGACTTGGTGAGGAACATGTTGCTCAAGAGCCACTGCTTCGCTGTTCTAGATATAGAAAAAAACCTGGATTAAATATGGTCTTGCCCAGAGGGAAGTTTGGGTTATCACCCCATAATTAGATACTATACATGTTCAGCTGCAGCCTTTCTAACCTCATGAAAAGCAGATGCTTCATGCATATTATCTAGAACGGGGGTCTGCAACCTGCTTGCTGCGGCTCGGTCACTTCGTCTATACAGCCCTTGCACCTGCTTGCGGCTTCTTGTTTGTGCGACCGCCATAAGCTAATGGTTAGGCCTGTCCCAGGAGTGACATGCAAGCGGAATATCATCCCAGTTCCTCCCTGGTACGAATGCTAGAATCCCTGTAAGAGCCCTGGCAGATTTGAGGATGTCACCGATCCCACCCCATTTTCTTGCGTCATCAATGCCGACTCCAGCCCTGATGTGAGGGAAGGCAGGCAGTGAAGTAAGGGGTTGGACCCCATTAGGGTGGTAGTTAACTCTCTAGGCTCCCTCTCTACAGTTACTACCTTGCACTGGTGAAATTTCTTACCTGCTCCGTCCAATAACCCGTAGTAGTGGTATAGGCGAATTAAGCGCATTCCTGTCTTGAGTATTTCCATGTGACTCAAACAACTGGTTGGGTTCCCTTATTCCTCCGGTTCCCAAGAACATTTTTGAGAGCAACAGGGCCCCTTATTACCTGCATAAAGAAGAGCCTGGGAGCATGTGCCAGAAGTTGCTGTGCCAAAAGGAACAGCATAGTTGGTGCCATTCCATGCCTAGTATGGTCAGTGTCCAACAAGGAATAGTTGCAATTTGTAGTGACTCCTGAGAACAACCTGTTACACCAACGCAACGTTTCCTCCCAGCAACTCCTTCTGCGCCGATTTCCAATTTGGTGTGAACCTGTCTGGCCTGTAGAGACACTGTCTCCCTGCCTTCCATTGTTTCCTAATGTGAAGCACTGGTATAGCATGTAGAGAACCCTGGAGCAGCTCTTACAGCATGGAGGTGGGAACCATGCAGCAGCAGCAGCATACACCAAACTTTTAAAAGTTTTATAAGCGGTTTTGTGGCTCCAGACTTTTTTTTAGTGGAAGAAGGGGCAAAATGGCTCTGATAGTAAAGGTTGCTGACCCCTGATCTAGAAGTATCTATCCTGGCAGAGTGTAGTGACATTACAGGGTACTCAACACGGATGTCCTTCAAGGGCTCATAGATGCAGATATTACAAGAGAACACAGACTATCCACTAAATACAAGTGGATCTGGTATTATATACATTAAGCATGGCAAGCAACAGTCAGATAATCCTCCACTATATGAATGGAACAATAAAAGGTGTCCATGTAAGTGATCCCAGAGGCAGATTGGTCAGTACAACATATGGACCGGATGTTGAATGGTCACTTTTAGTGTTGCAAAAACAAAGAGGGTGTAACAGCAATTAGTAGTTTTTCAGCAAAACATTCTGTTCCAAACACAGTTACTGAACAAAAACTCTTCTTACACATGATCAGTATAAATACATTTGTTAGATGTCAATAGTACAACAGGCTATGGCTACATAAAGGTGGTGCTCAATCCAGAACCTTGCTGCATTCACTTGTAATGAAAGAATTGGATGGAACTCGCAAATGTGCTAACTCAGTGCTTTCATTTCGATCTCCAACACAACGTTTCGGAGGAACAACCTCCTTTATCATGTGTTCTCGATAAATACATTTTGGGGCAGATTTACTAAATTCACACGAAGGATTCAAAGGTCGATCGAATTTTCAAAAAGAAAAATCTATTCGACTATTCGACAGTCAAATCCCCTTAAAATTTTTATTCGACTGTGTAGTTCTCCAGATCAAAGCTACCGGATTGGGTTTCATTTTTCTAATTTAGATATTTGAAGGATTTTACTTCCCACACTATTCCCATGGTCGAATTAGAAGATTTTTTAACCCTTGAATTCAACCCTTCGTAAATCTGCCCCTTAGTATTCGCTTCCACACATATATACAATTACTGTTTTTCAAAGTAAAATGCGGATAGAACCGTAATTCTAAATACCCCAAGGAATAACAGTTAAAGTTAGTCCATAAGTAGCTGCCCAAGCAATTCATTGCGATCAAATTGTCAGCTATGGCAACTGCATCACACTTAAAGGAAGCATGGCTTATCCGGAAAGAGAAAATGTGAATTAAAGGCTGAAAGTAATAACTACCGGTTTTGTATATTTTTTTCTAGCCTAGGACCCCTGCCTGTTCTCTTCTGTAAATTACACTGTATTGCTCATGGGCCAGCAGAAGCCATCATTTGAAAATTATAAAAACATGGGGCCAAGACAGAGTATCCTAGGCAGGTGCATTATTTCTTTTTAAATAAAAGACCCCCTATTCAGTTACAAATTGGAAACCTCGGTGAATCAGACTTTGCTCATCCAAAATTCCCTACTCCTGAATGGATCGCCATACACAGTGTAGGTTCAACATAGGAGATATTAAACATACAGGACAAACCTATAGATCAGTGTGACATGGTAAACATGCTACTACTTTGGTAGACAGATTGGCTTCCAAAAAGAGACATTTGCTTGTGTTTGTTAGCTGGCTGTTTGTGTAAACAACCTTATTCTTACATACATTATTATTGCATCGGATATGGTAAAATGCAAGGATTTTAAAGAAGGTAGGTCAACCTCTGTTCATTTATGTATAGTTAGGCCTGAATATATATTTTCATTACCAGTGTCCCCAAGGTGTTTGTATTCCAGTGCACATTCTGTTGAAATAGCTTCCTAGTTCCATCTATTCTTGCTAACAGCATGATGGCTCATTTTGCAGCAGTATAAAAATTGTATTAGGAAGTGCCATCTTAAGAAAGAAATAAACCAAACGTGAGTTTTTTTAAATAAAGAAAATATTTAATATAGCAAAAGTGGTGAGACGGCTACTTAAATAGCTATAACAAATGAACTGTCCTCTATACAGTTTAAGATCATCAAGTGGTTGCATCCGGACACCAAAATATATACAATACAGTATTAGCAAAAAGATTTGGGACTAACAAGGGTTAATTCTCCACCATATTGATAGGTGAGCAGCTTCCAGGGAAGTCCAGTTCATTCTGAACATTTAGATCTATGGGAAAAAGAAAAAAAACACATCAGAACCCAAAGCAGATGGACACAACTCACAGCCATACTGATCTGCATGGATTTTTAGCAAACCTAAACAAACCTTCAAACTTCATTAGATTCTTTAGTGGGAGATCTGGGTTGCGCTGGAGGACCATTTGTCTGTGGGCTACACATGAAAACATCATCTACAAATGATCCAGAAATCCCTGCAGTCTCCTCCACAAACGAAGCTCTAGAAGGCGCCGTTCCAACTTCCTCTGGTGCCGGAGAATCACACAGCTGGAAACCGGAATGCTCAGTGGGAACACAGTATTTTGTAAGATCGGCTACTGGAAAGACCTGAGTGGGTTACAGGACATAGTTAATGAAGAATATACTATTTAAGAATGGTAAGCACAAAATTAAAAAAGACTTACACTGGCTGCCTCTTCTGTCTCAACCACAGAAGGTACGGGATGGTGTTCATCACTCTGTACACTAAAGATACAAAAAGATTTCTATCATTTATAGGGAAACAAGTCAGCAAGGGGTTAAAGTCTGCCATGTGAGAGGCAAAGAACTGCTAGACCAACTACTTTTATAATATTCGTCATTTATACAGACTAAATTCATGTGTGTGTGTATCAAGATGTTACAAAATACAAACGATTGGGGGGGGGGATGGGGGAAAGACAAAAGGGAGAACAAAAAGGAGGCAAAGGTGTAGATTATAATTTGTCAGTCATTCTGTAAATTCAGTATCCAATACAAGATAGAATGTGTGATAGTTCCCCTTGAACAGTTAAGGTCCCCATAGACGCAACAATCTTTCTCTGTCGTCTTAGGGGGACACAGGGACTGATGGGGTTAAGCTCCATCCTCCAGGAGGCAGGACACTTGAAAGTAATTAAGTGGGCGTGTCGGGTCAGGTTTAATCCCACCCACAGTACAATCCTATTCAGTTCAGTGTCCTGCTACCGGGCGGATGGACTGTTGTCTCATGGACGAATATCTTCAGTCAGTCTCAGACAGACACCCTGACCTCTGAAGACACGCCTATCAAAGCTCTCAACCAATCGCGGTTGAGAGCTTTGATAGGCGTGTCTTCAGAGGTCAGCTTTGCTCCGGCACTAAGTTTTTTTCACACGCTGGTTCCCCTGCACTGCGCATGTGCTAAATTGAGAATGATTAACTGCGCATGATCAGAACGCCAAGCAACAGCGCTGATTTTGAAGGGAGGGGGCAGAGTGGCTGATCGTGGAGGAAACCTGCAGGACACTTAAATCAAGAAAGCTCCTTTGTTGTTAAAGTATAAAGGACTGCAATGCTAGGTATGTGACTATTTCAATTAGGCTTTTTACTGAATAACATATTGTGTTAAGGGTTGACATGTTCTTTAACTACAGGACAGGTAGTAAGCGCAAGCGAATAGACACAGCCAGAGGGGAATCTTCCACCCAGGCTATATCAGAGGAGTCCAGTTATGAGCAGAATTCCTCTCACTCGGAAGGTGAAATTCTTTACTCTGACGGGTCCTCTGCTGAAGAGGAAGAGGTCACAGAGCAGTGTCAGAAAAGGGATGTCAACAGCATTATCAAGGGGGTCCCTGAAACCCTTAACATTTCTCAGAATACTGAGAAGCAAGGGGAATCCCCGGTGCCTTAAGGCGTCGGCCTGCTTTCCAGAACACGAGCAACTGCTAAACCTTATTCTGAATTAAAGGGATGTGCCGGAACGCAAGTTTCAAGCTACTAAGAAATTCAGTCGCTTGTATCCTCTCTCTAAGGCTGGGGACAGACAGGGAGAT
>CM044445.1:88839935-88869071 GCA_024363595.1 Xenopus borealis | reverse complement strand
GGAACCATCACAAGGAATAAGGCAAGAGCACTAACTTGTGTAAAAACTTTGTTTATGGACCAATAGTGCCTTGTTTCTCACCATAAAATGCACTAAAATCAATAGAAGCCTCTGACAAAGTCAGCAGCCATCTTGCAATCAGACAGCATCTACAATAATTGTGGCCTCTTTACATTCAAAGAAATTGCTTCTTCTATATCTGCAAGCCACACCGTCAGTGCTCTGGAGACTGAAGTAAGTGCTACTAATGGCCTACATGTGGCCCCTGCTGCACCATATGACTTCAAGTTAAATTCAATGGTCTTTTCCATAGGATCCTTAAAGACTGGTGCATCATCCATAGGAAATATCGTTCTTCATTAAAAAGGAGAAAACCCAAAATCTGGTGATGTCCATGAATTCACCCTCAGAAACTTCAGACAAAGACTCAGCCTGCCTTGGTCTCTTTTTGGCAGTTGCTACTCTTTGAAAATCTTTCACCACTGCCTGTCCTCTGCAAATGCTTGTATTCCAGTTCTTCCTGGCTTAGCACCACAGGCGTTGCCTTCTCCGGTGTTTTATCCTTTTCAGAGGCAGGAAGGTTTTTCCTGGCATCACAGGATCCATAGGAGTGCTGCATAAACAATATTTGTCAGATTTGCCCCTCCAGGATATATACATTTGCATTGCAGCTCAGTCTTATTCACTGCACTGGCTAAAGACCTGCTGCCCATGACGTCATCAGGTGGTGCGCATACTATGCTTGTGCCTTCCACCGCGTTGCCTACCTAACACTTTAGTGGAAGGCATGGCTGGCCCACTGGCTCCTCCAACACCGGTCCTTGGCCAACCCCTTCCTTGGGGAGCCTACAGACTTCCAGACAGGTGAGGAGGGATGTTTTAATTTTTTGGAGGGAGGTCCTGTCCATTGGCCAGGAGGGAGATTAACCCATTGGTGAATGCATGCCATGAGTGACTAGGAAAAAAGTATGGAGAAGACATGGAACAGCTCATGATCCAAAGCATACCACATCTTGTGTAAAACATTTGGGAGTCAGTGTGATGGCTTGGGCTTGCATGGCTGCCAGTGGCCCTGGGACACTAGTGTTTATCCATGATGTGACACAGGACAGAAGCAGCCAAATTAATTTGAAGGTGTTGAGACATGCGGTCTGCTCAAATCCAGCTAAATGCAGTCAAATTGATTGGGAGGCATTTCAGAATACAGATGGACAATGACCCAAAACATACAGCCAAAGCAACCCAGTGGTTTATTAAAGCAAAGAAGTGTAATATTATTGAATGGTCAAGTCAGTCACCTGATCTAAACTGAGCATGCATTTCACTTGTTGAAGAATTAACTTCAGACATAAAGGCCCACAAACAAACAGCAACTGAAAGCCCCTGCAGTAAAGGCCTGGCAGAACATTAAAAAGGAGGAAATACAAAATCAGGTGATGTCCATGAGTTCAAGACTTCAGGCTGTCATTGCCAGCAACGGGTTTTCAACCAATTATTACAATTTGTTCAATTACTTCCGAGCCCCTCAAATGATGGAATTGCGTTAAAAAAAGGCTTTAGTTCCTCACATTTTTCTGCAATCTTTTTGTTCAACCCACTGAATTAAAGCTGAAAGTCTGCAGTTAAACTGCATCTGAGTTGTTTCATTTAAAATTCATTGTGGTAATACACAACCAAAATTAGAAAAATATCTTTCCAAATATTTATGGGCTTAACTGTATCTGAAGTGTAAACTAGAAATAAAAACTACATAATAAAAATCATGACAGAATCCCTTTAAGGCAACCCATCAAAATCTCCATCCAACCACTTTTCACAAGCAGTTGTGTAAATATCTCATCAATACAGTTCAAATGACACTGCCATTCAAATAAAGGATTTCATTTTGCATTAAAACATGGACTATTGTATAAAATGTGGCACATTTGTCCAAATGGTTTACTGTACTGCAAAAAAAAGGGTTTTTTTTCCCACTTTCGTGGAGCAATTCCTATGTATGGGTGCTTTCCTGCTTTGTTTGCAGATACCATTTTCAACTTCAGTAGTGTGCTTAACAATATATGAGCAGCTAGGGAAAGGTTTACTTCCAAAACTTGAAATTGTGGCCTACTACTGGTCATACTCCAATCCAGCACAAACTTAGGGCTCTGTATGGCAAAATGAAGCAAACTGGATTAGGACTGCACCTTGGGCAAACAACAGTTATTTAAGGATTAGTGAAATGTGAATGGGCAGGAGTGGAATAAGCCCTGCGTAAAATATATATTTGAATATTTTTATTGTATATAGTTCAGTGATACTATTTGTGTAGTTCAAAAGCCTCCTCCCAAGCATTAATCTAATGAATAAGAAAAACAGTTTCCCACACAGTGCAGGAGATGGTAGGAAGCAGTGTCATAAAATAAGCTTAGACCTTTGTGCAACAGGGATATGCCATATGTGGAAGAAAATCTCTTTCAGGCATGGTGATTATAACTTCCTAATAAAAGGTACTAGTTGTCTTTTCACATTGGAGAAAATAAGATTAGCCATATGGCCTCAAACGTCATTTAACTCCTGTGCTTTCTTCACTGGATTTGAGTAGTTAACCTTCAAAAAAACATCTTTCCGTAATTTGGTCTTCATAGCATAAATTTACTAGAAAATTATTTAAATGTTAAACAAACAGTAGGCTGGTTTTTCTTCTGACAAGGATTAATTATCTCTTAGTTGGGGCCAATTACAAGCTATTTTTTTTTATTATTACAGAGAAAGGAAATTTTAAAAAAAATATTTGGATTACTTGGAAAAATGGGAGACTTGTGAGCTTTCAGGATAACGGGTTTCCAGATGACGGATCCCATACCTGTACGTTATTTGATAATGCTGCATTCTATGTTTTGTGCCTTTACTGTGCATGCTTTCTGCCATCAGTTACTTTTTATTTTTTAAATGTATTAGACCATTTCATTAGAGCTTTCCAATCATACCACACAAAAAATGAAAAATTCAAACCTTAACATTTTCTATAGTCTTTGTTTCTTTGGTAGACTTATTCTGGTACTTGGTAACTGCAAAAACGAAAAAACAGCAAATCTACACGGAGTGCAAGATTTCATATATCGGAGAGCCCTCATATCGGATTTTATACAGTATAAGAGGTGCCTTTCAAACTATGTAACGAAGCAAACCGGTATAAATGTTTAATACATACCAACACTATTTCTGAGAGTAGGTTTCGTAGTAACAGTAGTGGTCGTAGTAACTGCAGTTCTAATGCCTCTTTGAGATGGAGCAACTGGGGGGAAAAAAAGAGGAAACAATAAGACTTGCATAAAGCAGGATATTCATGGCACAGCCACATATCAATTGAATCATTTTTAAATATTCATTCTGGTCAGTAGCTACAATTAGAGCACAAATCAACATTTTTGTAGGATTTGTAAGAACTTATGCTTAATGTCAAGGGACAGTTACAATAAAAAAAAAAAAAATTGTTTTTCTCATAATGCAAAATACAAGCTCATAAACCACAACATTTGCAAATAATGTAATACAGCTGAAAAATTGTATATTAAAGATTCTTACAATTATATTCTCTCTTTATACTAGGAAATTGCTTAGAATGATATTCTCTCTTTATACTAGGGATGCACTGAATCCTTCTGCCTGGCCAAACCAAATCCTAATTTGCATATGTAAATTAGGGGTGGGGAGGGAAATCATTGACTTTTCATCAGAAAACAAGGAAGTGCAAAAAAAATGTTCACACTTTTTTTCTTTCCCGCACCTAAATTGCATATTCAAATTTGGATTTTGTTCGATATTCGGCTGAATCTTTCACAAAGGATTTGGAGATTCAGCCAAATCCCAAATAGCGCATCCCTACTTTATACACATTTTTTTGGGGTGGGGGGGGGGGTTTGGTAATTGGGAATAGATTTCCTACTAATCTTGTTAAAGGAAAAGGAAAGGCCATTCATAAAGACCCCAGAATCTAATAGAAGACCCAAGGCTGTACCGGATCGCTGAAAGAGTTTTTTTTTTTTATTCTGCTCCGTTTTCTCCTGCCCTGTTATTTATTGCTATAAATGCTCCTCCACAGTTGCCATTTTCTTTAGTTACATCATCAATATGGCCGCAATGAGATATGCACAAACATTGCAACTTCTCATTAAACCAGAGAATAGAAGGGATGACTTGTCACATCAGTGTATGGGAGCATTCCCTTCTCAAAGCGTGCTCACAAATTGTAATTATGTGCATGCTCTGCCAAAGACTTCTATGTAATGTGCATGCTACGCAGTCTTGGTCTTGCTGAGGGAGAGGTGAATGATAGTTTTTTTTTTTTTTACTGTAGTCAGCATTTTTTTTATACAATGTGGGGTTTAAACTGCAAAAGGGCTTAAACCAGAGGATCTTGAATAGCACGGATGTCCACAATGTGTGAGCCTTTCAATAGAGGATAACTCTAAACTACCTTTCCTCGTCTTTTAAAATGGGCAGTTCCTGTTTACAGAAAATGGGATTTATGTACTCACCGTTAAATCAGTTTCTCTGAGGTCAACAGGGGGACACAGGAGACATATAGGGTAAAACACCATCCTTCATGAGGCAGGACAACTTGAGGACAGATCAAAAGGGGGCGTGTACACTAGGCCACGAGATAGAACTGGAAAACTATTGCAACTGCAACTATGTACAATCATGAACTGGGTCAGATGTCCTGTGTCCCCCTTTCGAGCTCAGAGAAACTGATTTAACGGTGAGTACATAAATTCCATTTTCTCAGACGTCTCCGGGGGACACAGGAGACATATGTGGACTTACCAAAGCAGCCCCAAGAACAGCAGGGAGGGCAACAGGATTGTGAATGCTTGCCATTTAGACCTGCACCACTGCTTGAAGAACTTTGCGGGCCAAAGGCCACCTCCACCGATGCAAACATGTCTATTTGGTAGAATTTCGTAAAGATAGTGGACCAGGTTGCCTCTTTGCAAATCTGTTCCACTGAGGCAGAGTTTCACCAGGCCCAGGAAGTTCCCATCTCCCTTGCTGAATGTGCACGAATTTGAAATGGTGGAGACTTCCCTTTCGCGATATATGCTTTTGCTATCACTTCTCTAATCCATCTCTATATTGCAGTCTTGGACGCGGGTTGACCAATTCTCGGTCCTGATGGTATCACAAACATTGAATCTGAACGTCTGATCTCCTGAGTTTGCTTAGTGTAAAATCTTAAGTGCTCTGACGACGTCCAAGCCATGAAGATATTTTTATTTAGGATTCTTAGGGTATGGACAAAGAGATGGAACAATTATCTCTTGATTGAGATGAAAGGAGGAAACCACTTTAGGAAGGAACGACTGCTTGGTTTGGAGAACCTCTTTGTCCTTGTGAAAAACTAACAGTTGGAAGAGAGCAGCTATTTCTGATACTCTCTGTGCTGAGGACACCGCCAATAATAAAATAACCTTCCAGGTGAACCACTGGAGGTTGACGGATGAACTTTGTTTGAATGGAGGATCCATTAGAGCTGTGAGGACCACATTGAGATCCCAGGTAGGTATCTGTTTCTGTCTTGGGGGAGCGACATGAGCAACTCCCTGAATGAACTCGTTTACTGCCATGTCCCAGGCTATCTTATGTTGGAATAAAATTGAAGGAGCTGAAATCTGAACCTTGAGTGACTTTAGTTGAAGTCCCATATCAGGTCCGTTTTGCAGAAAGGCAAGAATGTCTGGTATTGAAAGGGAGTTGAAATTGACATTATGGTCCTGGCACCATAACCAATAGCACTTCCATATCCTGTGAAACTCTGACGGATACTGGTTTCCTAGCTTGCATCAAGGTAGCAATCACTTTTTCCAGATGGACTGCTCAATAGCCATGCCATCAAACTGAAAAGCACTGGATTGTGATGCTGAATGGAACCCAGAATTAAGTGGTCCATTCTGCAAGGTAGATGAATGGCCTCGGCTGCTAACATATTTCGCAGATTGTGAAACCATGTCAGTCTTGGTCAGAAGGGAGCTATTATGATTACTGTGGGATCGGACTGACGTGGGTAGCAATGGAATTGGGGTAAACACGTAAGCTATATCGAAGCGCCAAAGTTGAGTCATGGCATTGATTCCTTCTGCTAGAGGGTCTCTGTACAGAGCAAAGTATCTGCTGGTTTTGCCATTGTTTTTGGCTGCCATGAGGTCTATTTGTGGAGATCCTCATGTTTGAGCGAGTTCTTTGAACACCTCTGGATGCACTCCTTGTTCGATTTGGTGACGACTGAGAAAGTCATCTTGAACATTTGACACCCCCAGGATGTGGATTGCCGACAACTATACTAGATTGCACTCCGCCCAGCAAATAATCTCTTCGGCCTCCTTGCTTCTGGTGCCTTCTTGCAGATTTATGTATCTCACAGCCGTGGCGTTGTCGGACTGGATCCTGACTAACTAAGACCTCAGTCTCTTCTCCCATAAGAATAGTGCTAATCGAGTTGCTCTCAGTTCCAGCATATTTATGGGTAAATTGGTCTCCTCTTGTGCCCATGTCCCATGAGCCGTGTTGACTTGCACCACGTTGCCCCCCATCCCCGTCAGACTGGCGTCTGTTAGGAATGTCCAATCTGGAGTTGCCTGCGAATGGCAGGCGGTCAGCGTACTTGGGTGAAGCCACCATTTCAGGGATGACCTGGACCTGTGGAACAAAGGAAAAGTCAGAATCAAAGATCCTCTCTTCCACCAGCGAAGGATGTCCATCTGTAATGGTCGCAAATGGATTTGGGCGAATGGCACAGCTTGTATGGTTGACACCATGGAGCCTAGAACTTTCATGGCTTGGCGAATCGTTGGATGCGATATTTGTGAAAGAGTAACAACCGGTTTCCTTATCCTGGTTTGTCTGTCTTGTGGCAGAAAAACCTTCTGAGGGATTGCGCCTAACTCCAATCCCAGAAACACCATCCGATGTGGCAAAGGCTGACTTTTTACAACTGATCCACCAACCGAACTGTTGAAGTATATGGGTCTAGGACTGGCCAAAAGGTTCCGTCTTTCTTTGGGACCACAAACAAATTGGAGTAAAACCTGTAAAATCTCTGTTGTTGAGGGGGAATTGGAACAATCACTCCTGTTCTTTGAAGAGTCATAATACACGAAACAACAAGAAAGCTTGAGCTTTAATGGGATCTATAGGTACTACACACATGAACAATTTTCTGGGAGGAGGGAGCCAGAATTCTATGACTATCCAGGATTTGGCGGCCTGTTTCCACATGTCCCGGAACCACAGGAGCCTTCCCCCTATTGCCCCCTGCTTGGAGTGAGAAAAAAACTTTCCTCTGTGGAAAGTGTTGGCTGAACGAGATTACAACTGGGGGAGGAATGTACTTTTGCCCACTGTTGCTTGTGAAATTATTTTTTTCTAACTAACACGGCTGCCCTTGAAGGGCAGAGCGAGGAGTGATTTTTTGGAAACGGATATCAGCGGACCAGTTTTTCAGCCATAGGGCTCGACGGACGGCTACTGCCAGAGCCGAGGACCATGCTGCCAACTGGGCTGCGTCTAACGCTGCTTCATTGAAGAATGATGGATTGGAACATTCGGAGTGCTCAGCTTACCTTCTGCATGAATGGAGAAATTACAGATAGGACACATATTACACAGTGCAAGCAAGGTAATGCAGCAGCGTCTCAGATCATCTGACTCCATGGCTCTACCGACCCATACCATGGCTAGTGAGGGTCTAAGTGATGGCCCCGCAGCTGCATATACAGCCTTCAGAAAACCTTCCATCCTCCTATCAGTGGGATCCGGTAAGGTGGTGTTCCTGGATAGTCTAGAAACTGCTGCGTCCACCAGCGGAGGAATCTACAAGATCCTTCGGGAATGGATACAACTTTCCATTCATCCTGAATGACTACTACGAACCGATTGTGAGGGAAACGCGGTGGTTAATTTTCATTGTCTTTTGAACAAGCCTTTTGCTTGCGCCTGTTGGTGTGAAGGGTAATCCAGCTTTAAAGTACCGATGACTGCTTTAGTGATACCTTCCACATCATGGTGAATAATATCATCATCTCCTTTTCCACCCTCCTCATCTTCTGAGTGAGTGGTAGAGGAAAATATTTCCCCATATTGTCCAGACCGAGTCAGACGCTTGAATGTCGAGAGTTGAGGGGGAAGGTGGCAAGTTGCATTTTGAACTCGTTCTTTTGCGCTGATCTCCTGCCGCCTCTTGTATCTGGGACATGGACTTTCCAATGGAATCCACTATCTTATTGGCGATGGAGTCAGCTAAGGAAGGGATGTTCTGAAGTGATGCCAAATATGTAACCTGCGCCACCTCTGCTGCTAATGTAGCCCGTCCTCCGCCTCCCCAGGTAAATAATCCCCCGCTCCTACCTTCGGCCATGGCAGAAGAATGCTAGGGGTGAGGCCGGAGCCTGCCGACACCATGTCCCCTATGAAGTGTCAAGAGATGTTGCTGCGCATGTGTCAGCTATACTGCTGTGCCTCTGAGCTCTGGGACTCTTGTTAGGCTGCACACCCTGTGTAGAACTGTGCTTCTGCTGACTGGCGCCATCAAAATGGCCACCAGTGGGAAACCAGCCGCTGACATCACCGCTTTGCGTAAGGGTGCGCGACAGCTCGGGTCTTCTACAATGGCCGCTGGTGAAAATGGCGCGAAGGCTACTGCCCTCACCGCCATAGGAGATCCACAGATCCCCCTTCCTGTACCAGACTCACTTCCTCCCCTGACCAAGTGCCTGCTGGACTACTGAAGTGAGTAGTACAAAAATTGGAAGGCACTCACCAAAGCAAATGTGCTAAATCATTAGTGGGTTTATTTTCGATCTCCAACACAACGTTTCGGAGGAGCCTCCTCCTTTATCAAGTGTTCACTTGATAAAGGAGGAGGCTCCTCCGAAACGTTGTGTTGGAGATGGAAAATCTGCTTTTGCTTTGGTGAGTGCCTTCCAATTTTTGTATTACCGTGATAAGTGAACCAAGTGTATGCAGCAAGGTTCTGGATTGAGCACCACATTTATACAGCCACAGCCTATTGCACTATTGAATTTACTGAAGTGAGTAGGGATGAGGGGAGCCGTGCGCTCTGCCTGCTGAGGCGACAGAAAAAATTAGGCACTCCTCTTACCTCAGCTAGCGTGATTCCCAGCCAGAGTCCCTCTCCTCCTCAGGTGACAGGTTGAGATCTGGGAGGCCAATCTTTACAGGCAGAGTAAACGGCCCCAGGAAGAATATATTCCCACATAGGGGGTTAACTATCTGGGTGCAGGGAGACCCTGCCCCAAGTTTAGACCGGGTGTCAGCGCTATTTGCTGACCGGGGATTTTCTCTGATGGGTCTCCCCATATATCTCCTGTGTCTCCCGAAGACGTCAGAGAAACCAATTTCCAGACACAATCAACCCCCCCCCAATAGAGAATAATAAAAAGAAAGAGTAAGAAAGAACGAGAAAGAAAAAGAAAAATAAAGAAAGAAAAAGAGAAAGAAAGGGTGGACACGATATGTTCCCTATAAAAATTAATTAATTTCGCTTTCCCCTCTCCCTGGTTTACCAATATCAGCTCAGTAATAAGTAGACTGTTACTATTTGGTATAATACTTCGTAAATTTAGCCCCCACCTCCTGAACTGACATTTCTTTGCTGCCATCAGTTATGTAGACACTTAGGGACCTATTTAACAAGCTGTGTAAAAAGTGGAGTGAAGCATAACCAGTGATGTTGCTCAGAAGCCTAATCAATTAGATTTCAACATTTAGAAAACAAAAGCAAAGATCTGATTGGTTGCTATGAGAAACATCACCAGTAATGTTTCACTTCACTTAAAAAAAATTAAAACAAAAAAATAAAAACAGCATGATAAATGGACCACCTTTGAATCCCATGAGGAGGTTAAGTAAAATAACTGTAGCTCCTTACTGAAATACAAGTAGGATTCATAAAAGTGATTGCTGCCAAGAAATGTATCAACTAGTGTATCAAATTATATCAGATTAGAGACACATTTTAAGATTTTTTTTTTATAAAATATCACAGAACAAAATTAAGACATTACCTTTAGTCTCAGGTTTCTTTAGGGCAGAGTTCTGTCCACATCCTTTTGTTATGCCCCTTTCAGAAGAAATCTTAATAGTGTTAAGAACTCCTGTCTGCAAGAACAAAACATTGCAAGTGCATGGGCTATCATAGAACATGTACAGACGAGTCAATAGGATTGGTAAAGCAATGAAATACCTTCACATTCTGGGTTCTGATAGCTTTGTTTCCTGCTGGCTCTGCTTTTGTCATAGACCTTGCAACTCTTGGAACACCAGGGGGAGCTTGCTGAAAGGGCCAAACACCAATATTTTAACAAATACCATAAACCCATCTTTATATGGCCCACAGATAAAAGGGATGGCATACCCTTTCTTTTGGTTTTACTTTGGCAGTATGCTGAGAGCCCCACACTGGAGGAAAGGTCACATCTGGTTTGTAGATTCCACATTTAAAAACACATTTGGCTGCCTTTTCACGTTGCTCTTTTAGTTTTCGTAGTTGCTTTTCCTCCTTAAAGCGCTGCAGAAGATCACGACGTTGCTTTAGGTACTCTTTAGACTTTCCAACTATGTATAAACAGAAAATATATACCTTCATTTATTTGGATAAGTAGGAGTTGTCAGACAGTCTGCGTTATAGATGCCCAATCAGGGTGAGCCAGCATGCAGAGTTTTTACATATTTATATATTATGGGCTTTTGATGTGCCTTTTCCTTAAATTGTATCTGTACTTTATAGAGTAAAGAAAATACCATATATTTTAGGTTGAAATCATATTTCCCCATTCAAAAATAGGTCAAATCAGAAAAAAAACCAAATCTCTAAAGTCATCTAGCGGAATACAGCTATGCTCAAATGTTTACATACCCCTGGCAGAATTTAATAGGTTGACCCTTTCTGGAAAATAGGAGTTATTCTGCAAGACAACATTCTGTGGTATTTTTGGCCTGGGATGTTATTTATTGGTCAGATTAAGCCATCTATCATCACAATATTGTGTGTGTCATTTAATTATCATAATGGTAATGAAAAACACACAGATTGCATTAATTAAAAGTTTACATATCCTTTAATGTTTGGGCTGATAATATACAAAAATTCGACACGTATAGGTTGAGAGGACAATAAAGGATTAGATTTAATTTCTGCTCAAACCATATGGAGGATGTCAGTCATCACAAAGCTAAGTGGGTAAATGGCAGTTCTTTTTTTCTTAAAAGAAAGCTCACTGATGACTGAAATTAATGCTTCATAACAATAAGAATTTATATTACTATGACTGATGCCATTTATTTATGTGACTGTATATATATATATATATATATATATATAACATTTCCTTTAAAGAAAAATGTACATTAAACCCTAGTGCATTGATTGCAGGTGATTTGATCCAACTTACCCACAGTAGTTTCCTGAGCTTTCTCATTGGTCTCCTCCAGAGGTGGAAGTTCACACTCCTTCAGCACTGAAATATTGGTATCGGTCAGTGACAACCCCCTGCATTTTTTAAACTCGTTATGTCGGTTTTCCTTTTGAGTTACGGATTTATGATGTGCAACTTTTGCTCTTATGTTTTCAGTGCTCAAATCCTTCTTATATCTACCAGTAAACTGTGTGCGGGTTTCCATTATTCATATATGTTGCAAAAACCTGAAATGTAAGATTACAAAAAAAAGAACATCTAAATTCACATTGTTCATTTCTCCCTTTTGCATTGGTTATTTTAGGTCGTGGCAGAGCAGAGCCCACAGTGTGAGCAGTTGTACGACAATGCAATAGGCACTGAAATTCCACTCTTTGACTATAACCTTATTTCAGTTGGTTGCACAGCATATAATCTTTCTTATTCTTCTTCTTCATGTATTGTCTATAGGGCCAGGCCATGGTGCCATGCAAAGTAAAGGGAGAGGCCAAACAAATAAAAAGCAGCTTTTTCACTCTACTGCACCTGGCCAGGAGCCACAAGCTGTACTTGAAAGGTGGTACTCCTACAGCAATACCCTGTGGCAGTGCATTTTCCAGCAAACAATAACACCAGCACAGAGTCTAAAGTAAGCAATTCTAATTCTTTCAGGCCCTTTCTCAGCTATTTTGACTTCCACATGCCTGCTGGCTGTATACTATACCATACTTAAAGGATAAGTAAACTTCAAAAAAAGTGAATGTAAAATTGATGAGGGCCCTATTCTAAGCACGTTTGCAATGTACATTCATTATTTTTAATTCCAAGATATTAAAGGATCCGTGTACTGTTAATATGAATGAACATTGTAACAGCATTGTTACACCAAGTAGTCAAGGAAGTTATCAGGGCTGCTCTGATTTTCTTCTGCTTAGGAAAGAAATTACTCTAAACTCTAAAAAAACAGCAAACCAGCCTTTTTCTTACCCGTGACAACTTCCTTGACTACTTGGTGGGCATACTAGTCAGAAAATGACCAGCAGGTGGCGGTGTTGTAACAAAATTCAGTCATATTAACAGTACATGTATCCTTTAATATCTTGGAATTAAAGGGAAAAAAAAGTGCTTGGAATAGCACCCTCATCAGTTTTACATTCACTTATTTTTAAGGTTTACTTATCCTATAAAGGTAATTTTATGACAAACCATATCATAAAATAAAGCATTTTAATGAAAGAACTATTTACCGTAGTTATAAATGTTCAAGCACTCGCTAATCTTGATGTTAATGTAAAGTGGATTAAATCTGGCCTAATAAAAGCAATTTAAATTACATCCTAGTCAATAGAAGCATCTGTTCTATTGCTGGTTTTTTTTTTTTTCTTCACAAAAACAAAAAACAAACAAGCGGAAAAGCAATTTACATGCAAAATGTAGCCGTACTGATCAATGTGAAATAATTACGTCACCAGCATACAACGCAATCCATCTTGCAAGAGTTTGCCAATATACGCTGCATATTTTCAAAGTTGATTTCTAAACCTCTGGATCCCATAAAGTTTAATATGGCATCTCCTTGGAAAAATGGCATTTCAGCTGAAAAATGCAAATACTGGAATTGCGTGGGAGATGTTGGCTTGCAAGCTCCCCATGGTAATTGCTATAGTGCCTATTCTTATTTTCAGTAGGGCTTAATTTTGTGAGTTTTTATGCTCGAATTTGCGGTTTTAAAAAAGGCAATATAAAAAAGCCCTGTGTGACCTCGTCCTAAGCCAGGTGATTAATAAACTGGTGAACAAGTACACATCTTCTTATACATTGTTTTAAAAAATAAAAAAAAATGTTTAAAAAAATTAATAATCAGAACCAGCAATACAGAAAGGGGTCAATAAATGTGGCTTTAATTAAATTGAAAATCTTTAATGAACAAGTAAATTGCTTCAAAAGCACCCAGGTGATGGAGTGAATGCCTTAAAGAATCTGCATGTGGTGGTAAAACTAGGGTCATATGGCTTACACAAAAACAAATGAGCCGAGTCTACTGCTATCCGCCGATACACCAACAGTTTAATCGTTCCTCTCAACCAAAAGTTCTGTATACATGATTTAGCGAGTGAATTAGACCTTATATACTTTACCTTGACTTCAAACAAATTATCCAAGGAATTTTACTAAGTATGCAAATTACTGCAATCTACAAAACAAGTTCAACAGGACTTCTCCAATTATGACCAATTTTTCAGTTCCCAAACTATGAGGAAGCCCCGCAGAGTTTTTCTGCTATGGAGCTGTGGCTGAACAAAAAATTACCCAATGGTTTCCTTATGATCTAAACTAAGGGAGTCTTGAAAAATGTTGGCCCTCCAAAAGGGAGCTTGAATCAACAAAGCCAGGGGAATAATTAGCCAGGGTAACAGATCACATAATGCTACAAAAAGTTCCTCCCATTTCATAATGGTAATGGCACATGGGAATTTTTGTCACCTGTGGTAAATCTTCACTCCAGTGGGCTACAAAGAGATGCTACACAGGTGTGGTTTCCTGCACAGCACTCGTATCTGTTAACTCGGATTTGCTGGGGCAGTTTTCAAAATTACACTCCAAGTTTTCTTATAGACGTATTTGTTTATGTAAACTTCTACCAGAAAAAAAGTAACACTTATCTAATTAAAGTAACACTTTTCTAATTCCTCCAAGCATATGTCTCTTCCCACAGAAGCCAGGTGTCAGATTTAAAGTTATAACTAGTATATATTTTTGGGTGGGGGCTCCCATTCAGAGTAGATGTTTTAGAGCTCTAATGAGTGCACAAACAAAAACTAAAGAAAAGAACAGATTTTGGAACAAATTGGTGATGTTAAAAGTGTGAACTCTATTACATCATCAAGTCTATAACAAGACTATCTATCTATACTGTCTATATCGGACAAACAAAATCTGAATGAAAAGCTAGATGGCAAGAGGGGCACAGTGCAGAGTAAACTGATCTCAGAAATGGTTCAGAATTATAAACAGATCATATTTAGAAAAGTTCGTATTTCATTATGATGCTTATATTAAATTATTACAACAGTTCCTAAAACTACAAGTGCAGGGTTGAGTTCTACGTGGAACCAATTTGTTAAACCCGACCTGCATTCTTACCCTCTTGGAACCACTACCCAACCTGAAAATATCCTCAACCCCATCTGCGACCCACTGATCATCAAGAAACAGGAAGTGTAAACTGGAAGTGACATCATTAGATGTAGGCTTGATGATAAAAAAAAAAAGAAAACTGCCCTATTGAGAAGACCCGCTACCCACAAATCCACAGAACTGTGTCTATACCCACACCTGAAGCTTCAACCCGCAGGTTAGGCCTGGCAACCTGAGGGTTCTGGCAAATGCCAGAGGGGCTGCTATAAGGTCCCATATAAAGTATTTAAAGGGCTGGTGGGGGCTTTTTGGGCCTCTATTTTGGGCTGACTGGGCCTATGTGTACCTGAAATGCCATGGCTATTTTAATTCTCAGTCCAGTCTGCTGCAGGTTACCAATTTTTTTGTCGGTGGCTGGCCTGCTGCAGGACTTTAGCACAGGGAACCTAAAAAGTTTGTCAGAAGCTTTTCTGACACTCATGAGTGCAACTAATGTACAACATAAGCTTACATGGCACCGACATATTTTATTGTTATATGGGAACGAATTACAGAATAGTATTTGTTATGGGGACCAAATTTAATTGAAACAGGGTACCGGGCTTCAAATTATGAGCAATGGGCCCATGTGCATCCAACGAAAAAGATATCCAGCACACGTTTAATGCTTCAGGGGTTGCTCCCGTGTTTAAGGTCTGTCCAACAAGACATTAAACACATGGACAGACATTAAACACGGGAGCAACCCCTGAAGCATTACACGTGTGCTGGATATCTTTTTCGTTTGTTGCCTAACTGGAGGTGCCGTCCTCCTAATTCCATGCACCGTGCAGTATTTTGTTTGAGAGGCCAGGTGTGCGTGTGCATCTTTTTGCCTAACCCATGTGCATCCACCAATAAGCCAGACTGACATACCTGCTATAAGAGCAAAATCAGGACTAAACGAAAAATGGGACAATGTCAGTACAAGCATGCAAACCTGAATTTTAAAAACCAGTTTGAGGTGGAATGCATGAAAGAGGTGGAACACTATTTCAGCAATACACAGGGGGGCTGCTAAAGATCACCCCATAGCAAATATTAATCAGGTTGACTCTAGGGTCTACACTGCACCTAGGGTTGCATGAAAAAAATACCGGCCTTCCTATATATTTATCTTTTCTTCCTATTAATAACATTGGGATCCGCCATCAAATATACTGGCCAGGTGGCAACTCTAAATGCACCCTGTGTGTGTCTATTAGACGCCTCCTAGAATAGTCAAAACAACACAAATCCAAAAAGGCCAAACTAGAACCAAGTGTCTTACACCACTTCACTGTATGTACACAGTAAAATCATGGGCACGCCCCCTACAATAGGAAAAAACCAGCAGCACATTTGGAAAGCAGTGTATCAAATGACTTTATTGTGGCCACAGAGACACAAACAGTGCAGCCAATAAACCACTGCCTGTAATGGGAGTTCATAAATAATGGTATCCCCGGACAAAAATAAAATCTGCAGCGCTACTAAGCGTTTGTCTAGCAGCTCTCTATGACATTCTGAGAAAGTGACAGTGATTCTGGTAACTTGCTCCGAGAATACAGACACCAACATACCAGTCAGTGATGCACGGCTATTTAGTTGCTGATACGCTACAGCAATAAACGAAAGGTCCCAATAGAAGTCAAAATGACCCTCTACTTTTCGGGAGCCCATTTCCTTCTATAAAACTTATCTGCATAAACCAACTCACCTGTAACCCCCACCCGATCAAAACAACCCCAGTCGTCAAACTCTATGACGTTTCTACGATACTGTCTGGTCGCGCAAATTCAAATCACCGGAAGTTGCCACCAATTGGACGAGAAATCGTTCTAATATTGGTGGAGCCTCATTCCGGTATCCGATTGGCTGCTTAGACTCGACCAATTGTTGCTTTATAGAGAATAATGTCCGCGCTGGATGCGCTGATCACGTGATCGGTAAGACCGTTTAATTGGCAGGCGCGTAGCAACGCCTAATGAAAACGATGGAGCCGTCAATTGTGATAAAGAATGCAGTATTTTTTTTTATTTTTTTTTACGCTCAATTCGATGTGAATTATGTGATTACAGCCCGGATTGAACAGTTTTTCCGTTTTGGTTCATCAGGAACACAGGGTTGTTGTCAGAAATCCCAGGATCATGTTCTACAACAAAATAATATGGGGCCAATGGCTTTCCGATTACAAGACATAGCTCCCAACATTCAAACAATGGAAAGCGGGACAATAAGCGGTGCCACGCTTTGACCACGACCATTTTGATCCCCCCCCACACACACAAATTGCCACATCTATTTTACAACATTTGCAGGTTATGAATGTTTGGACACATTTCTGGGAGTTCTAGAAAGTTAATTGCCCTTTAAACTGCTAGTCAGTTCTCCCAAGAGGCCTGTATATGGTTACAGTTTCAAACTATTACAAAAGTATCTAAGCTCAGCTGCTGGCTGTTTTGGGCTCTCTGCCAAAAGTCTCTTATTTTAATTAAAAGAAAAGATACCCTGCAAACAATGTAGGTCTCTATAAAAAAAGATATTGCAAAATAGCTCATATGTAAAATCCTGCTTCAAGGCCAAACTGGGACGCCGGGACAAAACCCGCTAGGCCCCCACCGGACCAGACCCCCTCTCCCAACTCTATAAGACTATCTCACATGATTGCGGCGCCTCTAGGTGGCTCTTTCTTGCGCATGCAAGCGGCGCTTTAGCGCAGCTCTTTTTCGCGTGTGCGCACTGCTTAGGGTTGCCACCTTTTCCTGAAAAAAATACTGGTCTTCCTGTATATTTATCTTTTTTTCCTATTAATAACATTGGGATCAAACATCAATAAAAATACCGGCCAGGTGGCAACCCTAGCACTGCTCCATACGTGCATGCACAAGGTCTCTAGGGGGGCCCTGGACAGGAGTCCCGGTGGACCCTGGGCCCCCAGTCTGACCCAGCCCTGCTTCATGTAAATAACCAATTTTCATAATAATATACTTTTTTAGTAGCATGTGCCATTGGGTAATCATAAATAGAAAACTGCCATTTTATAAAATGAGGGCAGCCTCCTGGGATCGTAGCAGTAAAGGAACTGGCTGGGGGCACCCAATGCAGCCAGCCCCCCCCCCCTCCTCCTCTGTGCAGAATCCGCTGTGCAGAATTTCTTTGTGGCTGCAGCTGACTCAATCTGCTGGTGGGCCCTGCAGGGTTGTGGGCCCAGGCCCAATTGCACCCTCTGCTTCCCTGGTAGTAACACCACTGGATTGTAGGATTCAGTCAGGGTTGCCACATTTTCTTGAAAAAAATAGATTTGCTTATTTTTACCTTTCTTTTAATAACATTGGGAGCAAGCGTAATGTTTACCGGCCAGGCCGGTAAAATACCGGCAAGGTGGCAACCCTAGTTACAGTTAGAGTTGTAGTATTTCTGGTCAATTGATTTATATGCACACATTGTGAGAGGAAGTGGATACTGACATTTCATGGCATTATACATAGTTACAGGCAGGGTGTAGCCTCATTCCGGTGTACAATTTGCTTGAGGGGGCACAGGGCGGAGGACAGAGTGCTCAAAAGCAGAATTGTCCTGACTAAACACTTGGCCACCCTGCAAGTACCTCCAAATACTTGCACCCAAACTGGTGCCTCTATCTAGGGCAGACTTCAGGCCTGTTTTTTCTCATGGTGCCCTGCCAGCCCAGTCCAATCATGGATTGAAGCTACTCTATGTCTGGCCCTTATGAGTCTGGGCAACCAAGTTGAGTAGGAGAAACAATAGCCTATCTTCAAAGCTGTTCCATTGTGACGTTCTTGCTCTTTCTGAAAAAACATGAAAAAATAAATTTATTGGTTCAAGAATAAAATATTAAATGCAATGTACACTGTGTAATTTAGTAATTAAAACTATACCATAAAAACCAGGACAGAATTTACCTCAAACATGTAGCCAATTCAGTTTCCCCCTTTAGATCAAGAAAAAAAAAAACATAGATTTTCTTGATTAAAACATTAAAGGAGACATGTTGTGAAAATAATAAGAATCTGTAAGTGCATTATACTCATAACATAGTAAGTTAGGCTGAAAAAAGACTCGCGTCCATCAAGTTCAACCTTTTTTTTTTTTTTTTAGTTTTAACTGCCTAACTGCTAGTTGATACAGACGAAGGCAAAAACCCCATCCTAAGCCTCTCCAATTTGCCTCAGAGGGGGAAAAAATTCCTTCCTGACTCCAAAAAGGCAATCGGACTAGTCCCTGGATCAACTTGTATAATGAGCTATCTTCCATAACCCTGTATTCCCTCACTTGCTAAAAAGCCATCCAACCCCTTCTTAAAGCTATCTAATGTATCAGCCAGTACAACAGTTTCAGGGTGAGAATTCCACATCTTCACAGCTCTCACTGTAAAAAAACCCTTCCGAATATTTAAGCGAAACCTCTTTTCTTCTAAACGGAATGGGTGACCTCGTGTCACCTGGAAAGACCTACTTGTGAATAAAACATTAGAGAGATTATTATATGACCCCCTTATATATTTATACATAGTTATCATATCACCCCTTAAGCGCCTCTTCTCCAGCGTGAACATCCCCAATTTGGCCAGTCTTTCCTCATAGCTAAGATTTTCAATACCTTTTACCAGCTTAGTTGCCCTTCTCTGTACCCTCTCTAATGCAATAATGTCCTGTTTGAGTGAGGGAGACCAAAACTGTACGGCATATTCTAAATGTGGCCTTACAAGTGCTCTATAAAGTGGAAGAATGACCCCCTCCTCCCGTGACTCTATGCCCCTTTTAATGCAGCTCAAGACCTTATTGGCCCTTGATGCTGCTGACTGGCACTGCTTGCTACAGCCAAGTTTATCATCTACAAGGACTCCAAGGTCCTTTTCCATAATGGATTTGCCTAGTGCAGTCCCATTAAGGGTATAAGTGTCTTGAATATTCTTACATCCCAGGTGCATGACTTTACATTTATCAATATTGAATCTCATTTGCCACTTAGCTGCCCAGATTGCCAGTTTGTCAAGATCCTGTTGCAAGGATGCCACATCCTGGATGGAATTAATTGGGCTGGATATTTTTGTGTCATCTGCAAACACAGATACATTACTTACAACACCCTCCCCTAAGTCATTAATGACTTTAACTATAGAAGGAATGTGCTTAAAAAATATGTGTTTTGGGGGATTTATTGAAACCACAGACACTGAGCTTTTTGTCCCATATGCAGTTGAAATCAATGCAGCATTAGAAGCAACCACATGTGCTGGAAAGTTCCATTAATTGCCAAAGATATTACCCTAAAACCCAACTAGCCCTGTCCATATGTTCCGTTTATTGCTGCCTCCTTTCCCAGGCTATGCAGGGGAACCAGCGGAACTCAGAAGACTACTCTATAGGATAGGAACCAATTAGCATCTAGGTTGACCAGCTAGAGTTCTGAATCCCATTCATTATTGCCTACAGGATTAGGTTTTTTTTTACATATCCTATATGTCTCCTTTAAAGGATAAGTAAACCCTTAAGATAACATAAGATAAGAAATTTAGATGAGACCCACAACCCAACCCGCAGACATTTATTCCTGCACATGAAAATCCTACCCTCATTCAGCAGGGTACCCGCTTTTTTTGCGGGTGGCCCGTTGGTACCCGACCCCCTGCAAGATTCTATAACTCAGTCCCTGAGTTATTCAGTGACAGGAAAAAGAAACCAGGGCATATTTGGAATCACAGATATTTATTGCTAAAGGGCTATGGTTGCCTTGGGCTGGTGCAAAAGCAGAAAACGTACAACATTTCTAGCCTACTTCTTTGGTTACGCTTTACTTCTCCTTTAATGTGTGGGATGAAGCAGTGAGGTGAAAACTGTTGCCCACTGTAAAGCTGCCCATACACATTCAGATTTTATTCAATGTATGGCAAATATTTGAATATCGATGATATGTTGTAATGCAACAATTTAAAACTAACATTCAGATAATAAAATTAAAGTAGGAAGACTAACAAAATCAGATGATGTTCTGGCCATTTAATTGACAGACAGCAATCATCCGTAAGTTATGTACTAGTCACCCATGGATATTGTCAGATAGGCAACACATGCATAGATATTATTGTTATCCAACAGAATTTTTTTAACCTGTCTGATCGACTAAATGACCAATTGGCATGGTACAAAAATTGTCAGGATGATTATTTGGAGCGCACACAGTCCCAAAATTGTACAATTGTTTGTTTCATACAATTATATCTGTGTGTTTGTGTATGTATGGCCAGCTTTATTCTGCTCTAGGTAACTCTATATATGTCCAAAAAGGGATTAGACTAGAGCACTGTGGTCTTAGTCTGAATGCCATTAGAGTAAAATGTGGGGAGAAAACCTTCCAAAACACTTGTAAACAAGTCCAATTCTTAATGAGATTTGATCTAGCCTGACCAGATCTTTACCCAGCTGAACTTTGTTAGTAGCTTTTCTCAAACTAATAGGTATACGTGAACTGTTTGTGTTGTTCTGATGTTATGACATGATTAACCTCTACAGTGAACCTCTATAAGGTCAAGTTTAATGCCCCCGTTGTAATGAACCTGTAGGTGACATTAAGTGAGCATAGTAAGGACTGCATTTCTTGTGATGTAACTTTTTTTTTGTTTTTTAGCATGTATATGTTTCGAAAGGGCAGATTAACTGGCAAAACAAAACCTTTTTTTCCAATTTAGCTGCCTCCCCACAAGGTAAGTCAATCAGACACATTTACAGTAGCTTGTCTAATTAAATTGGTTTTATTGTTTTTCTGCTGAAAAGGAATTTTGCTGATACCTGTACTCATCCTTCTTTTTTTGGCATTCTACTACCGGGTGTAAGACCTTAGAGGCAGATTAGATCTGCATAAACATGCCCGAAAATTATTTATGGTGTGTTATAGTTATCTGGAAAGTAAATATTCCTGGCCTTAAAGATGAAGGAACTGCTTCCTGCATTCTACATCACCAAAAGGTAAGTTCTAGAATGCCGGATGTGTGCCTTCTTAGTGAAATAAGGTTATGCTGTACCTTATCCCAGTGACACCACGTGGGATAAGATCATTAACCATTTGCAAAAAGCATAGTTCAGGAGACATATTGTTGAGTAAGGCAAGCAGAGTTGCAGATTTCCAAGCACTGGTATCTTTTGTGAGCTTTATAGTGGTCATACACAGACTAACTTTAGAGTCATTGTGAGGTTTGGCAACTCAATTAATATTGTTCTAACTGCCCAGGCCAGTGGTCCAACTGCACCGATATGATTGGAAGTGAAAGGGAGCTGCTGTTGTATTGTACTCTAACCGTTGCTGCTGCCTCATCCATGTGTAAGTGTCAGGATCGCGCCACCCGGAGGCTTACCTTTAGCTCGGGGCGGTGCGTCCTCTCCTTCCCAGCGTAGCATCCACAATGGCGGCGCCCATAGCCGCTACGTGGATAGTGACGCCGGGTAGTGACGTCATCACGTCGCGCCTGACGTGATGACGTCACGGCACCCGGGTTTTGGCGCGAAATTCAAATATCTAAAGGGCTATTGTATGCCATTAATGGCGCCCAATTATAGGACCATTTTGCTATTGTTCCTGGGTGTTGTTTTTGATCCTGTTCCTGTATCTTTGACCTTGTTTGGACTTTGTTTTATTTTTGCCTGCTAATACAACCATTTTGCCTGGACCTTGTCTCGTTTCCTGCCTGATCCTTGCCAGTGTTATGCTATTGGACCTTTGACCCCTAAGCTTCCTCCTTGGTCCACTACTCCCCTAGGGTGCCTACTAGGCCTACTCTGACAGTAAGGAAAGCCTTAAGAAATGTCTTCCAAGTTAGTGATGGCTATGGTTGGGCATTAGCTTAATAGACAACATTTGTACTCTTTGTACATGGTCTGTGTCCTTATTTGTAACAGATCATTGTTATTTTCACGTATGAACACCTTACTGTGATTTAATTGTAAACAAATAGTATCCATTTAGTTCAAAGGCAGCTTTCATGCTTAAAAGACCTGTCTAATTTTTTGTTATACTAAAATCTACAACAGTTCTGGAGTGTTGGCATTTCTGCTTTTTTACAGCAGGGTGCTAATTGTGCCACAGGTTATACTGGCAAGCCAGAGCATGAGAAAAATAATTTTGTGTAAATTATGGTATTTGGCTTGCATAGTTCACACCCTCTTATTAGTAGCAAGCTCCTCGCTACTTTAATTATCTTCAGCTAAATGAGTGTTTTAAGTATTTGAAAACTGACATCATTTTAGGTGTAGATACTTCTCACATGCTAAAAAGAGAATGGCCCATATGACAGAAATATACGAAATGACATCATGCAGCACAAACCTGTTTTAATGTAACTAGTGAATGTGTAGCAACAGTGATCCACTCTGAAATAAAATATCTATCAATTCAGAGCATTTTTTATTTGCTTATGCAAGAATCTCTGTAATTTGTTAAATTTTGTTTTGCTGTTCAACTTTGCTCTCTTCTAGTTAAAATAAAGCCTAGTAAGAATTCCTATTGGGTCATTCCTCATCTAAGGATCCCTGGTTGCTCCCTGTGGTCTGAAATTCAGCATATCTCCTATTGTGTCGGCTCCTTTTATGACTTCGGGTCTTTCCGCCTCTTCAGGACTTCGCAAACGTTCGGCACTTCCGCATTCTGCCGCAGGATCACAGAGTGGCGAGCACTCCCTACTGCACTCGTAAGGGGCTCTTTGAAGATTGCAGTGCTGCCGGGCCCCCTTCAGCCCCGGGCTGGGACACTTGTCCCCCCCTGATGGCGGGCCTGTTGATGGTTGATCTCAATGTTTTTTAATAGGGAAAAAACTTAAATGCATAGGAAGGCCAGTATTTTTTCCTAGAAAAGGTGACAACCCTATCAGCAGGTTGCAGGTCCAGGTTGCGGATAAGGTACTAGCGGGGAGGGGTCGGGTAGTGGGTCCAGGCAGGTAAGAATGCAGTTTCCGGGTTTCGGATTGCATGTTGCAGGTCCGGGTTGCAAAAAATGGACCCACACAGGACTCTAATCTCTGGTAATTTTATTAAAGGAGTTAACTGCTTAAAAAGAATGTTTTCTCTGTATTGTATAGGGTTTTGGGATGAATAAATTAAACCTAATTTTTAAAAACTTTTAATCACCATTCACCAAGCAAGCAAGCAAAACTTATACATCAACATATAAAATGTATAAACTCTATTATTATGTATTGATAGTAAGGTAGAATTATCAGCTAAACTAAGCTTCTCCTAGATATCCCAGACACATACCTTAAGTCAGATGGAAGAGATGTGCCGCCTCTATTTTTATATGAAAAGATTATTATTATTTTAACGTTTTTAGAAAGCGACAACATATAAAACAGAAACAAGAGGTAAAGAGGGCCCTGCTCAAAAGGGTTTACAATCTAAAAGGAGGTTTATGAGACATAGGGGAGTGGATATGATGTTTAAATGTTAATATTTATAGTCCACAGGTTGGAACTAAAGTTCAGTACTTATGTTATTAGTTGAAACAGATCTATTACACTGTTTCTAATTCTAGCAGCACTATACACTGTATCTTATATAGCAAATACCTAGAGGCAAGCCATTAATTTCCTTCATTATGTGTGCATACAATGGTCTCACTAGGATTTGCGCATGCTGAGTTCATTAGTCATACATTTAAAACAGGAATCACCTGGGGCAATCTTATATGTACTCTGAGAAGAATTTCTGTCCATCATATTTAGTATCCTTTTAAAGAACAAGGAAGCCCTGACTCACTGAAGATTGTAACCAGAACCTGTGGACATTGCTGAACTACAGTGGGGGGAGGGAATCAGTTGAACTAGGCTGGCGGGATACCAGGTAAAAACCTGGTAGGCCCTGGCCCTCGTGGGCCCTACCAGCCCAGACCCGCACCTGTTTTCAGTCTGTGCTACCCCCCGATCTTTACAATTATGCCTCAACTACAGGACAAGTATGCAAGGGGCTGGAGTGGGGTGTGATTGAGGCTGGGAGCCTGTAGGGAGGCAGAGCCACGGGGGGGGGGGGGGGGGGGGGGGGGGAGGGTGCCACTGTGGTGGAAGCCCCAGTGGGCCTCTGACCCACCAGTTCAACTCTGGAGGGCATTAACAAAAGTGGTGATTTTCAGGGACATATTTATAAAGGTTTTTTTTTTTTAATTGTATAAAAAGTTATGTAACATAAAAGTGATATTTATTGAGCTATATGTGTATTTTGATTTACTAATCACGGAAGTGGAGTGAAGTAAAAAGGTAGCAAGAATTGAATTTGGTATTGAAATGTTGTTAGAAGAACATCAGACTCACAAATAAGCCTAAAGCTGGCCACACACTGACTGTTTGCTGAAGTCGCCATACAAACAGATCTGTCTGTCTGACTGCATCAATACTCCCATGTGCCTCGAAACTGAGGTTTTCAAACCTATCTGATCAATATCTGGGCAATTTTCAGCAAGATATCTGTCAGGCAAGCCCATTGGTGCGCCCCATACATGGGCCAATAAGCTGTGTACTTTATTTGGATGGCCTGAGTCAGAAGCTTGTATCGGCCCATGTATTCCCACTTAAAAGGTGGGATTTTGTTTAAATATTTGTTCATTTGCCTCCAAACAAGTGGAAGTCAGCTTGACCACCAATAGGCTGGGCCAAATCGAGATGTTCTTTCAGTTCTCTGGCCTGTCATCGGATTATAATAGGGGGTTAGGGTCAGCTTAATTTACGAATTCTGTGTTTTTATACACTTTCAGGTCCAGACCAGGCCCGGACTGGCAATCTGTGGGTTAGGGCAAATGCCAGATGGGCTGCTATAAGGTGCCATAGAAAGTCAGTATTTAGTGGGCTGGTGGGGACTGTTTGGGCCTCTATGTGGGCTGATTGGGCCTCTGTGTACCTGAAATGCCAGGGCCTATTTTGATTCTCAGTCCAGTCCTGGTCCAGACTCACAATCTGTGGGTTCTGGCAAATGCCAGAGGGGCTGCTATAAGGTCCCATAAAAAGTCAGAATTTAGTGGGCTGGTGGGGGCTGTTTGGGTCTCTGTGGGGGTTCATTGGACCTCTGTGTACCTGAAATTGCATGGCCTATTCGATTCTCAGTCCAGACCTGTACACTTTGGTGGTAGACTGTAATTCTGGACCCACTTTATGAATTTAGAGAAGTATTTTAGAATCAGACAAATTCATCAGAAAATCTTACATGAATTTGAAGTCGGGTTAAGAGTTCTGATGTTGTAAACAAAATTGTTCTGGTGTTAAATATATCAGATTTGGAAAGATGGCGTTAAAGTGGCAAAATTTTACCCTAACTTTTTGATGTCAAAGGGATTTATCAGTATTGAAGCATTTAAAAAAGTAGTGTAAATACAATTGTGAGTTTGTAATTCAACGATTTTGTAAATGTAAAGAATATTTTACTTCAATTTAATGCCCACTGCCTTATTTATTTCCACCCCACCCATAGGCTTCCTCAATTAGAATCAGTGGAAAAAGTTCAAGCAGGGAAGATATGATTAAAATCAATGTAAACACTGGTGTTCCCTATGAGGTGGATTTTTTTATGTGTTAAATTGCATCACATTCTGTGTCCTGATCTTATTCTTCTAATGGAAAAATACATAAGCTGACTCTATATTTTCAAACATCGCCTATAAAACATTTAGAACAAGGTTTGAGAAGAACAGTTTTAAATGTGTAAAATAACCCTTTTAATGTGAAATCGAATGGTTTGTGTGTAAAGCTGGCCATAGACGTAACAATTTCGTTCGTTTCAACACACACGTGTAGAGCTGAATCGTCAAAAATACAGGTAGAAACAATAGAATTCTACTTGTATCTGACGATTCAGCACTAACAATGGCCGATGTTCAGGGAGCTTTCAAAGGCATCCGATCAAAATTTTCCGTCCAGTCCGATCAACCAGCCGACCGATATCTTAATCCTCTGACGATATCGGTCGGCTCATTTCCCACCATACACACACCGAATATCGTACGAAAATTTGTTTCGTACGATATTATCTGTGCGTCTATGGCCACCTTAAAGAGATTCTGACACCTGAAGTCAAACTCTTTTTTACCTCTATTATAATAACTGGCTTTGAAATCTACTTCTAACTTTGCCATAAGGTGTTTGCATGATGCTTTTACATTACCTGTCTGATCCCCCATGTTCCTGTATGAGGGGGCTGCCATATTTGTGCACCCAGCATCTGTTATCATTAGAAACTGTAACTAACAGACTGAGATGGGACTGTTAGGCTGGCAAAGTAAGAGTGTCAGGGTGTCAGACAGTCAGGCTTAGAAATTTCAGCTAACAGTTATATACAAAAACAAACCTCTCAGCAAAAAATGATCAACATGACCTATAGGTAACAATTAATGTACATTCATATGTTAAAATTAATTTTTTAGTGTCAGTATCACTTTAAGGCACAAGTGGAAAGCGGGACTTTAGCAAGGTATACAGACTGCAGTATAAGCAGCACATCTTTCTTTGAATCATAAGGGCACACCCCAGAGCATTAAATAACAACATATGCTTGCTACAAATCAGGGAAATATTTTAGAACACAAATGAAGAATGTCAAATTACTTTAACTTTTGCTTCCTGTCTGGTGAATATCTGGCCTATGTGTATTTGGTGAATGAAAGAAACTTTGTGTGTGTGTTACAGGGGTCTTGGGCAAGACAAAACTTGTTAAGCAACCTGCCTTCACTGGCAAACTCAACGTTTGATGCAAAATGGAACATAAGCAGTGTGCAAGCAATACCAGTCATAAACAAAAATAAAAAGTGGGACTGTCCATCAAATGGCCATTACAATTGTTTTTGAACACCTGACAGTTTATTCACTCATCGGATTGTGCTTCCACTTTATGTTTGCCTGTATTTGTATGTATTTATTGCACTGTTTGTACCATTATTTAGTTATGTAAAAATGCACACTGCTAGCCTAGCATAATTAAATGTATTTATAGCTCTCTTATTTAAATATTTGTTTCTTAATTGAATAAAGAATGGTTAGAATTTGGGAAAACAGATATGTTATACAAAATTTGTGTACCACCTTTTTAAAGTTTAATGACTGTTTTAATAAAACCACTATTGTAGGTGTATGTTTATAAGCTGATGGCATATTAGGCATTATTTTGAACTGACTGAAAATGTAAAAAAAAAAAAATCACCTCTCTTGGTATCTTCCTTGGTACTTGGCACACAACTGGGAACATGCCTCAAAGTTCCCATAAAACCCATTTCAGCCTGAAAATTTTCATTTGGGCATTTCAGACTGAAATGTGTCTGAACCTTAGGTTTCAGGCACTTCCAGTTCAAGGTCATGGGATCCACTGGTATTGGTTTGTGGCAATGTTCAACCAGTCAAAATACCAGGAATTGAGATGTGTCACAAGCAGGCCCGGACTGGCCATTTGTGGGTTAGGGCAAATGCCAGAGGGGCTGCTATAAGGTCCCATAGAAAGTCAGTATTTAGTGGGCTGGTGGGGGCTGTTTGGGCCTCTATGTGAGCTGATGGGCCTCTTGTGTACCTGAAATGCCAGGGCCTATTTTAATTCTCAGTCCAGTCCTGGTCACAAGTGCCTTAGGCAATATATCTTATATTGGCAGAGCAAGAAAAAGTTGAAAGTTATAAGAAGTTGTCCATGTGGCAGTGGTTATTGCATTGGGGTAATAACTCCAAAGGACAATATCACTATGAAGATTTTCATTCATCCAGGTCATGGTATATCTAGTATAAGTAATTCTAAAACAACTAGACTTGCTTTGTACTCCTTGAAGACTGCAGTTGAACTGAAGAAGCTTCTTGGATGAGTGAAAGTGAAACGTCTTCTATGATTACTCATTGCTCATAGCAAGTCCAGTTGTTTTAGAACTATTTATACTACTTATACAAGATACTCTAAAGGACCTTTGCCTCTCACCCACTCAGCACCTCCTATTTGTACAACATCAAAGACCCTGTGTATAAAACTAAAAGTAGTAAATTAATGAATCCGTTTTTTTTCCAGCATTGCTGTGCATATACAAAACTTCAACTGTTTTATGTTGCTATGACTTCAACACATTGTTGACTTTTACTGTTTTTTGTCAAGTCACCCTTTTTATAAAGATCTTGATCAAGATATCCTTGACATTTGCTTGTCAGTTTAGGCCTGATTAACTTCCATTGTTTCCTGTTGTAGTGTCAAGAATGTATTTTTTGGATGGCATCATTATTTTCCCAGCAGTTGCTAATTTTCAGTAACATTTTATAAATCAGTTTCCATTATTAAACTGACAATGAAGTTTTTGAAGTTGTCTAAACAGCATATTCAGCAATGGAAAATGGCTAAGTGCACCAATGTAGTAAGCTTGAGTATTGAAATTCTACATAAATCAGGCTCAGAGTAAGAGCTACAAAAATGCCTTTTAGAATCCAACTCGTAAAGCACTTTTCGGCTTGCCAGCCAAAACTTTTCAATTCGGGTATCCATATTAAAATCAGAACAAAGCTTTATTATCCAAAAAG
>CM044445.1:88804310-88830917 GCA_024363595.1 Xenopus borealis | reverse complement strand
GGGGGGGGGGGGGGGGTTGGCATAATCCCTTTATTTTCTATTTTCCACCCTATTCCCCATCCGGGTATGTCAGATTCCTACATGCTACTAAATTCACATAGACAATTGTGAAGTGATTTCTGTATGTTGCTGGCATGTTAAGTATTTATATATTCACCTTGCAGCTAGCTTATTGTAGTTGTCATGGAGACCACTGCTAAATAGGATATCAAATGGTAGTGTTTACTCCTGTACCTGTTATCTGGCAATAATAATAATAATAATAATAATAATGCAGTTTGACTAAAAGCTCCCCCAGAAAAGGCTCCATCATTCCAAACCGGATAAGGCTAGAGCGTTGAGCTCATGTGTAGCAAGCTGTCGCCTGGCTGTGCTGCTTCATCCCATTCACTGGAACTGGCCCATGTCGTGTTTACTCAGGCACAAGTCAGGCAGGCTGCTTGCATAATTGTGAGCACACGAGAGACCGGTATTTTTAGGATGTCTTGGGTTTGAATTCCTTCTCCAGTAGAACATCTTCCTTTCTAAAGGCTTATAAAACAATTGTTCTATCATTCTCTGCATTATAGTTAACTGCTATTCAGTGGTTGAGTGGAGCATACTGGGGATGATACAGGGCAGCCTTTGTGTCAAACCAGTGTTTTTGGTTCCAAGCAGTGGACAAAATAACCAACATTTAGGTTTATCAAGGGATGGACAAGATACTAGGAAAATAAGCTTTTTATATACAACAATGTTTTGTCACAGGGACAAAAGTTGCATTTGCCTGGTCAACAATGTATTTGTGTGTCCTGTGAAAATAAGTATAATTTCATTTAATATTTTAATACAACTTACTTCCTGATCCTCCCCTTCACCTTTTATGGGGACATTGGTCGTGTCCAGGCACTTTGTGTAATGTAACGTTAAGCTGCTGGACACTCGGCAATCTTGAAATGGGAACGAATCGGTATTCTTTTGCCTCTAGAGGGAATTTCAGCTGTAACTTGTTCAGTGCCGGGAATTAGGAGCCGGCTATAAAATCACTGTGCCATTATGAAGTGTCCATAGCAAAACACGCATTCCCTTGTTAAGTGGTTTTCTGAGTCATGCATGTGAGAGAATTGCAAGCTTTCGTTGAAAGCTCCATTGGGGCTGATGGTGATCAGAATCAGACTGCTCACACAGTGGAAATAAAAGTGAGAGGGTATATTTAGTTCCTATTCATTGTATCTTTTTGTATGTATGTGCCAGTCATTCATATAATGATGAAATTCAGCTGTACGGAGCAAACTTAGTTTTGTAGCAATTTGTCTTTGTCACCCTTTTAACTTATCCACTTTAATTTAGAATATAAGGACAGAAAACCACATTGTTGTTATGAGAAATGTAAGTATTTTGTCATTAGCAGTGCATGGGCCTAATTGATTCAGAGGTTTGTTTTTTTTGACTGAGTTCAATTTGGTGTTGGAAACTATATACCCCAACAGTCCAAAATGTTTGTCAGATGGAATAACTCACATGATTTTTTTCTTATTTTGAACCATCAAGCCTTAGTGTATTTGAAAGCAATGCATTGTATAGCATCGTAACCGTCCATGACCACTAAAAACAGGGCTGTCCAACTGACTGCATCCCTCCAGTGGATTTTATGGCACCCAATCAGTTCAAGGGCTCCATAGGATTCTGTACAAGAATAATGAGCCTACTACATGTAAAAGTCAAATAGCATTCATTTGTTCATGGTATCCTGCACAAATTGAAGCTGGTTAAAAATAGTTTTATTATGTTTCCCACGGGGAAGTTGTGCTATAATTTGTATCCTACTAGTGTTGGCCCGATAGGATAAGGTAAAACATGTTCTGCACTCTAATCTGTGTGTTAATGCTAATGGACCGTGACCCATGGCAACTGGCGTGTATATTTTTGTTTTTAAAGGGGAATTCAACCCCTCCCGCACTCACCCCTGTCCCCCCTCCCCTAAGTCGCTCCTCACCCCTGCTATGAACTTTGTGAACTTTCGGCGCATGCGCAATAGTACAAACCGGCAAATGCGTCTTACTGCGCATGTGCCGCTGAGCGCCAACGGTAGAAGACGTTGTGGACAAAGATGGTGACTGGGAACCTGGCTGGAGGGGACCTGCACTGAGAGGATAAGTAGTGACTTAGGGGCAGAGGGGAGAGGCCTACGGGGGCTCGGGAGGGTTGAATTCCCCTTTAATGACATGAAACTTGGGTAGTGTTCATTGGTCAGGTTGAAATTTCAACTGGCCCACCATGACTGCGCCCAACTGACCCATTTCTGACATAGGCGGAGTGGGTGAAAGTAAAAAAAAATAGTGGCAATCCATGTCTACTGTCAGAAGCAAGGGGCAATTGCTCACATTTCTATTGGGTAGATGCTTGATTGCATTGCATGTGGCCTATTTTGACATCACATATGTGATTGCCTTGAATGTGAAGTTATGGGAGAAGGCTTAATCCAATATTGTTTAGATGTCAGCATCTTTGAGAATGCATGTATGTGACATATGAGTTGTAAAGAGCAAGAAAGAAACTATATGTTGTGAATTAATGTAATAAAAGTTGAGAAGCAGCAGCACTCCAGTAACACTGACTCTGTGTCTCCACTCATTCTCTTTTACTGTTGCCACGGCCACACTGTGGGCTGTAACAGTTTTTTTGGGGCTTGTGCTACTGGAGGGCAGGACATAAGGTATTTTACTAGAAGTTACTGCTTCATCTACCTCGACATTTATATCCGGTAATTTCATCGTTCATTATTTGAAAGTGAAAAAAGCATGTATTGGGCATAATATATTTTATTTATTTTATGTTTCCTCACTAAGTATCTTCGGGCGATTCCGGAAATCGCTGCGCAGCGTGTGCACAGGCGCTGGCGCTTTATCACTTATACTAGCGGCAGACAGGGAGAAGGAAATTCGGGGAGATTGTCGCCTGCTAAAAACGCCAGGTGACAGAATCTCCCCGAATCTCCCTGTCTGTCCCTACCCTAAAACTGGAACATGAATGTAAATGACCAAATAATAGTCCAAGTCCTTAAATATATGGAGCAGAGACCTTATCCTATCTTTCAGCTTTCTTTAATAAATTATAACCACGGCACATGGCACAGGGTTAGCCAAGTATAGAATACCTTCCCTTTGTAGCCATGGCTTGGTTCAGTGGATAAACGTGCCCATGCTTGTGATCATAGTTTCTCTGGAAGTACAAAGTCTACAATTATACATGACTGCAGTGCATTCCTGTGCAGAACATGGACTCTCTGCCAGCATTGGTGTTTCCCTCTCTGACAGGCAAAACATGTAACCGCACAAACACATCTTGCATAATAACACTAATAAACTATAAAATATATCTTTATATACATTGCATGGTGATGTCACAGCTTGGTAATGAAAGATGTTGCATTTAGTTTAATTTGTTTTCAGCATTTCTGTGCACTCCCTTGTATAGTCCCTACAGGGAGGTGAAATACACAGAAAATCTAATCTATGGGATTATCGTTGAAAATGCCTGTGTGTACATGACTTTAAAAGACATGGCCGTAGAACTGTACTGTTTGTGTATTTTACATTAATAATTCACACTAAAATTCCTGAACCTGCAAGTGTATTTTTTTTTTTTAGTTGTAATATTGGTGTGTAGGCAGCCATCTTGGGTCATTTTGCCGGGTCATGTGGTTTCAGAAAGAGCCAGCACTTGAGGAGGGAACTGCTTTCTGGCAGTCTTTGTTTCTCCTATTCAATGTAACTGAATGTGTCACAGTGGGACCTGGATTTTACTATTGAGTGCTGTTTCTAGATCTACTAGGGAGCTGTTATCTTGTGTTGGGGAGCTGCTATCTGGTTCTATTGTTAGGCTGCTGGGGGGGGGGGGGGGGGGGGAGGGAGTGATGATATCACTCCAACTTGCAGTAAAGCAGTAAAGAGTGATTGTAGTTTATCAGAGCACAAGTCACAGCCCCATGCCAGATTTTAAAATGAAAAATAAAAAAATTGTTTTCTCTTTTGAGAAACGTATTTCAGTGCAGATTTTTTGCTGGAGCAGCACTATTAACTGACGTGTTTTGATTTTTTTTCCCATGACAGATTCTGCCTGCAGGAGGGGATCATGTGGGTCTGTGAAGGCTTCTTGTTCATGCAGGCCATGGTATATCAATAGTAATAAGTCAAATCAAATGGACTTGCTGTGTTTTATTTTTCCTTGAAGATCTTTCACTAGTCATCTGACTGGCTTTTTCAATTCAGAATGAGCTGTACAAAAAGATTTGTTGTTAAATACTCTGCAATCGACTGACTCCAATCAACATGGTCTGTTTAGTAAAACCAGTATGGGGTCAGGGACTTTGTGGAGTTGATTGTATTCGCATGATTGGAGGTATGAGGTGTGGAGGTGCTAAAACTGAATTGTATGTTTTTCCATTTTCACATATATGGTTTCTTTAGCCCATCTTTTGAACCAATCCTTTCCTCTGTCCAGAATGTGAACTTGTCTTCAAACATGTGTCCTTTATAGGATGTAGATACACAGCAGAGTCCTGACCAGAGGAGCTGACACTCCTGTGCTGTTCCAAACATTTGTGTAATGGTTGCTTGGTTTCTCACATATAAAAGAGCATTCCACACTGCAATGCATACACAATGTTACTCTTCTTATGCTTTGGTAGTGGGTTTTATTTTTTGGACAAACCAGTTGTTGTCTCTGTGTTGCTGGGTTTCAAGGAGACTGAGATGCTGTGTGAATCCCCAGAAATATATGGGAGGATTAAGTTCTTTTGTCTGTCCTGTTTTCCACCTTCACAGGTAGCTTTAGCAACTGGACAGCTGCTGTATACACGGCTATAATAACTCAAAAACTCATAACCACCAATAAAAAAACAATGAAAGCCAATTGCAAATTGTCTTGGAAAAATCACACTCCCCATCATACTAAAAGTTAACTCAAAGGTGAACAACCCCTTAAGGGCTGGTGCAGACAGGGAGATTCGGGGAGATTCTGTCGCCTGGCGATTAATTGCCTCTTCTGCGAGGCGACAATGTCCCTGAACTGCCTTCTCCCTGTCCGCCGTCTGTTTAAATCAAAAAGCGCCAAAAGCAACTTCGTGTGATTCTGGAAATCACTGCGCCGCGTGTGCATTGGCGCTGGCGCTTTTTGACTTAAACAGGCAGTGGACAGGGAGAAGGCAGTTTGGGGAGATTGTCGCCTTGTAGAATCGCCAGGCGACAGAAACTCCCCGAATCTCCCTGTCTGCACCAGCTCTTAAACAGCTAATCTGTGTGTCCTCATGGCCTTGATTCTACTTGTCAATCTTGGACTCTGAACAGTTTTTATTGCCATGAAATATACAAGTGATAGGAAAAGAGAACATGTTTTATCTTGAGATCTAGAAGAGGCCATTAAATAACAAGGAACATTTTATATGTATAGGCTGCCATAAAGCAATTAGTTTTTTTTTTCATCTTTATTTGAGGAAGTTGATGGGTATAATATATGAAGAGTTTATTATCTTCTATCAATTAGCTTTTATTAGCCCCTTTAGGTAAGATAAATGATGCACATGTTCTCTGTACTATAGTATAAAGCTGGCCATATAAAAGCGGATGTCCACAGGGCTATATCGGGGTTAATTCAAATGTTGGCCCTACCGCCGAACGATTGGATTATGACGAATGCAGTGGGCTCCGACAGGTTGGTCGGGGGAAAAATCAAACCTTCCCGATTGATATCGTGACCAGATATCGATCGGGAAGACCCATTGGAAGCCCGATACACGGGCAGATAAGCTGTCAAATTAGTCTAAATAACCAGTATCGGCAGCTTTATCTGCCTTTCTATGGCCACCTTTCTGAGGGCCCCATACACTGCACAATAAGCTGCCAACTTAACCTGTCAACAGCTTATATCTGCTTGTCTATGGGGGCCTTTAGGGTGTGCATGAATAGAGTTGCTATACAGGGGTGCCTTGGTGTGTTCCAATAACAACATGATGAATGCCTGGGGGTACATTTCCATATTGGTCTTCCACCTTTTTTTTTTTTTTTTTTGCATAATGAAAGAAAATGTATGCATTCATAAAATATTTCCATTGGTTTCAAGTTATTTGTAACTGTAGTTGCAATTGAAAGCTGTGTTTGTTTATCCCTTTCTTTTCTCTGGGTCTGACTCTTAGCAATGTTTGGTTCCCCCCAGGGAACTTTTAATCAGCTGACTCGTGTTACATTGTTTCAGGAGTCACAGCCAATAATGTAAATAGTCAGATGTTTTTAGTAGGATTTGTTTAAAAACAACTTGGATATGAAATAGTTCGTTACAGGGATAGAGGACCCTTCCCCCCTCTAAGGGGACGTCTGGTTTCAGAAGCCTTTACATGATCCCCGAATAGCATAAGTGTGCAGAAGTAAATGCAGCTGCTGGAATACATGCTATCCTGATGTCCTCAGACGGCAGGACTGAGCCATTGCCATCTTGTGTTTTCCACAATTGCAACTACTTACAAAAAAAATAGCTTTTGTGAAGTGTTGTAGAAAAAATATATATGTAGTGTTGTTTAGAACAGTATTTCATACAGACTTCACTCATAGAGTGGCTGAGCAGTGAATAAACTGGGAGAGAACTCTCTCTTTTAATTTCAATAGCAATAAAAGAACCCAAGCTGTGCGTGAAGGTATGTATAGGAACATAAAACAATAAAAGGAGCACGAGTACAAAATAGAAAACAGGAGTACTATTTACAGCCCAGAGAGTAATATATTGCACTAGAAACTATTAATGGACAAGGAAGAGGAAATTATGAATACCTGTGGATCAAGAAGGGCAGCACTCCTTGACTCCTGTATCTAATAATATTTCTCTCAACTGTTATACCTCTATCTGGCCACACTCTTGTGTAGTCTTGAATGCAGCGACTAGTGCATGCACATTAGGGCTTCCAGGTGCATGTACAGGTATGAGGCCTGTTATCCAGAATGCCATCTGAGTGGTATTTTATTGGCATGCAAGGTACAAAGGAGTCTTGATACCAATGTTATTATTTGGCAAGAAAGATAAAGTTATAGATAGATGGTAGAAACTGTCAGTAGACTATTATTTGGGTCAGATTAAATGGCAGCAAGCCTCCCCTAGTGTCATGTTGAATAAATCCATTAGGCTTTATTCCACTGCCTAGACTTAAAGGAAAACTATACCCCGAAAATGAATTTTTGAGCAACAGATAGTTTATATCAAATCAAGTGACATATTAAATAATCTTACCTACCTGGAATATATATTTAAGTAAATATTGCCCTTTTACATCTCTTGCCTTGAACAACCATTTCATGATGGTCTGTGTGCTGCCTCAGAGATCACCTGACCAGAAATATTTCAACTCTAACTGTAACAGGAAGAAGTGTGGAAGCAAAAGACACAACTCTGTCTGTTAATTGGCTCATGTGACCTAACTTTATAGTATTTTTGGTATGTTTGTGTGCACTGTTGAATCCTAGGATCCCAGGAGGCTGTCCTTATTTTTTAAAATGGCAATTTTCTATTTATGATTACCCAATGGCACATGCTACTAAAAAGTGCATTATTATGAAAATGGTTTATTTACATGAAGCAGGGTTTTACATATGAGTTGTTTGATGCAATATCTGTTTCTAGAGACCTACATTGTTCAGGGGGTATAGTTTTCCTTTAAGCTGTGGCCTAAATTTCACCATCCATGACCAGTACATTCAGTGTGAGCACCACTTCGACAACTGTGTTGCATCTTCCAAGGGATTCCTTGTGAAGATCTAGGACTGGCTCATACACTGGCAAGTGAAATTGGCCATTTGACTATGCTGCAAATTTACCAGTTCTGGACCGCTTACCTGATGTGCAGCGAGTGGAACCCCTGGAAGATTGAACAAAGATGGCAGTGCAGTACTTGTATGGAAGGGACACTGGCCCAGGGTGGAGCTTGCTAGCCCTGGGTCTAAGGATAGTGTCTAAATTCACTGGGTAGCCTCCGTAATTAACACATCACTTTGTCCGTTAAATTGCTTTAAAAAAGTTATTGTCTGATCTAGGATATTGGTAACAAGCATCAGTGAAAAATATCCTGTTTAAATGGAAAAAGAATTAAATGCGTGTTTGAGCATTGCTTACTAATTTAATCCTGGGTAATTGTTCCGATTATGATTACATAACCTGATTGCAACACTGTTTTTCTCTGTGAGAGGCTGAAGTAGGGTTGAGAAGTTAGTCACACAAGTGAATGGCACTAACAAAGAACTGCTAATAGGATCCCCCCTGGGATTAACCACATTGAGAAACTCCAGGCTGGACACCTGAAATTAAACTCTTTTTTTTACATCTATTATAATAACTGGCTTTGAAAGCTACTTCTAACTTTGCCATAAAGTATTTGCATGATGCTTTTACATTACCTGTCTGATCCCCCATGTTCCTGTATGAGGGGGCTGCCATATTAGTGCAGCAGGAGTCCGTTAGCATTAGAAACTGTAACTAACAGGCTGAGATGGGACAGTCAGGTTGGCAAAATCAGAGTGTCAGAGAGTCAGGCTTAGGAACTTCAACTAACAATTATATACAAAAACAAACCTCTCAGCAAAAAATGATCAACATGACCTATAGGTAACATGTAATGTACATTCACATGTTAAAATTTATTTTTTAGTGTCAGAATCACTTTAAGCCTGTGGCCCACTGAATGTTTCTTTGCCAACACGTTTCACCCCCAGTAAGTAAATGCAGTGACAGAATTCCATGTTGCACAGAATACTAGTGTGGTATGTTGTGTCCTCGGCCAGCACACAAATACTACGTGTAGCTCAGGGTATTGTTTGGTTTTTTGGACTTTCATATTAATGGAAGCAATTAAGCTTTGGGCTTTAGTATTATTTTTTACACTTTAGAAGGGGTCATGCTTTTTGTTTATTCGTTTTCATTTACAATGTCCTTTGTTCAATTTGCTCTGTGCACAAACTAAACCTTGGCTTATACTTATTTCTTTTTTATCCTAAAGGACAAATGCTTTATTGGGTCGTGTGGATTTTAACCACACCTAAAATCTCTTACAGGCTCTACATTCATCTCATTCCTTCACACTCCTACAGCCCTATAGAAAGAAGCATACCACACCCTGCTTTGCTATTGTGCACTCTCCATTCCCATTACTTCTTTACTTTCTCACTTTTTTATTCTGAAATCTCACAATTGTATACAAATATAGAAGTAGTATTTGTCAGTGAGCAGAACAGATCAGGCAGTACATTTTCTCACTTATATTTGTTATCCCCTAAAATGTAAGTAGTTTTTTTAGAATTGTAAGAAAGTTAAAATATATGCACTTCAACCTCCCTCCCTGGTTAACACCATGTTAATGCCTATGTGTACTTGTAGCCTTAAAGGTCAAGTAATCCAATAAAGTGCACTGAAAGTATTTGCACGTAGGAGGTTATATATCAGAGGTCGAATTATGTGAGTTTTTTCAGACCTGGAATGAACTCACAACTTGAATGAAAAAAATTTGAATCCACGAGTTTGGTGTTAACAGCCCGAAAATTTTAATTGATTGAGCTTTCGGCAAATAAAAAGGCCTCAAATTGAGCGAGTTTTAAAACGAACCCCTCTGGGAAAAAAACTTGATCATCTTGAAGGATATTAACATCTTCAAATGGTTCAAGGGACCTCTGCCATTGACTTCTACATGACCGGTTCTAGATTATGTATTTTCAGATTCAAGATATTTCCAGGGTCAGGGTATAGTAAATCTTTTTACTCAAAAAATAACCTCAAGAAAACTAAAGAATTTTTGGTGGAAAACAACTTCAATCGTAATGTTAATTTTTAATAGCTGTAACTCTGGACTTTCCTTCTCCTTTATTCCCTCATTAAAGGAGAAGGAAAGTCTGGAGTTACTTGGGGTTGCCAGATGTTAGGCATCCCCAAGTGATTGTTTTGGCTTTATTAACATGTATTTCTATAGCACCAACATATTTTGTAGCACTGTATTGACACCCTAGTCGGTGCTCTTATCGGCAGAAAACTGCACCAGGCCGGGGTTATACTAGTGAGCACCATGGAGCGATAGACTTCCGTCCTCTTTTATCTTCGAATTTCATGGGGAAATTGCGAGAAAGCCGACTTTTAAGTTAAAGGGATCCTGTCATGGGAAAACATTTTTTTTTCAAAATGCATCAGTTAATAGTGCTGTTCCAGAAGAATTCTGCACTGAAATCCATTTCTCAAAATAGCAGACAGATGTTTTATATTTCATTTTGAAATCTGACATGGGGCTAGACATATTGTCAATTTCCCAGCTGTCCCAAGTCATGTGACTTGTGCTCTGATCAACTTCAATCACTCTTTACTGCTGTACTGCCAGTTGGAGTGATATCACCCTCTCCCTTTCCCCCACCCAGCAGCCTAACAACAGAACAATGAGAAGGCAACCAGATAACAGCTTCCTGGTAGATCTAAGAACATCACTCAATAGTAAAACCCATGTCCCACTGCGTACTATTCAGTTACATTGAGAAGGAAAAACAACAGCCTGCCAGAAAGTAGTTCCCTCCTAAACAAGTCACATGACCAGGGGCAGCTAGGCTAGCCCCATATCAGATTTCAAAACTGAATATAAAAAAAAATCTGTTTTCTCTTTTGAGAAATGGATTTCAGTGCAGCACTATTAACTGATGTGTTAAAAAAAAAAAATAAAAAAAAAATTCCCATGACAGTTTCCCTTTAAAGTTCGCCTTTGCGTTCTAATGCGCAGCCAAGGGAAGACGGTGGAAGAAGGAAGTGTATTGCTTTGAGGTGCTCACTGGTAAAACCCCGGTCCAGTGCTGCTTTCTGCTGATAGGAGCACCGGCCTGGGGTTTCAGGTAAGTCATTATAATCGCTTGGGGGTGTCTAGCATTTGGCACCCCCAAGTAACTCTAGACTTTCCTTCTCCTTTAACACTATTTCTGAAATCCTGATATTAGTTGTTGAAACTACCTTGTGTTTTTATTAGGCCTTTTGAGTACAGTTCATGAATATGCATCACCAGAGGATTGTTTGATCACACGAGTTCAAATGGTCACCCAAACAACTGCCATTTGTGTCACAAAGAGGTGCCTAAAACTATACAACTGATTGTTCTGTGCACACAGATTTTGTTGCAGCAGCTGTAACTAAACATCACTACAGTAACCTGAGCTGATTAAAAGTAATGAACTGGTGTTAAAACCAATACATAAATCCATGTATTTTGGCTTCCTAGTGTAGCCCAGAATCATTGATAGCACAGTATTTCAGTTAGAACTGACTGAGCACTCACAGGAAGTATAGCTGCAGGGGTCAGTTACAGCAGTGTAAATGACCCCTGCAACCACTCTTTCTGTGAGTGCGTGTTGCATGCTATAGGTGCTGAGGTAGAATAGGGCATGTATTAAAAGAAGCAAAGTTTGCAGGTCTGGCAACCAGTGAGATGTTTGCTTTTAAAGGAAAAACCAAACCCCCTAATTTGTATCCCCCCAGCCTACGTTAGGGTACAAATGCCTCTAACTTTCTACTTACCCTTCCTTGCAGGTCCTGTCCGGCAGAATTCACAGCAGTCATCTTGTCTCCTTCGGTCTTCTTCCTGTAGTGACTGGCATTTTTTTTTTTCTAAAATTTGTGATTTTTCGGCACATACTAAGTAGCGTGGCACCAGCAGATTACGCCAAGTGCGCATGTGCCGAAACCGCCGCTCACTACAGGAAGAAGACCGAAGGAGACAAGACTGCTTTTGTGAACTCTGCTGGACAGGACCTGCAAGGAGGGGTAAGTAGAAAGTTAGGGGCATTTGCCCAGGGTACCAGGTACGGCCTATTTAAGGTAGGGGGAAGTGAATGCATATATGGGGGTTTGGTTCTCCTTTAATCAGTACAGGTATGGGACCTGTTATCCAGAATGCTGTGGACCTGCTCTGGTTTTCTGGATTACACAGATTAATTATATTAATTAGTTGGGATAAAGTTCAAGGTACTGTTTATTATTACAGAGAAAAAGGAAGTCCGTTCTAAAAATTTGGATAAAATGGAGACTATTAGAGACAGCCTTTCCGTAATTTGGAGATTTCTGGATAACTGATCCTACACTTGTACAAGCTACTGTTTTAACACTGCAGTGAAAAAGGAAATGATTTTTAAAAATTAGGATTGTTTGGATAAAATGGAGTCTATGGGAGATGGCCTTTCCGTAATTCAGAGCTTTCTGGATAATGGGTTTCTTTATAACAGTACATGTTAATTGGCTGCTATATACTGCATTGCAAAACCAGGTGCACACGGTGTGATTGTTGTTCCGTAACCACAATGTATCTAATGCTTGCAGATACATCTTGTAGAAAAGAAGAATTGGCTGGGTTTGCTTGTGACAAGCCTTCATTGCTCCACTCGGGTCATTGGCCCATAGGCTGATCAGTTGGCTACTGTATAGGCGAACCACTTACACCCGCAGATATCCACAACTTGTCATATATACAAAACTCTTACGTTTTACTCTGTATTTAAAAAGGAAAACAAAAGGCAAAGCTTGTATGTGCATTACTCCCATTTTCCTCCATCCCATTTGCAGATTCCAAGATTGTTTCATGTGGTATCCACCCATTTTACTTGGCTGAAAACCCAGTGGCCATGAAAATAAAGATTATTGTTTTCCGGCACAGTGTGTATGTTTTTTGGCAGTGTCTGTAAGTGGCCGTAATTGCACAGACATTATCTGTAGCTGCTTTATAGTCGCTTGTTTTGTGCAGCAACCTGGCCTATTCCTGATAACCCCATGGCTGCAGCGTTAAAATAAAATAAAAAGGATTCAGTTCACTAGAAATATATTCATTTCAACTAGACTGATTTTTATTTGGAAATATTCGCTCTGACGAAACCTTTTCGTATGGTGTAGACGCCAAGAGTTCTAAAAACTTTTTGTGGTTGCTCTTCAGTTTCTATATTTTGCAAAAGAAAAAAAAAACTTTACTTTTTTTGTGTAGCTTTCTGCCTTGGAGTTAAAGCCTCAGTTCAGTCTGTGTAGAGTAGTATACCAAAAGTTTATGATCAGCTGAACTTCCCCTTTAACAGGCCTTTTAACATTTTTACAGTTTCTGTATCAAAAAAGCCCATTGTCGGAGGTGGCGAGTAGGAGGGTAAATAGGTAGGTTTGTTCAGCAAAGTTTACATGTGAACATTTGGTGGTATGAATGCCACCAGTGTGGATCTTTTTGGAGTGTTTACTCACAGGAGACAGAAGGAATAGGCAATTGCCTGTAACAGTATGGGGTCCCTGCAAATGATCTAGGAAATGGCGTGTAATTGTTTAGTTTATCTATACTATCAGGGTGTTGCTCTGGACGGCACTATTTTGGCAGCCATTCAGCTCGTGTTTCCTCCTGATCAAGCAAACATCAAACAGCAGGCTAATAATCCCTTACTGCAGACATTTACACACAACACTTTCACCATCACAAAGCATATGCTTGGGGATTCCAAGGTAAGGGTTCTTAAACCGCTTTTAAAAATGTTACCCATCATTGTTCAATTGAAAAAAGAAATACTTCATTCAGTATGTATGGGTACATTTCTTCAGCAGTGAGGAGGGTCCCACATGGCTCATGAAGGGTCTGAAACTGACACCTGCAGATGTGCTGGTCAATAACATTGGCCTGTGAATGACTTGCTCGCAGCTTCTGGTTTCAATGATGGCACTTCCACAGCTAATCTTGCCTGTGATATAATCCGCTATGCAAGGCAACTATACGCACACTTTCACTGCAGTTGGACCCCGTTTATGGGTTTGTTCAATCTCATGTGACACCTGGTCTGTAATGACGGCTATACATTTGGACAATATGATCAGCACAGTCATTTAAATGCCCTTATACCAAAAGACAGACTTTAAAGGGGCAGCAGATCCCCTTTTGCAACATTAGTTCAATTCACAGGGTTTGGCTGAACATACTTTTTGCTTATAGTTTTAATTACAAAACATGTGTTTATTGTTATTTCTCACACTAGAAAGGACAAAAAGTTAAAAAACAAAGTTGAAAAAAATATATTCTGCTTGTATGAGCACAGGCAAAACAAATCCGCAGTCCATTGAGATGCCCTCTGTATAAACAAGCACCTGGCTAACTTGTTTTAGGCTTACGGCCAAGAAGCCGCTCATTATATAAAGGGCTTCTCCGTGAACCATTGATTTAGTTTTAATTGTACAAGCAATATGGAAATGGAAAAAAACGGGTATGCTGCTCCTTTAAGCAAAGGGATCTTTGCATGTCAACATCCCTATACAAATACTAATTGAACTGATGGTTAGTTTGTGCCACTGACCAAATTCACATGCAAAATGTTAACTTTGGTTGGACAGTTTGATTTTTCTGCTTCTGAACTTTTTTTTTTTCCCCCAGTATTGGAGCACAGTGTCCAGAACGTGAAGCAAAATGGACTGGATCTGACATTTAGCCCTGTATGCAAGGAGTTAGGATGAATTCCTGCAGAGCAGGGCTCCACAGGGAACCACTGAAATCCACCCCGTTTGCGTACCAACATGTCAAGAGGTGAGTGAATGCTGCCAGAGCTCACATTGTTGCCTTTAATCACTACAATTGTTAGTGGTTTGCCATCAAGGTTACAAAGAGCTTTTCATGTTTTGTTTATACATACATGACATAATGCTGTTGAGTTGATGACAACATTTATGCCTGCTATTCTCACGGCGATTCGGGGAGAAAAGTCGCCCGGCGACAATTCTCCTCTTCTCTATTTCAGTGCGACTAATCTCCCTGAATTGCAGCGTGTGTCTCTGCTGTAACTTTTGCTATCAACAGAGTTTAGAAAACAGAGGTTTAGTGGCATAATATAGCATTTGCTGTAAACCAATAAACTGAGGGGTTGTTCACCTACAAACAACTACAGTAGAACCCCCATTTTACATCCCCTGATTTTAAGTTTTCCCTCATTTTACATTGTTGTTTTGTGGTCCCACCTATATATTATGCATAATACATTTCCCTGATTTTAAGTTTTCCCTCATTTTACACCATTTTTTTATGGTCCCCTGAAAAACGTAAAATGGGGGTTCTACTGTAGTTGTTTTCAAATAGATCACCAGAAACAATTACTTTTTCCAATCGCTCTCTATTTTCTATGTGTAACCGTTTTTCTGATATTGAAGTGTAAAGTGTAATTTTTCACCTTCTAAAGCAGCGGGGGTGGTGGGGGGGGGGTCACATGTTTTATTAAAGGCAGCTGTCAGGGCTAGGCCAGACGGGGAGATTCGGGGGCATTTTATCGCCTGGCGACTTCTCGCCGCGACTTGTAGCCCCCGAACCTCCCCGAACAGCCACTTCACTAAGTGCACCGGCGTTGCTTGAAAACGCCGGCGCGTATCCACACGGAGCGGCGCGCTTTTTAAAATTGCTCCAAATTGCCTGGCGAGGCGATAAAATGCCCCCGAATCTCCCCGTCTGGCCTTAGCCTCAGAATTGATACAATAGTTGCTAAAATTCCACAAAAAATGCTGCTGAAAAATGTAGCACATTGTAACCGTTTTGAATCTGCACCTGAATTACTGAACTGGCAGACTCAAACACCAGAGACAGAGAAGGGGACATTCAGCTTTAAACTTAGATTTTGGAAAAACGATAAAAAATGGAAATCAACTGAAAAAGGTCTTTACTTCTGGAGAAAAATCTGAAAACAACTCAACTGAAAAAGAGTTTGAAAGGTGAACAACCCCTGTAACATTAAATGAGTCTGGTATGAATAGCTGTTTTTGTATGTACCAGTGTCTTAGGTAATTTTCCGGGGTAGTTTGGGAGATGTGCAACTTTAACACACATGACTCATTTAAAGGAATACTATCATGGGAAAACTTGTTTTTTTTTTTTCAAAATACATCAGTTAATAGTGCTGCTTCAGCAGAATTCTGCACTGAAATCCATTTCTCAAAAGAGCAAACAGATTTGTTTTATATTTAATTTTAATCTGACATGGGTCTAGACATATTGTCCGTTTCCCAGCTGCCAGTCATGTGACTTGTGCTCTGATAAACTTCAGTCACTCTCTACTGCAAGTTGGAGTGATATCGCCCCCCCTCCTCCAACAACAGAACAATGGGAAGGTAATCCGATAACAGCTCCCTAACACAAGATAACGGCTCCCTGGTAGATCTAAGAACAACACCCAATAGTAAAAGCCAAGTCCCACTGAGACGTATTCAGTTACTAGTGAGACACGGGCAGATTAAGGTAGATTAAGTTGCCTGGCGACAAATTGCCTGATCTTCTTGGTGACAATCTCCCCAAACTGCCTTTGCATCTCTGTAATGAAAAGTCGCCTGTGCCAAGCAGTCAAACGAGGCAACTTTGCCCGTGTGTCACTACCCTAAGTAGGAAAAATAACAGCCTGCCAAAAAGTAGTTCCATGCTAAAGTTCAGGCACAAGTCATATGACTGGGGGCAGCTGGGAAACTGACAATATGTCTAGCCCCATATCAGATTTCAAAACTGAATATAAAAAAGTCTGTTTGCTCTTTTGAGAATTGGATTCAGTGCAGACGTCTGCTGGTGTAGCATTATTAACTGATGCATTTTGAAAAACACATGTTTTCCCATGACAGTATCCCTTTAAACACAATAGGGCTCAGATACTTCACATTAGGCCTTACATTGATGAAGTGCAGTTGCTTAAAGTAACCAGTCAGCAATTGGTTTAGACCAGTTTATCAAATGAATGCAAAAATATGATTGATGGCTACGGCCAACTACACTGATGCCATGTGCAGTGTAATGCAGATTCACTGTATATTCCCCCACTGTGCAGAGTAAAGCTCATGATGAATCTCCCCGAATCGCTTCCCCCTGCCTTCCAGCGACTTAAATTAATAATTGCCTGAGCCTATTCACACGCCGCGCTGCGCTTTGTTGTAAACCCATGTGACAAAATGCCTTGGAATGACATCAGTTTTCTTGGAGTAGGTTAAAGCACTGGGTATACGGTAAATTTGCCACAGAGCCTCACAAAGTGAAGGAGGTTGCCTTTGCAGTTGAATTCATCTTTACTTTTGTGAAACCTTTTGTTTGAAGTTTTTAGAGGAGAGAAAGTATCAACAAAGAACCAATTTTCCCCAATGCTATAAAGCATATACAGAGCCAAACATTTGCCAAAGGCACTGACAGCATGTAGTAAAGCATATATTAAACTAGAAGGCTCCGCTCACTTGTGGAATTGTGTTCAATATTATCTGCCATGCTGTAACTATTTAGTGAAAATACATTTAAGATTCTTTTTGTATAATTACTTTTCTCTGTACTTGACACTAGCTGTATGACTTCTTGGTATTGTTGAATTGGAAGCAAGTAATAATCTTCGTGTTCTGTGTTTCAGGGCTTCTGGAATGCATTTAAAGCCATATCATAAGTTGCAGAAAAAAGAATTGTTCCTTGAAATTCGATCAAATCGAGGCATGCATCTCAACAACCAAGGCTCTGCTAAGCAAGAAAAATACAAAGGCACTACTAAGAGTTGTTTACCCTCAGCTGAAAACCAAGCTCGAAGGCCACTTGGAGGGATTTCACAGAATACTATGTGCAATACAGCAAGCAATAGCCCAGCTACCAGTTTTGAGAGTAGGGCTAAGAATGTTCCATCTGCAACAATTCACCAGGGTGAGGAAGGTGAGGGTTCATTGGATATATGTGCAATTATCAAACCTGGAAATACAAAGGAGAAGATTGCCTTCTTTGCAGCTCATCACTGCACTAACAATAAGAACAGCTCCATGAAAATCAAAAGTAGTGGGGATATGAATGGTAGGGCTGCCAAAAGGAGAAAAAAGTCTGTGGATCTGAAGCGTGTAAAGAGCCAACTAGAAAAGATGCAAGAGGCACATAAAAAATGCTTCTTGCCTGAACCCCTTCGCAATGGAGCTGATAACTGCTCTGTTAATTTTGTCACAGATGGTGAAGGAATTCTTCCAAGCAGACCACTTTCCGTAATAGAGATGGTAGCCTTTTTAGAGCAAAGAGCAAATACGTTGCTTTCTGCTAAACCTTTCACCAATTACAATTCTTCACGATTTACCGGCACCTCTAAGTGTGCTATTCCTGCTTCTGTGTCCTTATTGACGCTCGGAACCTGTGAAAGACAAGCAGACAAAGACTCCTCTGAAAAGACTGAACAACTAGAATCTGTGTGTGTGTTGGAGATGGTTGCTAAACTAGAGTCGGAATGTTTGAGGAACCAGAATGAACGTGATGCTGGCGGGCTGTCAAGGAGCAATAGCTTTAGAAGGAACGTTGGACGGATGTTGCTAGCGAGTGGCTCTCAACAGGACAGCAGCAACTCTCAAAATGTCCCTTCTGCAGCCAATGAAACCGATGCAAATGCTTCTTCTATGGAAGCCCAAATCCCTCCCAACAATGAAGAACATTTAGTTGTAAAATCATGGGAAAATTGTCTTCAAATTAAGCCTCACGAAGCCGAGTCCATGCCACCGGCAGGCGATAACTGTGTGGGAAACGTAGACTTGGAACTTGTAAGGGAAACCTATATGAAAATTAGAAATCGTTGTGATATTGCCGTGTCTGTGAACCCTTGTACATTTTCTTTCTCTCTCCGTATAAATGCAGTCGAACGTGGCCCAGATTCCCCCGGGACTCCCAGCGGGAATACTAGTGCAGCCGAAGAAAACGTGGGGAGCTTTGATGGGCTTTCTGACTCCTGCACTGAAGCTGCTGATATATTGATGCATACATTCTCCGATCAGGAAGTAGAGTGCACGCAAGAGAAAGCTTTCATTTTTGCAGGGGAACCGTGCCCTGGAACCTTATTTTTTCAGTGTGATCAAAGTGGCCAGAATCATGCACATGTACAAATGAATGCAGAAGTGAAGTCCCAAGCAGAGATCTTGAAAGCAAATGCATTTGACATACAGAATAGCCCGTTTACTGCACAATATGCTGTTTCTGTATCTCCGCTCGAAAGCGAATCTCAGGTACGTGACACCTCTGTAAAGAGACCCGAGAGACCAGTGTCTCATGACTTTTTAGAGACCCGTTTTAAAATCCAGCAGCTCCTTGAGCCACAACAGTACATGGCTTTCTTGCCCCACCATCTTTTAGTTAAGATTTTTCGATTTCTTCCAACAAGAACCCTGGCAGCTTTAAAATGCACTTCTTGTTACTTCAAGTTCATCATTGAACATTATGACATTCGGCCTTGCGACTCTCTCTGGGTTCAGGATCCGCGTTACAAGGCCGACCCTTGCAAACAGTGCAAAAAAAAGTATGCAAAGGGGGATGTTTCGTTATGCTGGTGGCATCCTAAACCTTACTGCCAAGCATTACCATACGGGCCTGGTTATTGGATGTGCTGCCACATGTCTTATAAAGAAAGCCGTGGCTGTAAGGTTGGGCTCCATGACAATCGCTGGGTGCCTGCTTGCCACAGCTTTAATAGAACCATTTGCAAAAAGTCTAAAGAATCTGAATCGGAAGAAGATTAGTGGTTTTTTTTTTTTGTTTGTTTGTAATTTATGTCTTGCCCTGTGCCGTTTACATTGTACATAATCATGTGTTTTTCACAGGGCCACTAAACTGCACATTGTCTAACACAAGAGCCTTTTACCTTTCACTTCAACTGGATATTTAGCCCTTTAATGTAAATAACGTTAAAAAAAAGACATGTACAGATCAGATCTGTTGTTTGCTGACCACAACGTAATCTTTGCAATGGAGCTCTGGTAGTTTTGTGGCTACAAGTATGCGTGGTGTGTGTCAATTTTTTTTTTTTAATTGTCTTGTTAAATCTGTATATCCTGTATGTTTCTTAAAAGAAACTTTAAATATATAGGGCTTTGAGCATTTAAAAGGTTTATTATTGGTTTAACTGGACAAAATTCTAATCAGACTAGCACAGGTGTCTGAAATACTGTGACAAGTGAATAAAATGTTGATTTATTGTCTAGTGAACGAGTGTAAGGAGGAAATTGTCTGGCTTTACTTCAATAAATTGTGCATCTGAAATCTGTCTCTTTGGTTTTGTAGGTGTAATTGTTTGCGTTCGTTTGCATTGATTCTTCACTTTTTAATGTGATATTTATACTGTGCAGTCCTATATGTGCATTTGGGTTTTATGTAGTTTGCTTTTATCTGGTGCCAGTCTAAAGTGTATTGGGAATGGAACACTTTTAAATCTGTGCTTGCACTTTGTATTCTTTTCTTTACTGTAATTTATGGACGGATCCTAGCTGAAGTATACCTACCTGATCAGAAACCGCAAGAAGTGGATTTGCCTGGATCCTACAGCTAATTCCCCGAATTCGGCCTCATTTATTCTTTATGCTCTTTTTATGAAGAATGCCTTGTTTGGATTCTAGTCAGTGGAAATGCAGCAGTCTCAACACGCATTCTGCTTCACCCTTTCACTTTATTTACTTGATGACATAGGGGTTTAAAGTAAGCGAAAAGTGAGAATGCATAGAATGTGCATCGCCTCTAGCAGGAACGTTAAAACACATTTTTAAAATGACACGGTGGGATTTTAGGGAAAAGCTTTCAAGTGATTTGATATTCTACCTAAAGCCTGGTAACCAGCAAAAGTGTTTTATTGTGGATTTTGTCAAGTAATAAGGAAATAAAAGTTGTATGGCTACGCTGTGGAGTGGCTCAGGAAGGACAGGGAGTGTAAATGAATCCTTGTACTGATCGGGAGACTTTGTTGTATTGCTGAGTTCAGTATAGGCACTTGCTCCCAGTGTATGCCTGTGGTTGCTCACTGCTGCTTGAGAGGTGTACTTGCTTTGCTGTAATGCAGGGATCCCAGTGTATGCCTGTGGTTGCTCACTGCTGCTTGAGAGGTGTACTTGCTTTGCTGTAATGCAGGGATTAATCGCCTCACCTTTTGTGACCTTTTATTTCAAAAACCTTTTGTTTGCTCCTTTCAGGGAATAACAAACATCTAGAGTACATTCATTTTACAGGCTAAAGGAATAACAAATATCTTGCAGCTTTATAAATCATTCAAAAATAAACATTTCACAATCTGCATTTATAGTATTTTATTTTCTCCTTATTCTATAATAAAATCCATCCTGTGACATGCTGTAAAAGGGTAGTTCACCTTTAAATGAACTTTTAGTATGTTATGGAATGTCCTGTTCTTGGCAACTTGATCTTTATTTTTATAGTTTTTACAAAAGGTGGTCACTGACCCTGGCATCCAAAAAAAAAAAAAAGTACTGCTTTGTGAGGCTACAATGTTATTGTTTCTTTTTATTATCTTTCTGTTCAGGCCCTCCCCTATTCTTCCAGTTGCTAGGGTAAATTGGATCCTGGCCATCATACAAATTGAAATTCTTAAAATAACTATTTCAGTTGTATGAAAACTAATTTAAAGAGGTACTATCATGAAAATTAAAACTGAATATAAGCTTTTTCATACTGAAGTAAGCAACTTGCTAAATTCTGCATTGTTTCTGAAATCAAGTTAATCTTCACTATTCCCCTCTCAGCATCTGTTTCTCTTCATTATGTCTTCATGCAACAGTTGGTGTCAGATGAATGATCCAGTGTAACTTATAGGGTGACTTCCTTTCCTAGCAGATGTATTAGAGCTCACTCAAATAACTGATTCCAGTACAAACAAAATCTAACAAAATAACTGCCTTTTGCACAAATTCTGCATGTAGAGAGACACGATGTCTGGTGATTTTAATAGAGTGAGCTCTAATACATCTTCTAGGCAAAAGGAGCCTCCCTATAAGATATATTGGATCATTCAGCTGATTCCCAGCTTCCAAATTAAGACAAAATGAGGAGAAACAGATGCTGAGAGGGATAGTGAAGATAAACTTATTTCTGAAACGGTACATAATTCTTAATTGATTGTGTTTGGAAAGTGTCTTATTTCAGTATGCAAAAGCTAATATTACATTTAAATTTTTCCAATCATTCCCCTTTAGTGGTGAACTACACCTTTAAGGCAGAGATCATCAAGCAGTGGTTTTCCAGCTATTACATTGTACCTAGCTGAATCACAGTGACAGCTGACAGCCGGGAGCTATAGTTCAGCCAAAAGCTGCTGCTTTAAAACCTCTGCCGTAAGGTTTACTTTTTGATGATGTATTCATTCCTGTCTTGTGAATTGTCTGCTTCATTATGGGTGCCTGGGGCAACTGTTTCAGCACGTCTTGTTTCCTGCGTGTAAACATAGAGGTGCTCAGCCACTGGTTGCCTCTCAAGTCCACCCCATTGGCTTGATCACTTATTGACTGAGCCCAGCTGCAAAATCCTCGTGGTGGACAATCACTTGGGACCATGAATATTCTGGCTTAAGCCCTGCCCATACAGTGCACTTATTGGACTGAGGGTCAAATTGTTAAATGAGTCTAATCTGAGCAGGGAGGGGGAGGGGAGGGCAAATGCTAAGTATAGTTAAAGTGACAAGTGCTCTGTGCTGAAGTAATAATGCTTTAAAATGAATTCATAAATAGATAATACATTGATAACATTAATTTGATTCTTTACAGATAATGAATTCATTAAAATAAGTGTAAGAAGTTGAAATAGTTGATTAAATTACTAATTGATTAATTCCATAGTTATTATAGCACTTTAGCTACTTGTTTGAGTTAAATTCATCTCATAAAATAAAGAATATGGACTTGGATAAATCTATCTGGTTTTTCTGACTTCGGGACCCCACAAAGATGAAGTCTGCAAAAAAGGGACTGTGGTCTCGGTGATTAACTGGTTCTTTACTGATTGAGAGCTATCTATCCTAAAAAACCACAAATCCCAATTAGCATGGAAGGAAAAAAGCTTGGAGGAGAAAGATAGTAATCACTGGAACAGGTAAGAGATACATATTAAAGTGGACCTGTCACACCAAAAAAATATTCAAAATCCTATTTTATCACATTAGTCAAGCAGAATGAACATTAATTACACTATATAAATTATTTGGATCTTGTTTTCTTCAGTCTGGGAATTCATAATTATAACAAGCAGGCAGGAGCCATTTTGTGGACACTGTTATTAAGACAAGTATTATATCATCTCAGAATCTTGTTTGTGCACCAGAATGGGGGACCCGATGTCCATCCCCATGTCCTGGCTACACAATTAAATGGATAAGAGAACTGGGGGAATGTGTGGGGAGCAGTGACATCTAGGAAGTGCTGAATGGAAAGTGAAAGTAATGCCTAAGGCATAGAGGAGCGGCAGACAATATTTGATTGACAGCTGAGATTTTTAAATGAGCTTAAAACAGCTATGAATGCTTTAATAAAAATTTGAAATTGGATTTCATGTTTAATTTGAAAAGGACTTTTATTATTTGTGTCTGGGTGACGGGTCCACTTTTAAAACTCTGAAAGAAAAAGGTTATTAAAAAAGAATTGCTTGCCGATGCGCGTTTCGCTAAATGCATTTTCACAGGCAGATCTCTGACGGAAGTCTGATTCTCTCCTTTGATCTACTAATACCAGGGGGTAGATAACTTCTTCACAAAAAGATGCTTTCTTGGGACTATTATTGTTATTATTGGTTAGCACCCGGCGATGAATTCAATGATTGGTGAGTGCCATTACATTATACACACACCCATAAATACTGCTTAGTTTCATGCCTAAACTAGACTTGCAGAGTGTTTCTCCCTCCCCAGCATGTCAGCATTTAAAATATTTGCAAAGGGCCCTGTAGCCATCCAGTGAATACACAGGCAGCAGTCAGCCTGGTCACATGCATGTAACTGCACTCACATTGTTGGTTGTAGACCCATACAAGTGTTCTTTAGGAATACAATGTCCAAAGTATTAGGAGTTACTCCGACTCCCCCCCTCGAGTGTAAAAATGGTACAAGCCAAATATTAAGCTTGTCTGCCCTAAAAAGCTCAGGAGATGAAGTGCATAGCAAAGGAAAATGTAAAAGGAAGGGGGGGGGGGGGAAGAGAAAATATCAGTGTAGTATATTTCTTAATTTTGTAGTTTTACAACCTCACACACTCCCACATTCCAACCTTTCTTTAGTCCAGAGTGTGATTCACCATGTGTTAATCTCTGATGGGTACTCACAAAGGTTCACATTGTGTTTCTGCATACGTCAGGTTTGCCAATGTTGTTTCTTACTGTTTGATGTATGGAGCACAGGAGATAGTGTAGAGCTTTTTAATTATTCATAAAAACTTTCACGCACAATTGTGGAATTTAAAACCGGCATATCGAGTCTCCTTTTCCATTCGTTTATTTTTGAGAGCTTGATGTTGGTGTAAGCCACTCGGGCTGCTTTTTCAATCAAATGGCTGCTGGCCCCAGCATATACTGATAGATTGCACTATAATAGAGCATGCAAATCTTATTCAGAAGGAAAGGAGAGCACAGGAACAAATGTATACACAGAGTGCATTTAGATAAATTAGAACCAGAGTTCACAGACGGGTGCAGGAATGTTGCAGATAGAGGGATTCCGCACACGGAACTTGTGAGTTAAAAGGCAAAAATCTTTACTATGTCCAGAGATAAAATACAAGCAGCATGGCTGGCTCGCTTGACGCGTTTCGGGCATGGTTAAGGGCAGCTGTGCCCGAAATGCGTGGAGGGTCGTGTGAGAGCGGCTTTGCGGGGTGCTTTGGGGCAAATTTTAGCTTAAAAGGGGTACGGTAATGGGGGAAAATTTTTTCTGCTCCAGCAGAATTCTGCGCTGAATCCATTTCTCAAAAGAGCAAACAGAATTTTTTATATTTCATTTTGAAATCTGACATGGGGCTAGACATATTGTCAATTTCCCAGCTGCCCAAAGTCATGTACTGGAATCAGTTATTTGAAAAGTTGCTAAGATTAGGACATTCCATAACATAGTAAAAGTTGTACCTGAAGGTGAATCAACCTTTTAACTGTTGAAAGATCTCTGCATTCTACTGGGTTACCCACATCACAAAAGTGCATAGTAAAGCTAGCTGGCATCATCATTATCCAGTGTGAATGAGAGAAGGAGATGCCATGTCGTTTGTCTCTTCTCGTATAAACCATATTTATACACGAGATGAACAGGATCAGCTGTTGCCGTGATGTTGCGCCAAAAGAACCGTCTTAAGTCATTGCTAGTAATCCCCAAATGAATAATAAAATTCCTTCCTGCAATAAAATCAAATGTTTTTGTAGCCCTCTGAAATATATTTTCCATTTAGCCTTTGCTCGTATTTGTGCAGGTCTGGCACAATGAACAGTTATGACCCATGTCGCCCCTATTCGAACTATTGTAAAAAATTAGAATTTAACATAAGCTTCCTCATACTGAAGTAAGAAACTTTTTAAATACAATCATTAAATATTCTGCACTGTTTCTGAAATAATCAAGTTTATCTTCACTATCCCTCTCGCAGATGAATGAGCCAATATATCTTATGGGGGGGCGCTCTGTTTTTTAGCAGATGAATTAGAGCTCACTCAACTGATTCCAGTACAAACAAAATCTAACAAAATAACTGCCTTTTACACAAATCCTGCATGTAGAGAGACATGATGTCTGGTGATTTTAATAGAGTGAGCTCTAATACATCTTCTAGGCAAATGGAGCCTCCCTATAAGACACATTGGATCATTAATATGACACCCAACTCCTACATGAAGACAGAATGAATGGAAACAGATGCTGAGAGGAATAGTGAAGATAAATTTAGATCATTTCAGAAACAATGCAGAATTTTTAATTGACTGTATTTATAAAGTTTCTTTCTTCAGTATGCTGAGGCTTAGTGTTTCTGAAGCAAACAGATCAGTTTTACCAGTGCAGGGCAACACTACATGATATTTTCATTACTTTAAAACACTTTCATTTTTTGGTGTTACTGTTCCTTTAAACTCACTGACTGACTAAGAGAGTTGCTAAGCAGGAAGTAGTGTTCTGGTTATTATATTATATTAGATATCCAATCACTCCAGTCTTTATACATTACATTTTTACCTAACTAACTATATTAGAAACATTTATATTGCACAGCCTATCTATTTACCCAGTTTTTATGCAGGTATTGGACCTGTTATCCTGTTGGGACTTGGTATTTTCCGGATAATGGGTCTTTCTGTAATTTGGATCTTCATGTCTTGAGGCTACTAGAAAATCATGTAATCATGAAATAAATCCAATAGGCTGGTTTTACTTCCAATAAGGATTAATTATATCTTAGTTGGGATCAAGTACAAGCTACTGTTTTATTAATATACATAAAAAAGAAATCATTTAAAAAAAATCAGATTATTTTAATATTATGGAGTCTGTGGGGCAAATGCGCTAGCGATGGCTTCGCCACAATTCCCAGCCCGCCGCTAATTCACTAAAATATGAATTTGCACTCAGGGCGGCGAACATTCGTGAATTTGTGCTACCATTACTTCGTCAGGCAATGTACATTTACGCTAGTGATGCCTAATTTGCATACGGCGCAGTTAAACGTAAGAAGTATATATGTATATACAGTAATGATCCCACTGGTGTCTAATAAAAGGGCAACCAAGTTTGGGGGTTTTACTTTGAAAGTAGCAAGTGAGTTGCAGGTAAAACTTAGTCCCTTTGTAAAATGTATAATGAAGCAATAGAA
>CM044445.1:88780350-88802088 GCA_024363595.1 Xenopus borealis | reverse complement strand
TCAAGTACAAGCTACTGTTTTATTATTACACAGAAAAAGGAAATCATTTTTAATTATTTGATTATAATAGTTTTCCTGAAAAAAATACCGGCCAGGTGGCAACCCTATCTATGGCAGACAGCCTTTCCGTAGTTTAGATCTTTCTGGATAATGGGTTTCCGGATAACCTGTACTTTGCAGCTTCAAGTAGGGCTCGCGCTATGCTAGCACTCTATTAAACGATCCATAATCCTCCTCTCCGGACCATTTTTTAAATGACTGAAGGAAGGTTTCTGTGCTGGGGGCTCGTGCTTAATTGAATATGCAGGGGGCAATCTTGAGCTTTGTTGCAGAGCACTATTACAGGCATCTTCAAGGCAGCCGAGAGAACTACAGAGGGAAAGCTCACTTGGGGGTTATTTATTCAAATCTCAAATTTTTTTTTTTTCACTAGAAAACTCAAATCTTCCGGGGGAAATAAATCTCACATTTTTCAAGATTTATTAAAGGGGATGTAAAGCAAAAAAAATCAAATCCCATTTTTACTTTCTTTAATGAAAAAGAAAGATACCCAGAAAGATCCAAATGACTGAAATGCAGCCTCCCATAGATTCAACAAATAATCACAAATTTCAAAAAGGATTTTCTTTTTAATAATAAAACAGTGTGTACAAGATCCATACTAAGTTATAATTTGTCTATAATTTGTCATTTAATGTTTTTCTAGTAAATGTAAGGTATTCAGATCCAAATTATGGAAAAATCCATTATCCAGAAAGTCCCAGGTCCCGAGCCTCCTGGATAACAGGTCCCATACGTGTATAATGTAGTGTTGCTCTGCACTAGTAAAACTGCTGTGTGCTTCAGAAAGACTACTATAGTTCATATAAACAAGCTGCTGCATAGCCATGGGGGAAGGCTCAGGTTACATAGCAGATAACAGATGGATTCTGCAGAATCCAATTTTATTCTATTACAGCGCATATCAGTTATCTGCTATGTACCCTGTGGCTTTTCAGGTTAAACGGCTGTCCCTGTGGCTACACAGCAAACTAAACTATAGTAGTGTTTTTAAAGCAAACACACAGCTTTTACCAATGCAAGGCAACAGTACATTTTGTTAATTGCTTTGAAATGTGTTTTATTTTTGGTGTTACTGTTCCTTTAGGGTTAGACCACACGGGAAGATTCATGGAAATTACTCGCCTGGCAACTAATCACCGCTTCTTTGGGGCGACTAATCTCCCTGAATTGCTTCCCCATGTCTCACGCCTGCTTACCTGTAAGTCGCCTGCGCCTATTTCACACGCGGTGCTCAGTTGCGACTAATTCCCCTGAATCTTCCCATGTTGTCTAACCCTTAAGCAGCTTACAACCAGGGCTGTGGAGTCAGTACTGAAATCCTTCCATTCCAACTCCTCGGTTTAGGGCTCCTCCGAGGAATGCATCTTCCATGTTGATCGAGTGAAGTTAAGTACCCAGCATAAAAGGCATTTGATCACTGCCAAAGCTCAAACATATAAACCACATCCTTTTCTAATTCTAGACCAAAATCAAAGTTAAACATAAAACAAACACAATTGTAAAACCTAAAACAACTTATGTTTTAATTGACCCTGGCATATAGCTTTAGTATAGCTGTTAAATACAATCCAACACTAAAGGGAAACTGTCATGGGAAAACATGTTTTTCTCAAAACACATCAGTTAATAGTGCTGCTCCAGCAGAATTCTGCACTGAAATCCATTTCTCAAAAGAGCAAACAGATTTTTTTTTATATTTCTTTTGAAATCTGACATGGGGCTAGACATATTGTCAATTTCCCAGCTGCCCCAAGTCATGTGACTTGTGCCAGCACTTTAGGAGGGAACTGCTTTCTGGCAGGCTGTTATTTCTCTTCTAAAATTGGCCGTACGTGGGCAGATAAAGCTTGTCTGCTTCTGACGGGTCTTCAGAATTGATATCTGGCCACAATATCAATTAGGAAGATTTTAAGACGACCCGTCGGAGCCCATTGCTCTCATCGTAATTCGATCATTCGGCCGCAGGGCCAAACGGTCGGATTACCCCCGATATAGCCTTTCTGTTAGTAGCATATCGGAGAAAGATCAGCTTGTTTAGGTGGCCATACACGGGAGAGATCTGCTCGTTTGTCGATGTCGCCAAATGAGTGGATCTCTCCCCAATATGCCCACCTTGAGGTTGGCAACGGGTGTTCGGATCATGTCTGTCGGCAGCTTTTATTGTCCTGTGTATGGCCACCTTTTGGCGATGTTGCAAAACATTTATCTCAGACTATGTCGAGCTTTAAAGGAATTGTTCAGTATTTACCCAGTTTTTATTTTTACCCTGAACTGTTCCTTTAATGTAACTAAATCAGTGTCAGTGTTGTTCTAAGATCTACCAGGCAGCTGTTATCTTGTGTTAGGGAGCAGTTATCTGGTTACCTTCCCATTGTTCTGTTGTTAGGCTGCTGGGGGGGAAGGGAGGGTGTGAAATCACTCCAACTTGCAGTAAAGAGTGATTGAAGTTTATCAGCGCAAAAGTCACATGACCAGGGGCAGCTGGGAAACTGACTATGTCTAGCCCCATGTCATATTTCAAAATTAGATCTATAAAAAATCTGTTTGCTCTTTTGAGAAATGGATTTCAGTGCAGAATTCTACTGGAGCAGCACTATTAACTGATGCGTTTTGAAAAAAAAAAGTTTTCCTATGACAGGATCCCTTTAAAACCTACTGCACAAAGAAGAAGCAGTGCCAGGGCTCAGCAATAAAGATAAGAATAACTGCCAGCACAGGGAATTACAGGCAGGCCAGCCCTTGAAACTTTCCTGAGATGCACCAAATCCACTATTTTGGATTCGGCTGAACCCCCTGAATCCATCCCGAAAGATTCGGAAGAATACTGATCCGAACCCTAATTTGCATATGCAAATTATGGGTGGGAAGGGGAAAACATTTTTTTACTTCCTTGTTTTGTGCCAAAAAGTCAGGGGATTTCCCTCCCTGGCCCTAATTGCAAATTAGGATTCCGACGTATCCTGCCGAAAAAGGCTGAATCCTGGCCAAATCCCCAACCGAATCCTGGATTCGGTGCATCCCTAAATAATAATAATAATAATAATAATGTGTTTTTGTCATACACTGATCTTCCATGTCCTGCTATCTTTAGACATAGTTCTACAAAAACACATACTTTGCATATGCCTCCTGTGATTTCTGCTTCATTTCCCCCACCCCAATCTGATGCCTCCATGATTATTTATAGACTAAATCCAAAATGAATCCATCCATGCGATCGATGGTTGAACTGCAAAATCTGTCACAGGTTAAGTGATTAAAAAATAGTAAACCTTTTTTATTTTTATTATGCAGACGTTGCTAGCATCGTACAGTGTTGAAAGGACGGTGTTATTTGTTTTTTTTAGGTTTGCTCTTAGAAAGTGCTAAATATATATATAAAAAAAAGCACAGGCATGGTAAAAGAACACACAATATAAATACACATCTCTCTATAGGCACTCTCTTTTTAAAGATGGAGGCAATGAGGATAAGGAGGAATAAAGACTATCTAGATCATTCTTTACACTACAGGTATGGGATCTATTATCCAGAATGCTTGGGACCTGGGGTTTTCTGGATCTTCATACCTTAAAGGGGAAGTCAACCCTCCTGGCACAAACCCCTCCCCCGTAGGCCCCCTCCCGCCGGGCTATTGCCCCTAACCTGTTAATTGCCCCAAAGTCCAGGTCCTCTGCAGGCAAGATCATAGGCACCATCTTGTTCTGCACCGTCTTCTTTCCTGATCCAACGGCGTTTGGTGGCGCATGCGCAGTAGGATGCAATTGCCTGTTGGTACTACTTCGCAAGCGCCCGAATTTTGCAAAGTTTCCGAAAAAGAAAAATCGGAAAACTTTGTGAAGTTCCGGCGCATGCGCAGTAGTACCAACAGGCAAATGCGACCTACTCTGCATCCACCACCAGATCAAGGAAGAAGATGGTGCAGGACAAGATGGCGCCCATAATCCTGCCTGGAGGGGACCTGGACTTTGGGGTAATTAACAATTTAGGGGCAATAGTCCGGGGTGGGGGGAAGGTTTTAAGTGCCGGAGGGGTTGACTTCCCCTTTAAAGGAAAAACCCCCCCACACTAAACCCCCCCCATCCCCTGCTCCCCCCAGCCTACCTCTCCCCCTGGGCAAATGCCCCTAATTCACTACTTACCCCTCTGTGCAGGTCCCCTCCAGCCAGGTTCCTGGGCTCCATCTTCTACAGTGAATTCTTCTTCCGGCGGTGCATGTGCAGTAGGACGCATTTGCCGGTTTGTACTACTGCGCATGCAGAAAGTTCAATCAGCAAACTTCATGAACTTTTGGTGCAGTCGCAGAAGTAAAAGCCACCAAATGCGTCCTACAGCACATGCGCCGCCGGAAGAAGAATTCACTGTAGAAGATGGAGCCCAGGAACCTGGCTGGAGGGGACCTGCAAGTAGGGGTATTTGCTCTGGGGGAGGGGTTTACTTCTCCTTTAAAAAAATCATGTAAACATTAAATAAACCCAATAGGCTGGTTTTGCTTCCAATAAGGATTAATTATATCTTAGCTTGGATCAAGTTCAAGCTACTGTTTCATTATGACAGAGAAAAAGGAAATCCTTATAATGAAATAATTCTAGTTTTTAAAAACGGAGTCTATGGGAGATGGCCATTCTGTAATTCAGATCTTTCTGGATAATTGGTTTCCGGATAATGGATCCCATACCCGTACTCTGTTCATTATGCCATGTGCAAATGTCACCATACACCGAGTAGAAATGATTACTTATAGGATTACACATTGCAGATCAATCAGGCCAGCCCTCCCTTAGGCAACTGCTCTATACAGACACTCATTAAAGGACCAGTGACATCACATTTTTTGAAAAAAAAATAAAATAAATTCATTAGTATACATTGAAAATAAAACACCAACACATAATAAACTTTAAGATCTCAAACCTTACCGGATCTCCACTTCTCATGCGGCGCTCAATTTATCCTCTCTGCCTTCCTTATAGGAGATAGCCAGCGAGGAAGCGGAGTTTCGGTAAGTTATTTCTTAAAGGGGTAACTTTTATTATGTTATAGAATTGCCAAATCTAAGCAACTTTTCAATTGATTTATTTTTTTTTATAGCGATTTGCCCTTTTCTTCAGCTTTCGAATGGACGTCACCGACCCCCTTTGAAAAAGCAAATGCTCCGTAAGGCTACAAATGTATTGCTATTGCTAATTGTTATTACTCCTCTTCTCCATATTCCAGTCTCTTTTTCAAATCAATGTATGGTTGCTAGGGTCATTTGGACCCTAGCTACCAGATTGCTTAGAATGCCAATTGGACAGCTGCTGAATAAAAAGATCAATACCTCAAAAACCTTAAATAATAAAAACTGAAAACCAATTGCAAACTGTCTCAGAATATCAGCCTCTACATCATACTAAAAGTATTTGTAGAGGTGAACGACCCGTTTAATAGAGGTTTTGTGGTTTTAAAAAGTAATTTGTGTTGATGTTTTATTTTCGGTGTATACTAACAATTTTTTTTTTAATTGATGTTGCTGGTCCTTTAAAGCTGATTCTAAACAGCAGCCCCTCCTCTGAGTGTATCCCACCCCCTCATTATTAGGGATGCACCGAATCCACGTTCGGGATTTGCCTGGATTCGGCCTTTCAGCAGGGTTTGGATTCAGCCGAATCCTTCTGCCTAGCCGAAGGGGCGGGAGGGAAATTGCATGACTTTTTGTCACAAAACAAGGAAGTAAAAGATGGTTTCCCCTTCCCACCCTTAGTTTGCATATGCAAATTAGGGTTTGGTATTTGCCGGAATCTTTCTCGAAGGATTCAGGGGTTCGGCCGAATCCAAAATAATGGATTTGGTGCATCCCTACTCATTAGTCTTCCCGTCGTCACAAGACTTATATCAGTAACCACTGAAGCACATTACAGATATAGATCATGGGGCAACTGTAATTTGTGGGTTACACAAATGAAAAGAAATATGTAAACATGACATGCAAGTGTGCAGCATATCCTTATGATAGACATGCTGCAACCCCTACAACAGGCAGCTTCTATTTACTCAGAAGATTTCTCCTTATTGCCAAGTAATACAAGCAGGGGCACAGACAGAATGTCAGACCTAATACCCCACAGTGGAAATGCAACCAACTGTAAAGCCAACACTAACTGGTACATGTATGGGACCTGGAGTTTTTCTGGACAGCAGATCTTTCCGTAATTTGGATCTTCACACCTTGAGAAAATCATGTAATCATGAAATAAACCCAATAGGCTGGTTTTGCTTCCAATAAGGATTAATTATATCTTAGTTGGGATCAAGTACAAGCTACTGTTTTATTATTACAGAGAAGAAAGCAAATCATTTTGCTTCTCTGGATAAAACTGAGTCTATGGGAGACGGCCTTTCCATAGTTCAGAGCTTTCTGGATAACAGATCCCATACTTGTATTAACATGGCACCTAAAAGCCACATTTAGCACATTGCTGATACATGATTTCTTCTAAAAGGAACAGTTCAGTGTAAAAATAAAAAAAAAACTGGGTAAATAGATAGGCTTTGCAAAATAAAAAAATGTTTCTAATATAGTTAGTTAGGCAAAAATGTAATGTATAAAGGCTGGAGTGACTGGATGTCTAACATAACAGAACACAACACTACTTCCTGCTTTTCAGCTCTCTTGGTTCCACTGATTGGTTACCAGGCAGTAACCAATCAGTGACTTGACAGAGGGCCACATGGGACATAACTGTTGCTTTTGAATCTGAGCTGAATGCTGAAGATCAATTGCAAACTCACTGAACAGTTCTGTCCCATGTGGCCCCCCTTCAAGTCGCTGACTAACTCAGTTAAAGAGCTGAAAAGCAGAAAGTAGTGCTCTGACTATTATATTAGACATCCAGTCACTCCAGCCTTTATACATTACATTTTTGGCTAACTAACTATATTAGAAACATTTTTTATTTTGCAAAGCCTATCTATTTACCCAGTTTTTATTTTTACCCTGAACTGTTCCTTTAATCTGGACTGAGTGCTGCAAGTTAAGGCAGAAGTTGTACAGGGGTAGAACAAAAAACAGTATAAAATAATGAGAGAGTTCAGTGCAACACTAGAACAGCCACGGAACTGCACTTGGACACACTTTAAAGGGGTTGTTCACCTTTGAGTTAACTCTTAGTATGATGTAGAGAGTGATATTCTGAGACAATTTGCTATTGGTTTTCATTTTGTATTACTTTTTGAGTTATTTAGCTTTTTATTCAGCAGCTCCCCTGTTTGCAAATGTAGCAATCTGGTTGCTAGGGTCCACATTCCTCTAGCAACCATGTATGTATCTGAATAAGACTGGAATATGAATAGGAGAGGGTCTTAATAAATAGATGAGTAATAAAAAGCAAAAACAATACAACTGGAGCATTTGTTAGATGTGGTGTTAATGACCCACTTTTCAAAGCTGGAAAGAATCAGAAGAAGTTAAATCATTAAACCAATTCAAAAGTTGCTTAGAATTGGTCCTTATTTAACTACTAAGGTGACTATTTACTAAAATGTGAATTGATCACATCTTTTTGAAGTTAATTTAAAGGTGAACCACCCCTTTAAGCTGGTAATAAATGCCCTAGGTTGGCAATAAATGTTGCAAGTCAGGGAGGAGGGGAATGGGACACATAAACTTGCAGTCTTGGCTGATGGAGGATTACAAGTGCAGAGGGAAACTTTCCATTGGTGAGCTGAAAAGAAGAGGAGACACAGCTTCTCTGTATTCCCAACAGACAGAAGAACATACAGCTGCTCATTCGCCATGTTTCCTTCAGCTTGTTCTGGTTGAAGTAAGATACAGGTCAGCTGGAGGTATTTAGATATTTACTGCACGTAGGGGTTTTGCAACGGTAACACTACAGAATTCTCCTTGAGTAGAATGAGAAACAAGGCAAAGCACCCAAAATGTTCTCTAAAACCAATTGGCAGGTTTATCAAAGGTCAAATTATGTGAATTTTTTTTTTTACTCTAATAAATTTAAATATACTCACAACTAGGAATGTCTAACATTTGATCGAATAGTCCCGGCCCAAAAATTCTAATTCAAATCGAGTTTTCCCTCGGATGTCAGGAAGGGCAGGCAATTAACATATTCAAATGGTTCAACGGACCTCTGCCCTTGACTTGTAAATGAAGTGGGGAATATTCACATTAGAACTGTTTCCATGGTCGAAGTGTAATAAAACTCACATTCAAATTGGGGAATGAAATTCAAATCTGTCAATTTTGATGCCAAAAAAAAAAAAAATCAAACATTTGAATTTACTCTTTGACCCTTATTAATTCTGCCCCTAAATGTGAATGAAATAATCTTAAAATGTTCATTAAAACTGAAATCCTGTTTTGTTCCTTAAAAAAGAATAAAGCTAAATGCATTAATTCCAACGAGCTGTGGGACAGATGTTACAGTAAGCAACAATGTGCCAAACTCAGAAGACCGCTGTAGAATTGGTGTGGCTTTTCTCCACGTCAGGAGAGGCGCCGACCCCTCAAGCCAACACAGGAGAGAACTACGGGGGAAATAGGAGACTTTGTTGCAGTACGGAGGTTAAGGTGCCAGTAACATTAAAAATATAAATAAAGGCTTCAAATTAGGGATGCACCAAATCCACTATTTGGCATTCGCCTGTATCCTTCATGAAAGATTCAGCTGAATACCAAACCAAATCGGAATCCTAATTTGCATATGCAAATTATTGACAGGAAGGTAAAATTGTACTTCCTTGTTTTGTGACAAAAAGTTGCGTGATTTCCCTTCTCGCCCCTAATTTGCATATGCAGATTTGGATTTGGTTCGGCCAAATCTTGGATTTGGTGCATACCTGTGAGGACTCCTGCCGTTGTTCAACCGCGCCAGGTCGGGCGCAGATTCGCAGGCGCGCGTCCCAATGGGAGCGCGCGTCAAGACGTCGGCGCGCACAGGCGTGCGTTCTGACGCCACCACGCTGGCGTTCGTTTTGGCGCCAACTTAGGCCTATTTAAAGGTGCTCTGGACTCTGGATCATTGCCCGATTATAGGTTCTACTTCTTGTGTTCCTGGGTGCGTTTTGGATTGAACTCTTACTGATTGACCTTTTGCCTGAATCTTGACCTCGAAACTTTGCTGCCTGAACTGACCCTTCGCCTGGATTTGACTACTCTTTTGCCTTACCCTTTGGATAATTCGAACTTTGCACTTCCTCCTTGGTCCACATTACAATCTACGCCTTCGGGCCCTGACAATACCTAAATCAAATACTCCATAGCAATGGTTTTCATTCCAAGGATGTGTGTACCCAGCAGCGCCAGGGAATTTACTTAAAAATCAGAAAAACGAATTCCCCGTTAGTCCAACCGGTCAGAAAAGCAATAGCTGGACAAGCGTCTGTGGATACATAAATGCGTATGAATGATTTGCATTTTGGATGTTACTGGCCCTTTAAAGCGTGGCATTATTGGCTGCTGTGTTGACTAAAACACAAATATTTGATTTCATTTTTAGAGACTAGGAAGTGAGTTTTCCTCCAGAGATTTCAATATTCCTCCCTGCTACACGTGGCAAATAAAAAATAAAGTGTTTGAGTAGAAACCGGGTCTGTTATTCACGCATGAGACTGCTGTCCTGCCTGGTATTCAGATGTGCTGAGGAACAAAGGTATTTCCATTTTCAGCGGTGTCCAGTGTAAGCTTTGAACCAAGAGGTGACAGAAGCAGCAGCTGAAGAGATCATGCCCCCGGCACTGCTACTGGCAATCGGCTGTGACATCATCGTGCTGTGGCTTTCCATCAACTCCACGGCTTGGGATGGGATATCACAAAACTTAGGGCTTGGCAGATTTTCCCAATCCGTTCCTAAATCAGTTTCTTCATCACTGATGTGCTCGTCTCCACTCTCATCCGTTTCTCCTGCTCCGCTGGGATCTACAAATTCCATGGAGTCTTCCAGATCCGCACTGATCTCGAAGGGGCCAGACCTGAAAGCAAGGAATCAAAGTCAGATCCCAATACCATGAAAGCTAAACACAGTCACAAATGCGAATAGGTCTTTCATAAACTGTATCTCTAACCCACAGGTAGAACAGTCCTAAAAACAGAGTTTTAATTCTAGGATTTCACCTTTAAAGGAGACGTGTACAAAAACAAGAATGTGCCAGTGCATTAAACTCTTTTAGATATAGAAGGAAAGTGCTTCAAAAAGTTGTGTTCCTGCAAAAACCCTACTAGTCCCGTCCATCTATTCCACTTCCTGCTGCCTCCTTTCCCAGGCTGTGCAGGGGAGCTGGCGTCAATCAGCACACTGCACTGTAGGATAGGAACCAATAAGCAGCTAAGCTGACCTGATGGGGGACTGTCTTTACTTGTGACGGCAGGGCTCTGATTGGCTGTCCCCCTCCTACTGTTCTTCTGGCAAGGATTGTTAGGACACGCCCACCCTTCATTTGAAACTTGGAAAGGGACCTTAGCAGATATATAGGGCGCTCAATAAAGGGAAAGGAGGTCTGTGGGGGGGGGGGGGGGGGGGGGTTAAGCAAGGGTTTACTTCTCCTTTAAGGCTACACATGGCATGGCTTACCTTCCCAGGTTTTCACTTTGTGGGCTAACCAAATACATGAGGTTCCTGAGAGTATGTAATGGATGGAGCAAGTCCAGGTCCACATGCTGCAAACATGAAAATGAGAATTTGTTATACTTTCCATTTTCAACAACTATTTTGCCTTCTACTGTATTTGACCTTCATTTGTCAATTTTTGTTTTTCTTCCCTGTAACAATGAGATCTTTGATGTGCAGTCACAGTGAAACATACAGTACTGCCCCCTGGGTTTAAAAAAGGAACCAAACATAAAATCTCAAAACAAATGAGTGTAAAGGTGGCCATATACGGGTCGATAAAAGCTGCCAACAGACTGAGTCGGCAGCTTATTGGCCCGTGCGTGGGCACTCCGACAGGCTTCCCTGATAGATATCTGGCCACCCGTCGAATTGCGGCCGCATCTGTTCGTTGATGCGGTCCTGCGATCCAACCGCCAGTATTTGGGCCGTTCTAATCCGATCATTGGGCCCTAGGGCCACAATCGGATCAGCCCAATATCGCCCACATCAAGGTGGGCATATCGGGGAGAGATCTGCTCGTTTGGCAACATCTCCAAACAAGCGGATCTCACCGTGTGCCACCTTTAGATTGCTCTTCTGAGCACGTTTGCAATTTGTATTAATTCCTTTTTCTAGCTTTCAAGCTATTAGTTATTTTAACACTGCTAATAGAATGATGCTGGGATAACAGTGCCACCTGCTGGTCAGTTCTTCCAGTGGGGAGTGGAGAGACGACTTGAGACTTAAGCAGAGCAACATCAGAAGACTTTCCTTTTCTTAAGAAATAGCAGAAAAAAACACCAGATGATCATTTGCTGCACTTTTCTAAGCAGAAAGAAGACTTTGCTCTTCGTATGTTTTCCTATCGGGCTGGTCGGCAGAAGTGACCAGCAGATGTGCTATTCAATGTCATTATATTAGCTGTGAGTTTGAAGAGGGTATACTTTTCCTTTAATATCTGCAAGTATATGTGCACTAGGACCATTAAGCAGCTGGTTACACCCCTAACAGAAGGCAGATCTGTTGGACTAGTACCACGTGCCAATGTGCGGAGCCAATCTACGGATACCTAGCGTAATTAGTGACAAACTCCAAGTACATACCTCCCCTAAAGTAAAGAGCTACCTACCTGTGAAAAGCATAAATATAAGATGTTGGAATTCAGCTTATTAACAGCACGATTGAACTTCCAGCGGTTCAGATTCTCCCCACAAAATTCACTGGGAATGTAAATGAACAGGGTAAAAAAGTTATTTTCTCATTGAAAGGAACAATCGTGAAAAACAGTCAGAGTGCCAAGAAATGATCCAGTGAAGTATCTGCTCAATGTTATGCTTTATGCACCAAATAAAGTGACTTTTACATCCCACCCTGCATACATTTATCATTTCTACATTACAGTCATACTCACCTATTCCAAAGCTTTCTAGGAAGATTGACATTTAATATATGTGACAGAGTATTGGCAAGCTGAGTTGCATAGCATAATGCAGCACCAATGGTGTAAGCAGGATTGTTGTGCTCCATATCTGTCAAATAAAGCACAACCGAATGAGCCATCATCAGGTCCGGACTGAGAATTAAAATAGGCCCTGGCATTTCAGCTACACAGAGACCCAATCAGCCCACATAGAGGCCCAAACAGCCCCCACCAGCCCACTAAATACTGACTTTCTATGGGACCTTATAGCAGCCCCTCTGGCATTTGCCCTAACCCGCAGATTGCAGTCCGGGTCTGGCCATCGTGTAGGTTCCATGTATGAAATGAATCTTGTATCATCACTTGGGCTCAATTTATATGACCATTTCTCATAATCAATGAATGATAACAAGCCTGTATCAGTACCATTTCAGCTTGCCCCATTTCATTAATCCATTAATACCCTTCTGTAGTAGTTTTTCAAATCACATGAACCAAATAAGTGAGCCCATATTATACAATTTTGTATGCCTATGACATACCAGTGCATTCAGTCTAGTTAGAAATCTTTCAGCAAAACCAATGCTCTAATTATAAAGCAAACGTGCAGATATAGCAGAGACAAAACATACCAGGCCCTTGCGTTGTCTTCTTTTCTTCCACCCAGTTGTAATAGGCCGAGTAATCTCCGTTGTTGGGCAGAGTAATCCACGGCCCTGTGATACTAATGCTGGTATCTCCATTATGGTCATCGCACACCCACCTTCCAGAGAGGTAAGTGGTCCTCCTTGCTTCTGCCAGTTTGCTCACAGTGCTTGAGGTCATTGCATTATCACTTTCAAATGAGACGTCGGCTGGATCCCTGGTGGCAAATAATAATTCAGTGGAATTCATTAAAGGAGAAGGAAAGCTACCAAAGAAGTTTATTGCCAATATATTAGCCACAATAGCACAAGCTATAAGACTATATGTATTCTGCAGAATGCTTTACCATACATGAGTAAACAGCTCTTGACGCTGTCTCAGTTTGTTTAGGATAGCAGCTGCCATATTAGCTTGGTGTCACATCACTTCCTGCCCGAATCTCTCCCTGCTCACTCATAGCTCTGGACTCAGATTACAACAGGAAGGGGAGGAGGGAAGGGAAAAAGGGAGAGAGGACCAAACTGAGCATGCCCAAGCCCTGGAGGTTAATGCTGAATACAGGAAGTCTGATACAGAAGCTCATGTGTACACAATAGAAGGCAGAAATGTGGTGTTTTTGACAAAGGACTCAGCGCAGCATTACTTTGAGGGTTTACTGGTGTATTTATATAGACCTTTCTGATAAATTTTACTTAATTTTAGCCTTTCCTTCTCCTTTAAACTGGAATAAAGAACCACAAGCAACCATACTGGACAGTATTCATCTTATCCAGAGAGCTGCTGCAACTTTCTAGTAGCACTACAAGGGAAGCAGATATCTTCCCATCTGCTCACAGGGCTGCTGCATCTCTGGGTTGGTACAGCAGGCCCAAAAACAGGACACATTTTTATGCTAATTGTGAAGAAAATGCCATGTCTGATATAAAGTGGTTAAAATGACAGTGTTAATGGACAGGAAGCAGAAAGTATGTGTTCCAGCTCTCTGAGCAAGCTCACCTGCTTGGAACAAGAAATGACTAGAAGACTACAGTCCAAGTCTGAAGTCTCAGAATTATATGAGACATTTATAGGGTGACTGCAGGTGCCTAAAATTGGCTTCAAACTAATTAGCCTTGAAGAGTAAGAATACTTTTTGAAAAGCTGATACCTTGTTATATTCTTGACTTCACCGATAGGAAAGATGACTGATGTCAACTCAAGAATATGTGATCTGCGAAGCTGAGCCAACTGTGCATGCTGGTTTTTCAGATCGTGATTTCTCTTTTCCACCACATCGCTCAGTTTACGGTTTCGCCTCTGGATTTTTTCCTTTTTCTCCTGATGCCACTGAGCCCTACGGTAAAGTTTCTGGTTATCTTCTTTCAACTTCAGGAGGAAAGTCGAATCTAAAGAAATAAAAAAAGTAATTTAAGTAAGCAAATTATTTGCTTAAATTGTTTTTTTTACATCTACTATTTATAGTAGGGATGCACCGAATCCACTATTTTGGATTCGCCTTAACCAAGGAATTCTTTGCCAAAGATTTGGCTGAATACTGAACCAACCCCAAATTTGCATATACAGTGGTGGGAAGGGGAAAACTTTTTTTACTTCCTTATTTTGTGACAAAAAGTCACACTATTTCCCTCCAGGAAGAAAGATTCGGACGAATCTGAATCGTGTTGAAAATAGGCCTAATCCAAACCGAATCCTGGATTCAGTGAATCCCTAATTTGTAGGTTAGCAAACCTATGTGCTATATGGAAAAATAAAAATATAGTGTAGGGGAGTGATTTCATAAGGCACTGCAGGACAGGACCCACTCACTCCACTAAGGGGAGGTGGGAAACTATAATGAGAGAAGAGTTGGGAGCCACCGTTTCAGGCAGACAGGAAGAGCAAGCCCAGGATATCAAAAATGACTGGGTGGAGAAGAAGAATGCCAAAGACGGTTCAATGAATATTTCCAACATCATTACTGGTTATGTATATGCCACTTGTTTGTCTCTCCTTAGAGGCCCAGAAGATCAGTGGTTTGGCCAATAGGCGTTAGGGAAACATTATAGTGTGTTCCTACTGGCTCAGCTCCAGCAACTATGAATAGCATACTTTGTAATGGCATTTCATCTTAATTATTTTTTTATAATTAGCACCTTGCAACATATTTTATACTAAACATACGTAAATATTTATGAGTTTATATGAGTAACTGTGTAATGCATACGGTACAAGGAAATGATGACGTCATTAAAATATTACCACTTCATTTGAATTACTTTTTGATATCTCTTCCTTGCCATTGGTGATGCTTTGCTTCAGTTGCTCGAGCCTCATTTTGCAGGACATGACCTTCCATTTCTGAAAAATATTTAATGTTATATATTATTGAGGCAATTCTCTCCAGCTCTTCAAAGTAATACACTGCCGGGCGGTGACACATTTTCTCCGATCCTTATAAATTAGAGCACATAAGAAGACAACAAAGAGATGGTACTATAAAGTGTATGAGATATTGAGTATTACTGTTTTCTAGAAGCATTTCTAGGCAGCTGCCTAAACTCCACTGGTCTTGAGATGCTGCTTTGTGAGCATGGATAAAAATGGCTTATCTGCGTGTTCCTTGTCTATAATGTGGATTTCCATACACTAGTTATACTGCACTATAATGGAAGTGTCCAATGCGATCCTTTAGGGCCAGTCTTTATGGATGATTCCTGGCTCACTGTGTTTTCTCAAGGATGGTGTAACATTAATAACTCTTCTCATAGCTCCTCCTCTTGGATAGTTTAAAGCAGAGGTGTCCAAACTGCGGCCCGAGGGCCAAATGCGGCCCAGGATGGATATGAATGCGGCCCAGCTTGAAACCCTTGGTTCCAGAGGAAACGTCATGTTGCAAAGGATATAGGAGTAGCAGGAGGGGGGATTCTGCCAATTGCCCAGTTAGTTATAATAATATAATAATAATAAGTCTATTTAATATCCAGGTGTCCCTTATTCCAGTGTATATCTCCATCTGGTTACAAAGTTTCTTTACTTTTACAAATCAAAAATGTTTGTGTATTTCATGTGTGGCCCCCAGACAATTTTTCTTCTTCCTATGTGGCCCTCAGAGCCAAAAGTTTGGACACCACTGGTTTAAAGTGTTCTCTATAACAACCACTTCAGCAATTATATTTCTATGTTCTCCTGCAAACAAAAAAAATGGCAGTTTCCTTCAAATATGAGATATTTAAGCTGTTAGATGTTCTTGCACTGTCCAATGAATTATTTAGGACATGTGCAAAAATGCTTTCCCTATGACAAATGCTGCTGACAGGGAGGGGCTGCTCTGGAATGCCAGCCCAAGTGTCGCCTTCAGCCACTGGCAGCGTCTTATTAATAGAAAGCCATTACATGCACGGAACATTATTCACACAGCAATGCTTGCCACTAGAAGAAAAACGAATACAAAAATGTAGAAATCCTACAGGCCTTAAGGAAGTTGAACATATGTTAATATTAAAGGAGAAGGAAAGGCTGTATTTACTTGGGGGTGCTAAAAGTTAGGTACCCAAAGTGATTATATATACACTTACCTGAAACCCCAGGATGGTGCCCCTATCAGCAGAAAACTGCACCAGTCCAGGGGTTCTTCCAGTGAGCGCCATGGAATGATTGGCTTCCTTCATTTTTTTCTTCAAATTTCCCAGGGCAGACGCATGTGCAGAAGAATGAAATAGCCGGCTTCGGTAAAGTTCGGCCTAAAGGAGAATTCAACCCCCATTGATGTTAAGTCCCAATTTGCCCCCTCCATTCATCCTCCTCCCTGCCTCCCCAGGAGCTAAGATCAGAAGATGGCAGCTGGGAGCTCCGATGCACTCACTCTGCTTTTCCGGTCGCTATTTCTGGAGGGAGAAGGATTCAGGGGTAAGACTGTGCAGGGGGGAGGACCAGGGGCGCTCCACCAATGAGGCGAGTTGAGCCACTCACCTCAAGCGGCAGCTCCCCGTTTGGTTACCAGGGGCAGCAAAAATGTCGCTCTTGGCAACTAAGTGCCATATTTCCGTTTTTTAATCTGGAAATTCAGCTCTTCTTGTCCCCCTCCGGCACTGAAAAGGTGAGTGCCGTGGGGGCGGCAAAAAGAAGGCCACCTCAGGCGGCATATTGGCCCAGATCGCCCCTGGGGAGGACAAATGGAGGGGGGGCAGATGGGGACTGAATTCTCCTTTAATTCCCTACTGTGCATGTGCAGCCACGAGAAGAAAAAGGAAGCTGATCACTCCGTGGTGCTCGCTGGAGTAACCCCCGACTGGTGCAGTTTTCTGCTGAAAGGAGCAGCGGTCCAGGGTTTCAGGTAAGTATATATAATAACTAGGGGTGCCTAACTTTTAGCACCCCCCAAGTAAATAAAGCCTTTCCTTCAACATAGAATGTTTGTTTATTTGCCCAAGTAGAATAAAATCAAATCCAACTTTCCCAACATACTTCCAATGTAAAAAGACAACTCACCAGCTTATCTGCAGCCAACTTTCCTTCTATTGCTTTGGCAACTCTAAATAAAAACAAATATGTATTATATTATTCTATATAAAAGACAAGTAAGTAGATGTCATTTTACAAGTGTAGGGAGAAGAAAAAAAACTCACACCAAAGAATGAAACCTTTCTATGTTCTAGCATACATTTGTAATAAGACAGAATAAAAGAACACAAATGTATTACAGATTCCCCAAATATTCATACTTTCACCCCTCATAATAATATTATATTAAAACAGCAAACTAATTTTGAACACAAAGATGCTATAAAAGTATATAGGAGTACTAATTTGTAAGGTTACCCCCAGTAAATCTAATTGTTAGCCCTGAACCCCAATGGGTTCATCATCAACCTAAGGTACTATTCAGTGGCGCATGTTTATATTCCCACAGTTCCCTTGCACTCCCCTGGACTAGAAAATGCACAGAACAGTGATTCTGCCCAATTTACAGTACAGCACATGTAAAGGGCAAACAAACACTCAGAATAAGGAGGCAACACAGCACTGCATTGAGAAGCAGTTTTTTTTTTATTAGTTTCAATGTGGGGCCAAGCAGATATTGTGCTGTTGTAATCACAGTGAGCATATACCAATGAAGGGTTTACCATTTAATGCAATGGCACAAGCAGCAAGCGAGCATTTATCTGAAATAATTAAGCGGGATGAAATACAAAATATGTTGGCGCTATATAAATACATGTTAATAATGAATTACTGGCAATAGCTAAACTGTAATTCCTTCCATCTATTAAACTCTAAACAGAATAGACAGAAGGCAGGATTGTATGAACATCTCACCCACTTAGGGTTGCCACCTGGCTGGTATTTTACCAGCCTGGCCAGTATTTTACCAGCCTGGCCAGTAAAAATGATGCTTGATTCTGATGTTTTTAATAGGGAAACAGCTGCAGGAATATAGGAAGGCCGGTATTTTTTTCCAGAAAAGGTGGCAACCCTACCCGCTAGTTCATACATTGTTGCTCTGCTCATATGTGCAACCTAGAGTTGTCCCTAAATAAAAAACATTTTAGATATACGTGTAAACTACATTTGAGTTAAAAAAAACTTGCCATGACCTGGTTGTTAGACTAAAGCTGGCAGATATTGTTTGCTAGCACCTCAAAACGGAGTCCCAAGCTGATTGGTAATATAATGGAGCAAACTGATGGTTATTAATGGTCTGTCCTACAGTCGGACAGTAAATCAAGAGTGTGGCAAGCTGTAAGCCACTTGCACACAAGGAGGTTTCTCTGCCTGTGTATAAATGTAGGCATAGAAACAGCTGATTGGCTCAAGTATGCCCCTTCTTGTATCTGTACTGACAGCCTGTGCAGACACACACGGAACATGAAACAAGAAAGTATGAATCTGTGCTCTGAAATCCGCTAAGTTTGTATGCATACAGGCCGATGCAGTGCCTGCCAGTGCAGATACTTAGAGGAGAGCGTGGAGAAACAGTCTTATGTGGCAGTAGTTTTCTGAGCCGAGTCGTGGCCTGCAGATAAACATAAGCCAAGAAACAGCCCCTCCACTGGCATCTCCTGTGACTGCATCAAAGCCACTGCATCAGCCGCTTATAATGGTTTTAAAATGAATGGCGAGCACAACTTTCCCTTGTTTGTTATAGTTTATACAGAAGCAGCGACCAGCTCCATGTTGAAGCTCTTACCCAACCAGCTATAGTCAGGTGTCAAGTTTGGGAGTTTGATTATGAAATCAGCAAGAAAGACGTAGTCCCTGTGTAAGATGTATAATGAAGTAATAGAATTCTTAATGAATCAGATGAAAATTGAGCGTAGGACTGGCCAGATATGGGATGACTTTGACGTAGTTGGCCAGCTTAAATATATTGCAATATATGGACAAACAATCCCTGTTGTTTAAAGGGTAAGGCATTTTTCAGTAGCTGTATGCACAGAATGTCTCAATGTCTTAAATATATTGTTAATGGGTTGAGTGCAGAGGACCTCTTGTATTTATCAGCTGGGTGCAGACACACAGAACAGATTTCAGTTCCAAAATGTGATAGAATGCATTTTGGTGCAGAAATCTACTCCATGTTCCTGCTGATCTGTATACCTAAGGGAGGTGGCATTAAGGCAGATTAGTCACTATAGACAAATGGTGACTAATCTTTGCAAATGCCTTCCCACAGGCAAGAATACAAATTGTCCTAATTGCCCGTGGGATGGCATACGTTATGCTTCAGTGGCCCAGAGTTTCCTTGTGAGGCAACTTCGGAAATATATGCCATCCCAGCGTCGATTCGGATTGTTGCCAGCAGGAAGGCATTTCGTAGAGATTTGTTGCCCACAGTAGAGAAGCTTTGTCGATAGTGACTAATCTCCCCTTATGCCACCACCCTTACGTGTACAGATCAGCAAGAGGAAATGCAAATAAACCTTTGATCCCTTAACACCTACTGCACAAAGAAGAAGCAGTGCCAGGGCTCAGCAATAAAGATAAGAATAACTGCCAGCACAGGGAATTACAGGCAGGCCAGCCCTTGAAACTTTCCTGAGATCCAAAGTCTTCCTATCCACGCTAGCCTTTATGAATGATTGATAAGCAATCTCTATAGACCAAAGCAGGGCTGCAGAGGCACCACCCCATTATATAATTTAAAGGGCAGTTAATTGTGTTACAAAGTTACACCTTAACCAATGTTTTCAGCTACAAAACACATAGAGCTGTGTGTATGAAGGAATCTTTAACCCTTTCAGGGTGTTTCTTTTGATTTATAACAGGAGTGCCCATACTTTACTAATGCGGGGTCTACTTTTAATGATGCTGTCCAGTTAGGATCTACATCCATAATAGCATATACAATTTTAAATCAGGGGATGTTACATGGTTCCCATGTTATGGGCAGGTCCCCATGATTAACTATAGTATTACAATAGAAAACGGTAATTGATATGAACTACCTAAGTGATTCTCGTCTGTTGCTGGGGGGGGGGGGGGGGGGCTCACTCAATCCCTCAATTAACAAAAACAATTTCGAAACCACATTTTAAAGCAAAGAAATATAGTTCTTGCAGTACAGACAGTTTTCTATTAGGCAGCAAGTTAGGGCATATACTTTCCCAGAAGTGTGTGATTTAATGGGAGGAAAAAACCTACTGTTTCTGGAAGTCCAGCTGCGTGTCATGGAGGCAATTTAATCGTTGTCTCTTGTCAGCAAACCTAAAAGATATGGAGATTATTCAGTAAGAAAATGAAATGTGACAATTAAAGGGCAAGGAAAGTATAAAATAGAATAAGGGTAGAAATGCTGTATTTTGTATACTAAACATAAATATGAACTTACTGCACCACAAGCCTAATCAAACAAATGATTTATGCTTTCAAAGTTGGCCACAGGGGGCTGTCATCTTGTAACTTGGTTATACATCTTTGCAAGACTAAACTACATACACATGCTCAGTGTGGTCTGGGCTTCTTAGGGATCGTCATAAATGATCAAAAACCAAAGCTGCTTGAGTTCTGCATGGCTGATAAGTAAGGTGGGGGCTCCCCCTGCTGTTCAGAAATATGATTGTTTTCCTGCCAGAAGATACGGACCGTCTGACAATTCCTATCCACAGCACTAAATGAAGGGAGAATTTCACTGCATACAGTCAGGTTTCTTATAAAAACGGTACACATTTTCTAATTAAAGTATATTGGAGATAGATTTCTTTTTCATTAAAGAAAGTAAAAATGGGATTTTATTTCTTTGCCTTTCCTTGCCCTTTAAGCAGAATGCATTTGATGTAGGGATGCACCAAATATACTATTTTAGGATTTGACTGAATCTGGAATCCTTTGTGAAAGATTTGGTGAATACTGAACCCAATCGGAACCCTAATTTGCATATGTAAATTAGTGGGGAGAAAAAAAACTGCGCAGTGTTAAAACATTTTCTATTTCCTTGTTTGTGTAATGAAAAGTCACGTGATTTGATGGATCCGGTTTGGCCAAGCACTTGAATTCGGCTGTATCCGAATCCCGACGAATCCCAAAGTGAATCCTAGATTCAGTGCATCCCTAATTTCATGTGATCACTGAACATCTGACATGGCAACTGTTAAGACTCCCTAAAATATGTTAACCATGCAGAAGAAAGATCCAATGCTGAGCACAGAGAGCGACAAGAGGAAGGGAAAGGATGTACTGCAAGGAGGCAATAAACAATGAAAGTTGTGACCTAGTCTAGAGGCCAATTAAGGTCAAATTATAGTTACATGTTTAAAGGGATACTGTCATGGGAAAATCTTCTGCACAACTTCCACTTTCGGCACGCACTTCCAGAGATCCAGCGAACAAAGGTAAGTTTCAGTTAAAAGATTTTTATTCCACAGACATCACACCTGACGCGTTTCGTGTGTTACCACACGTAATCATAGGTATAAAAAATACTTTACAGACATCACTATTTAAAAGGCAAGGCTATCCTACGTCACTCCTGACGTTTCCTACTTGCTTCTATTTCTTAACCCCTTCTACTATCCCTCTAGTGGAATTTTTGTTTTCTTAGCCTTTACTGCT
>CM044445.1:88758646-88779048 GCA_024363595.1 Xenopus borealis | reverse complement strand
AAATTGCACCAGGAAACTAAGCGCCATTGAGCTGGGAGCACGTGCATTCTGTTTGTTAGATACTGTCATGGGAAAACATTTTCAAAATGCATCAGTTAATAGTGCTGCTCCAGCTGATATCTGCACGGAAATCCATTTCTCATTTTTTTAATATTTAATTTTGATTTCCCAGCTTCAAAATCAGCCTGTTGGGTTTATTTAATGTTTAAATTATTTTTTTAGTAGACTTAAGGTATTATGAAGATCCAAATTACAGTGAGATCCATTATCCAAAAAAGCCCAGGTCCCAAGCATTCTGTATAACAGGGCCCATACCTGTACAAGAATTCTTTTTCACAGGGTACAGAACAAGGAAATGTAGACACATCTGTACAAGAAAGGCCTAGACCAAAACAAGGACAGCCAGTATGGGACTGTGTATTATGCCCTGCAGGTGCAATTATTACTTCTCACTACAAGCCACATTAGGATGGTGCCACCTGCGTGACATTACAATTACTGCTCCATAACAAATGACTGTAATAAGCCACATGAACAGGCAATATTAGCCACATACAAATACATACATATCCATGGCATTGTAACATATCAGTTGGAGTTTCTATTAGTTAGGATAGAAGAATTTATTCTGGCAGAAGGGAAATGTTTCTCCTAATCTACTGCCTATGAAGGGATGTAGGAAACTCCGATGTAATGGAATGAAGTTTAACAGGCGAGATGTGGAAGTTCCAAGCAATGACTGTACAGATCATTTCCTGACTGTGTTGGCAAAGTGGAAAGTTCTGAACAACAAACATCATAGGGTGTTATTAGAAAAGATTTAATCTGATGCAAACAGAAGGCTTTGTTCACTGCCCGCCCCTTGAATAATGCTTTTACTAGTTCAACACTCTCAAGTGACTGACACTTGGCATAGAATAGGATTCATTTACAAGAGAGGCCCAAGAAGTATATTTTGTGTTTGTATCCCAATAAACAAAGCAACATTTACAAGAACATCGACATATATATATGTTCAAAAAGTACCTGCACACTTCCAAGTTCAGTTGTGGGTGCTTCGTCAAATGGTTTAGTATATACACTTCAGAATGGGCCAGCATTCAAAAGATTGTGAATTAAACCATTTTATTCAAAACATCACTTTGGTGTCCAACATTTCAGTCCCCATTGTGGCCTTCAAGGATATCAAGGATAAAGGCCCCAATGCAGATGCGGGTCCATTCTGAAGTGTGTGTATGAGTGTATATATATTATCCCACCAAAAACTGGTGGAAATCCAATGCAAAAGTCACTGCCTGGGTACTGGTTATAAGTAGATAAATAGTATGCGCATCAAAAGAACTACACTCACAAGAGTGACTTTAGGGTAAGGTCACAGGGGCAGATTCGGGGAGATTTAGTCGCCTGGCAACGAATTGCCTCTTCTTTTGGGCGACAATCTCCCCAAACTGCCTTCCACTTCGGCACTTCGATTTCCAAAGCCGGCTGAAGTTTCCTCGTGAGGCAACTTCATAAATCGAAGCACCCCAAGTGCATTGGCGCAGGCGATTTTCCATTTTAGTAGCTGTAAGGCAGGGGGAAGGCAGTTCAGGGAGATGGTCGCCCTGAAATAGAGGTGATTAGTCGCCAGGCGACTAAATCTCCCCAAATCTGCCTGTGTGCCCCTGCCCTTATAGTCAAAGTTTTGGCTATAACTAAATCCATCATCAGGAATCATCACTTTCTGATGATGGCTTGAGTTAATAGCCAAAAGGTTGTAATAAAGTAGTCAATACGAATGAGAGCTATAAAGAAGTATCTGTGTGAAACAGCTGCAGGTTAAATATGTATCAAAATACTTGCAATTTGAGGCACTACAGAGATGGATACAAAGTAACAACTACATCCTCTCATTGTACTTCCAGTTAACCATATTCAGCTATTGAACACAACTAGTACAATTAAACTTAACCTTTAATTATTACAAAAATTCCGCCATATATTGCAACAGATTCACTACAGACACCCCTATTAGTAGTACTGGGCCATGTCCATAATATAACATTTAATTATAATCACATAGCGTGGACAGGGGTTGTTACTCAGTGTTCTCTGCAAAGTTGAGAAACATTTTTTTCTGCTTAAATAGCTCAATATAACAGCCGGCTGTCAATCCCTCACACCTTTAGATGCTTAGGAATATTAATAATAATGGCAGGAAAGGTAAGAGACCCAATACAATTACCCGGGTGGTTGTATTGAAGCAAAATCAGCCTTCTGGATTTATTTAATGCTAAAATTATTTTCTAGTAGACTTAGAGGCAGATTTTCTAAGGGTCGAATTATGGAGGGCTTTTAGCCCTTGAATTTGACTGGCAAATAATTGGCGAATAAATATTTGCCAAAATCGAATAAAATATTCACCTGTTTTGAGTGCTTTTCGAATATCCACCAAAATCATACGATCAAACGATTTTGCGTAAAAATTTGTACGAAATGAATATTCGCAGCGTTCGATCGTACGAATAATATTCAATACGAAAACTTAAAAAAACAGCCTATGGGGGCTTCCCATAGGCTTCTAATGCAATTCGGTAGGTTCAATCTGGCGAAATAGGCAGTCGAATAAAAATTTAAAGGGCAAGTTCTTCGACCAGTGAATAATCGAGCGATCGAATATTTATCTATTCGGTCTATTCGATGCGACCAAATATTTCATATTCATATATTTCAAATTCCTCCAAATGTGCATCCAACCAAAAGTTTGTGACTTTCGGATGGAGCTACTGCACATGTGCCCAAAAGCCACAAAGTTTACAATTCTCTCGTACTCCACATGTACCAGAAAATGCTGGTCAATCCAGGAAGAAGAGCAATTGAGAGAAGATGGTGCCTGTGAACTCCACTGGACAGGACCTGGAAGGAGGGGTAAGTAACAAATTAGGGGCATTTCCTTGGGGTGGCTGGTAGGCGGAGGGGAGAGGAAGGAGGGGAGGGTTTTTACAAATTCAGGTTGAATTCTCCTTTAAATATAATTGCTGATTAGTTGCCATGGGCAACATCTCAAGAAATATCTCCAGATATTTATCTCCAATGTTAGTAAACATGCCCCTTAGTCTCCCGCAGGCTTTACAGTAGTGATGCGTGGGTTGATCCAAAACCTGCAGGTTGTTCATCAGCTGGGTGGGTTCGGTTGAAATTGGGTTGGGTGCAGGTCAGACTGGGGAAGTACAGTACTCCATTGCTCCCAAAAAATCCAAGAGGAGCACACACAAGTAGTGTACAGAGCGAGATGATGCAAGCCCCGTTGGGTGTGGGTCCTACAATGGCTAACATTTTGGGTCAGTGAGGGTTAATGATTTTGTGGGTTAGGGACAGGTGTGGGTTGAGTTTTTCATAAGCCGCACATAACTTTACAGATTAAAGGGACACAAACATAAGACCTAACATTTACATATACAAACATTTTACAAGAATAGATGCACAGCTACAATTGCATATTGTTAGGACACAATGAGGGAATGGACCCTGCTCACAAGAGCTTATAAATGTTGTCCAATTATGAGAAAAATAAATTAAATATATATATATTTTAGGTTCCTCTCATATACAACAGAGCTAATTAAAATTAGAACATCGAACCCATGGTGATGCATTGACCAGCTGCTAGAAACACCCTGGTGTCAGCGCTAGGTTTAACCTATATTCTGGAGGTGACCTGCTGCTATAACCAATAAAAAAAACAATATTTGTACACCGAAAGATGGAGCATGATTGACATCACACAGTTTGAGCCTTTATAAATATTACAAAAATTTGCTGTTTTTCAGTAATCATTTTAAAAGAAGCATCCCAAAAATGGCTAATGCCCCTGTTATTCAACTATTAAAGTGGCACCTGCATAATGTCTGTGTATTTGATTTTGATGACGTATTGAAGGAATAAAGTAATTACATTAAACTAACCTAGATAGTGTGTGTGTGTTCGTTCTCATATGAAAAAGTGAAGCAGTATTCAATTGTATGAAATTAAATGTGAAAAACTGGCTATGCAAAAATTTAGGTAATTTTGCTAAGTATAATGCATGTAACTGTTCAATAATGATTACTGGCAACACCAAATTGGTTGGATTAGCCTTGAACTTCATTGGCAGTTGTGTCCAATCATAACAAAAGGTATTTAAGGTGGCCAATTGCAAGTTGAGCTTCGGTTTGACTACTCTGAAAACAAAGATTGTTCAGTATAATGGTTTAGGGGAAGGCTACAGAAAGCTATCTCAGAGGTTTAAACTGTCAGTTTTAACTGTACGGAATGTAGTCAAGAAATTAAAGGCCACAGGCACAGTTGCTGTAAAAACCTGAGACCCAAGAAAACTATGAGATGAGAGAGGTAATTTTCAAACATTTTTATTATAAATATATATATCTATCTTTGAAAAATGTCCTAATGAGGACCGAAACTTTGGACTGTGATTCTATGTAATAATAATAATAATAATAATAAAAAGACAAGGTTTTTTTTTTTTTTTAACAAAGGGTGTGCCTATTTGAAGATATTTGGTGTATGCATGTTGTAACCTATCACCCTCAAAAGATATACTGAGCCTTGTAGTGTGGATACTCACCTGGTTGGCTACTATTTTTCATTTGAAAAGGGTGCATAGTGATCAAATATGAACACTGAAAACAACAACCTTGTAAATAGCTTTTGATGCCAAGTAAAAAACTGATAATTGTCAAATGAAATTTTCCTGTAAAAGCAAGATGGCATTACTCCACTTTTCATAACAATTTAGCCACAAAATGCCTCACTTTCTTATGGGACATTAAAGTGGACCCGTCACCAAGACACAAAAATCTGTATAATAAAAGTCCTTTTCAAATTAAACATGAAATCCAATTTCAAATTTTTATTAAAGCATTCATAGCTGTTTTAAGCTCATTTAAAAATCTCAGCTGTCAATCAAATATTGTCTGCCCCTCCTCTATGCCTTAGGCATAGAGGCGGGGCAGATAATTACTTTCACTTTCCATTCAGCACTTCCTAGATGTCACTGCTCCCCACACATTCCCCCAGTTCTCTTAACCATTTAATTGTGTAGCCAGGACATGGGGATAGACATCGGGTCCCCCATTCTGGTGCACAAACAAGATTCTGAGATGATACAAGGCTTGTCTTAATAACAGTGTCCACAAAATGGCTCCTGCCTGCTTGTTATAATTATGAATTCCCAGACTGAAGAAAACAAGATTAAAATTATTTATATAGTGTAATTAATGTTCATTTTGCTTGACTAATGTGATAAAATACGATTTTGAATATTTTTTCGGGGTGACGGGTCCACTTCAAGGGGATTATTTATCAAAGGTCTCAAAAACTCAAATGTAAAAAAAACTTGATTCCGCTAATTCGACTTGTGAAACCGGAAAACTCGTATTGATCAAGTTTTTGGTGAGAAAAAAACTTGAATTGCTCAAATCATTCAAGTTTTTGAACAAACCCCTCTGAAAAACATCATTAAGACAATTAACATCTTCAAATGGTTCAAGGGACCTCTGCCATGGACTCTTACATGACTTCAACATGTTTTAGAGGAGGTATTTTTGGATTTGAGCTTTTTTTCAGGGTCGGGAATAATACATCTTTTTAGATAGGATCAGTAATCCCATTTGAAAGCTGAAAAAGTCAGAAGAAGAAGGCAAACTATTTTAAAACTACTAAAAAAAAGATAAAATGAACACCAATTGACAAGTTGTTTAGGATTAGCCATTTTTTAACATACTAAAAGTTAATGTAAAGGTGAACCTTCCCTTTAATGTGTGCTTCTGTTACTTACAAATAAACTATTTCTTAGCAACAAACCTCTTATTATATACGAGACAGGTATTCATTGTATAGTTCTGTAGAGATCCATGAATGGCTTGTTTATCTTCCTGTTAGAATGAATCTCACTGTATTATAGAGCATATCTATTGAACCTGTGCAATAGAGATCTACAGTATTTCTACTTCAATGGCTACACAGCAGATCATTAAGATATAGTAGTGTTTCTTAAAGGACAAGGAAAGTTAAACTAAAGAAGTAGCTAGAAATGTTGTACATTATGTTTTGGGCTTCTGTACCAGCCCCAGGCAACCATAGTCTTTAAGCAGTAAAGATCTGTCTCCCCAAAGATGCCCCAGTAGCTCCCCATCTTCTTTTCTGCTGATTCACTGATGCTGTCACTTACTGAGCTTAGGGACCCACTCACAATACACATAGAAAAGAAATGTCTCAGTATAAGGCTGATTAGTAATTAATACAGATAAATATTACACAGCAGCACAGAAACCAGTGCAACTAGTATCAGAATTTAAACATCATCCCTGTAGCATCAGTTTATATTACAGACCAACTGCATTTTTGGCTTGATAATTTTAAGCTTAGCTTCTCAACAGCTGTTCAGAGACCACTGAGCATGTGAGTGTCACAGACACTTTCCAAGATGGTGACCCCCTGTGACAAGTTTGAAGTCCTGGATCATTGCTGCTATTAACAAGCTGAAACGTTAGGCTGGTGCAATACATTCAGAATATAAAACATGGCATTTTTAGCCCCATTCATTGTAAGGGTTTAGTTCTCCTTTAAGCAAACACACCAGTATATAAAAAAATATTCATTGTTGCAGGACACTTCCAACATTGGAAATAAGCAGACCTAAGCATTTGTATAAGTGAGATTTTGTTGGTTCTTTGGTACAGTTTCCATTGCAGATATTAGACTGACCCAATACATTTCCAGTGCATAATGCAGATTTGTGTTGCCATTAGGGTAAAGGGCACACAGGCTGAAGGTTCTGGCTGTTGTCAGCAGGGGTGTTTCTGGGGCTGTTGCCGCCTGAGGCAGCAGCCCTGATGCCACCCACCCTCCCGCTCAACGCTTTGAACTTATAGCGCAGGAGCGGGTGGAGGAGGGGCTGCATCACTAATGCTCGCTGCGCTAGATGAGCCGAATTTCCGTTTTAAAAATGCAAATTCAGCTCTTAAAGTTACCAGAGGCGGCTTTTTGCCGCCCCTGGTAACTGGCCGCCTGAGGCAAGGTTCTCACCTTGCCTCATGGCTGGAGCGGCCCTGGTTGTCAGCCTGTGTATTTTTGCAGACAGAGAGAATCAGGCCTGCTCGGTGCCCCTAATCCATTGATTTGAATCCAATCAGCCTGTGTGTGGAGCTGAAACTGAGATCAGCCTGGAGGTGCCTCCTTTCACATATTTGGGATAACTTTAGCTTCAAGGGCAAGGAAAGGCAAAGAAATAAAATCCCATTTTTACTTTCTTTAATGAAAATTAAATCTATCTCTAATAAACTTTAATTAAAAAATGTGTACCGTTTTTATAAGAAACCTGACTGTATGCAGTGAAATTCCCCCTTCATTTAGTGCTGTGGATAGGAATTGGCAGACAGTCCCTAACTTCTGGCAGGAAAACAATCATACTTATGAACAGCAAGGGGAGCCCCCACCTTACTTATCAGCCATGCAGAACTCAAGCAGCTTTGTTTTTTCATGATTTATGACAATCCCTAAGAAGTCCAGACCACACTGAGCATGTGTATGTAGTTTAGTCTTGCAAAGATGTATAACAAAGTTACAAGATGACAGCCCCCTGTGGCCAACTTTGAAAGCATAAATCATTTGTTTGATTAGACTTGTGGTGCAGTAAGTTCATGTTTATGTTTAGTATACAAAATACAGCATTTCTAGCCTTATTCTATTTTACACTTTCCTTGCCCTTTAAGATTCATATCAATGGAGAAGAGGCACTGGGCAGATCTTCTCTCAGCCTGCAAAAATACACAGGCTCCCTAAACGCAGACTCTGCGACTGTATGTATTAGGTGCCTAATCCCATTTGAGCAAATATGAGTGAAACATATTGTTTTTTTAACGGTACTATACTATTGGGCTTTTCTATTTGTAATTCCTATCTGGAGCATCCGAGACACTGGAAGAAAGGAGAGATGAGGAAAGATCATCTAAAAATTGTTCCATGCCGTAATCATAACGATGGGTCTGGGAGTAGGAATTTCTGCCATTTGGGGAAACCTCCTTGAATATACACCAATTTCTCTCTCTTTACGCAAATGAAATATTTACATATATTCTAAAGAGGAAGTACATAATTCAAATACTTTCCAGCTGCAACACAGGGTGTTGTTGTGCCCCTAACTTTTTACTCATCCCTCGCAGCAGATTCAGGCGTCAGAGCCCTTAGCAGCCATCTTCTTCTTCTTTGTGTCTTCTTTCGTCTCTTCGGTGACTCCCGTGAGTTTCGGCGCATGCACAGTTGTGTGGAACCAGGAATTTGCTCCAAATGCAATGAAACGCCGTTCAATACATGAAGATTACAGAGGAAGAAGGCTGCTGTGAACTCAGGCATTTGCCCAGGGTAGCAAGTAGGCTTGGGGGGGGGGGGGGGGGGGGGGGGGGGGGGGGGGAGGAGAGAGAGAGGGTTCTAAAGGGGGTAGGGTTTTTTTTTTTTTAAGTATGGGTTTGGTTCTCTTCAATTGAAAAATATGCAGCCAGAGCCATCAGTCTGCGTCTATAACATTAGTATGTAGAGGAATGTAGTGAGGTACAGTGGCATATATAACACACCTATTCCAGATTTATGCTCACAAAGTGTAAGCCTTCCTGCCAGCTAGAATCTAAATCGCCAGCAGTTGCCTCTTGAGGAAAAACATTGGAAAATAAAGCACTCAGAGTGCCATCCCGCTGGTGATTTAGGGGCAAATTCACTAGGTGCCGAAAATGCGCTACCGTTGGCTTCGCCAAAGTTCGCCTTACTTAGTCAGGTGTTGTTTAGCCAGTGCTCAGGGAGGCGAAAGGTAGCGAAGTTGAGCTACCATTACTTCGTCAGGCAAAGGGCTAACAATGCCTAATTTGCATACAGCGCGACGTTAAACGTATAATAGAAGTATATGTTACAGCCACTACATTACACTACACAAGCCCAGGAAACCTTTAATAAATAAAATAAAGTTGTCCTATTGCCCTACATGTGCCCCCTGTATAGTTGAGTTGCCATTTGTTAGGAAATGTAGGGGGGGAAGGAGGGTAACCCCCCAATAAATTAACCAATTTTATGACTATAACCCTAAAAAAAAAGTAAAAGACGCCAGCGTTTTTTTGGGACTTAAAGTTTTGTTTTTCAACCTAGTATCCATTGTATCCATTGTATCGAACTTCACCAGGTCTGACCTGGCGAATTAAAGTCTAGCCCAAGAGGTAACGTTGAGTAAAATGGGCATCTTAGTGAATTGGCGTAGTTACATCCCTTCGTCAGTGCGCAACAGGCCCCGACTGACAATCAGTGGGTTCTGGCAAATGCCAGAGGGGCTGCTATAATGTGCCATAGAAATTCAGTATTTAGTGGACCGGTGGGGGCTGTTTGGGCTGATTGGGCCTCTGAAATGTCCAGGCCTATTTTGAGTCTCAGTCCTGGCCTGGTGCGCAACTTCACCTGGCATAAGTGTGCGAAGTTGCACTAGTCGATCTACTTCGCTAGTGAATTTTCACCAGGGGCACCGTTAGTAAATCAGCAAAATGATTTCACGCTGGCGAATTAGCACTAGCGTTAGATACTTCAAGCTTTAGTGAATTTGCCCCTTAGATTCAAGCTGGTGGGAAGGCTAATCAGGAAGATTAGTCGCCCAGGCAATTAGTTAGTTGTAGGGAGACTAAATCTCCCAGAATCTTCACGTGTGTCTCTGCCCTAAAGGAACATTAACTCTCTGTGTATTCTTCTGAGCTTATGAGACGATGGTCATTGGATGTAGAAAGGTTAAAAGAAAGGGCTGCATTAGCATAGAGCCCTTTGGATGGGAGGGTTTGTATACATAGGAGGGAAATATATGCACGTAAGTAGTGTAGAGTAGTAAGTCTTACATATGTGCCCTGCTGTGCATTGCCAGTAATACGGTAGCTACAGTGTATAGTGACCCCAATGCCCAGCACTTACGTCTCAGTGTCCCGGCCGTCAAAGAACACAAAGTCGCCGCTCAGGACGCACTTGGCGCAGGTTAATCTACGGCGGGTCGTACTGCATAGCGGGCACCTCTCCACAGCCACGTACAGCCCCTCCGCATCGTCAACTGAGTCCACCAACTCTGCGCCCCGTCTAGGGCTGTCAATTCCCCCTGAGACTGCTTGTCCCTGCCAGGTCCGAGCTCCCTTCCCACTGGGAGACGCCATGACAGCTTCTTGTCACCGGCTGTCACGTGGGGTTTTGTTTTCAAGGTGTTGCATGCTGGGAAAAAGGAGGTGGGCTGGGCCTTTACTATTGTGGCAGAAAGGTGCTGAGCTGAGGGGAATTGCAGCTATCATCTAATGGGAACCTGTAGGGTGGGGAAAGACGTATAACGTACATTATACATTCTGTCTGCTTCTTTCTCAGCTGGAAGATGTTACTAAATAGTTTTAGGAGACTGTTTTTTAGGTTTTTTTTTTCCAGCAAGTTTTAAGGTCACGGGAAAATTTTTTTTTTTCAAAATGCATCAGTTAATAGTGCTGCTTCAGCAGAATTCTGCACTGAAATCCATTTCTCAAAAGAGCAAATGACATGGGGCTAGACATATTGTCAATTTCCCTACTGCCCCAAGTCTTGATAAAGCATACCTCCCAACTGTCCCTTTTTTGGAGGGACAGTCCCTCTTCTGACAGCTCAACCTGCAATCCCTCATTTGTACTGGAAAGTCCCTCTTTTCTCTGCACTGAACAGCCAGAAAAAGAAACAAAATTTCTAACTTAATTGGCTTTTGGCAGAAAGCCCAGAACAGCTAAACAGGTGCAAATAAGATACTTTATAACAATTTTGAGATTAAAAAAAAAAGTAATTGTAACAGTTCAGATAAGGAGACATATTTTCAAACTTTTATAACCTGCCAAAAGAACATGGTAATTAGGGGATGTGGTCACAAAAATGGGCGTGGTCAAAATGTAGCCACACTACAAGAAAAATACATTTTTGTCCCTCTTTTTACTTCCAAAATGTTGGGAGGTATGATAAAGACTTGATAAACTTCAGTCACTCTTTATTGCTGTACTGCAAGTTGGGGTGACACCAGGACTGGACTGAGAATTAAAATAGGCCCTGGCATTTCAGGTACACAAGAGGCCCATCAGCCCACATAGAGGCCCAAACAGTCCCCACCAGCCCACTAAACACTGACTTTCTATGGGACCTTATAGCAGCCCCTCTGGCATTTGCCCTAACCCACAAATGGCCAGTCCGGGCCTGGGTGACACCCCTCCCTTTTTCCCCCCAGGCAGTCTAACAACAGAACAATGGGAAGGTAACCAGATAGCAGCTCCCTAACACAAGATAACCATACCTCCAAACTGTCCCTTTTTCAGAGGGACAGTCCCTCTTTTGACAGCTCAACTTACAGTCCCTCATTTGTACTGGAAAGGCCCTCTTTTCTCTGCACTGAACAGCCAGAAAAAGAAACAAAGTTTCTAACTTAATTGACTTTTGGCAGAGAGCCCAGAACAGCTAACAGGTGCAAATAAGATTCTTTGTAACAATTTTAAGATAAGAAAATAATTAATTGTAACAATATAAGATAGCAAGTCCCTTGGGAAAAGTTACTCAATGCTTAAAGGGCAATTCACCTTCATTAGCAAATCTAACCCCATGTCAGATTTCAAAACTGAATATTAAAAATCTGTTTGCTCTTTTGGGAAATGGATTTCAGTGCAGAAGTCTACTGGAGCAGCACTATTAACTGTTGCATTTTGAAAACATGTTTTCCCATGACAGTATCCCTTTAAGGCTTGAAGGGTTTGTTCTTTATACCTTTTAGGAAATGCTATGTTAGCTAATACGTTTCTGAGACTTTCATATCTTCCAACTGTCCCTTTTTCAGAGGGACAGTCCCTCTTTTGACTGCTCAACCCGCGGTCCCTCATTTGTACTGTAAAGTTCCTGTTTTCTCTGCACTGAAAAGCCAGAAAAAGAAACAAAGTTTCTAACTTCATTGGCTTTTGGCAGAGAGCTCAGAACAGCTAACATGTACAAATAAGATACTTTGTAACACTTTTGAGATAAGAAAATAAAGTAATTGTAACAAAATATTTTCAAACTTTCATAATCTGCCAAATTTTGTAAAAGGAACATAGTAATTAGGGGGTGTGGTCACAAAAATGGGCGTGGTCAAAAATTAGCCACGCTACTTGTAAAAATTCTTTTTATCCTTTTTACTTCCAAAATGTTGGAAGGTATGGACTTTTCAGTTGGTCTTCATTTTTTATGATGTTGAAATTATTTACTTCAGCAGATCAGAACTGTCTGGAATTTTAACAGCTACCTTGTTGCTAGGGTTCCATTTACTTTAGCAACTAGGTATTTGTCTTAAATGAGAGATGAACAAGACAGAGACCAAACAAAATGATAAGGAATAATAAAAAAAGATTCAATAGTATTCTTTTTTCATTGTTTCAATGTTATGATGGAAACAGAATAGATAGGCAAGTCATTCAACATATAGAAAAATGTTGACCAAAACAGCTGCTTTAAAAAAAAAAAAAAAAATACATTCCATAACATAGTAAAAGTCAACTTATCGGCAGGGTTGCCACAATTTCAACCAAAAGGAATCCTGTCATGGGAAAAAAAACTTTTTTCAATAGTGCTGTTCCAGAAGAATTCTGCACTGAAATATGAGAAAACACATTTTTTTATATTTAATTTTGAAATCTGGCATGGGGCTTAACATGTGTCAGTTTCCCAGCTGTCCCAAGTCCTGTGACTTGTGCTCTGATAAACTTCAATCACTCTTTACTGCAAGTTGGAGTGATATCACCACCTCCCTTTCCCCCACACAGCAGCCTAACAAAAGAACAATGGGAAGGTAACCAGGTAACAGCTCCCTATCACAAGATAACAGTTGCCTGGTAGATCTAAGAATAGCACTCAATAGTAAAACCCATGTCCCACTGTGTACTATTCAGTTACATTGAGAAGGAAAAACAAAAGCCTGCCAGAAAGCAGTTCCCTCCTAAAGTGCTGGCACAAGTCACATGACCAGGGGCAGCTGGGAAATTGACAAAATGTCTAGCCCCATGTCAGATTTCAAAACTGAATATAAAAAAAATCTGTTTGCTCTTTTGAGAAATGGATTTCAGTGCAGTAGTCTACTGGAGCAGCACTATTAACTGATGCATTTAAAAAAAAAAAAAAAAAACATGTTTTCCCATGACGCTTTCCCTTTAGAATAACATTTAGCATTGTGTGGAGCAGTGCTGTCCAACTACTAAGGTATGGAGGGCTGATAATTGAAGCCAGTGTTAGCCACACCCTGTTTTTAAACCACACCTACTTTAAACCACTCTCACGTTACCACAAGACCATGTCCACATAAATTGTGGTACCGCTCATATATGAACAGAGTTAAGTCATAGTAAGACAAGCCCTTAAATCCATATACCTCATTTTCAAATGCTAACAAATCCCAACAAACCGTTACTATACTTACTAGCAGGGCACACACTAGCAGAGTATGGCAGATGCAGGCAGAGCACAGCACGCCCAAGGAGAATAGGGTAGGCATAGTATGGCACACAGAAAGCATAGGGCAAGCATAATTACACACACAGGATGAATAGGACAGGCATAGTGCAGCACACACTGGAAGCAAAGGGCAGGCAGCGTATGGCACACACACAGGGAGCATAGGGCAGGCAGAGTATGGCACACACAGGGAGCATAGGGCAGGCAGAGTATGGCACACAGACAGGGAGCCTAGGGCAGGCAGAGTATGGCACACACAGGGAGCATAGGGCAGGCAGAGTATGGCACAGACAGGGAGCATAGGGCAGGGATAATTTGACAGTCCCAGGATGCATAGGCCGGCATAGTGCAGCACACACAGGAAGCATAGGGCATGCGTGAACGATACAGGGGATTACAGTTTGAATAAGGTTTAAACAATGCAGGGCCAGTTAGTCTCTGTAGTGATACCTTTTAAAGCTTACACATGATAAGCAGACACAGCAGGCAGAAATTTTATGTGAGGGGCCACACAAGGCAGGGTGTGGCCCATGGGCCGCCAGTTGGACAGCCCTGGTAGGATCCAAATTACCATATCAACCATGTATTGATCTGAATGAGAGCCTGGAATATGAATAGGAGAGGCCTGAATACAATAATGTAATAAGTAGCAATAACAAATTTGTAGTCTTATTTGTTTTTTTTAGATGGGGCAGTGACCCTCATTTGAAACCTGGAAAATTGAAAAGTTGCTTAGAATATAACATACAAAAAGTAAAGATGAACACTCCTTTTGCTAAATTTAAATAACCACACCCTGTTTATTTGTGATTATGATTATTTTACACTTAGGAAATAAAATCAACTTGTATCCAAGAGTAGCAGAAGGAGTGCTTGCGTGACCTGCTGGGGGGCCCTGAGGGGGTACGGGCCCTGGCCCAATTGCACCCCCCATAGTTCTGCCAATGGAAGGGGAGGGGAAGGCATTTGGATTTAAGGGTACATTTTTTCACATGAGTGATATACCTGCAGTGAGTAACTACCAACAATTTGGTGTGCTGCCACCATTAATGTGGATATTGGTCTTAAAAGTTAATCGGGGTAACATGGGTGTGGTTTGAAATGGGTGTGGTTTGAAGTGGGTGTGGTTTAAAACAGGGAGTGGACAACACTGGCTTCCATTATCAGCCCTCCACCACTGAGACCAGAAAAATTCTGTCCCTCAATACCACAGAAGTTGGACAGCACTGATGTAAACTATAGCAAAGAAAAATGAAAGTTGTGCTCACCACTACATTTTAAACTCTTAGGCAGGGGTGCACCCATTATGAATGTTTAAGACATTTTGGGAGTTATGTAATAAAAGGCACTATAGTCTATGATTGCCCAGGTGCAGTGATCTATAGCAACCATCAGAAGATAGCATTTACTGGCTGTAGTGTTTCTGATGCTATGCTTTCTGATTGTGAGGTTTCTGCTACACACAAGAAACCAGGAGACATTCTTGCTGTAAGGGATCTGTATTTAGTCAGTGTAGCATACTCTAAAATGGCTTCTGAACCAGTTGCTCTTTGCATGTCCTACACTCACTTTCATCTGATACATTGAGAATTCTATTTCTTCATTATATATTTTACACAGCGTTTTACCCGCAACTCTCTTGCATTCAAGGTTAAAACTCCCAAATTGTTGCCCTTTTAATGGCCACCACTGGGATCACCTGACTGTAGCTGGAAAGGGTGGGAGCTACAACATGGTGCTGGCCACTGCTCCTGTATAAACGGAAAGTTATGCTCACCACTAAATTTTAAACCATTAGACAGGGGTTCAATGAGGCTGTGACCACACAATTCATACAAAGACAAGAGGCACTCACCCATTATTTATATTAATGGTGCATTAGCTTATAATCTTTCGCTAAGCAAAGAGTTTGAAAAAAAGCCAAGTCTATAGTATTTTACAGTGTGTAAGTTAAATAAAGCCTTTATTTTTGTTTCAAAACGATTTAATTTTTATTTACATATATTATACAAACAATAATTTATCTGTCTTAATGGAGGAAATTATGTAGTTTTCTTAAAACCTTTTAGAATGGGATATATATTTTCAAATGCTTCATAAATTTCAGAACGCTCTTTGGCACCTATGGAAAAGACATGCAAAAGACAAAAGAAAATGTAAGTAGTGCAAGTATTCTAACTAAAACTCATATCAAAAATTGGCATTTAAAGGGATCCTGTCATGGGAAAACATGTTTTTTTTCAAAACACATCAGTTAATAGTGCTGCTTCTGCACTGAAATCCATTTCTCAAAAGAGCAAACAGATTTCTTTATATTCAGTTTTGAAATCTGACATGGGGCTAGACATTTTGTCAGTTTCCCAGATGCCCCTGGCCATATCACTTGTGCCAGAACTTTACGAGGGAACTGCTTTCTGGCAGGCTGTTTTTCCTTCTCAATGTAACTGAATATTACGCAGTAGGACATGGTGTTCTTAGATCTACCAAGCAGCTGTTATCTCGTGTAAGTGAGCGGTTATCTGGTTACCTTCCCATTGTTCTGTTAGGCTGCGGGTGGGGGAAAGTGAGGGTGATATCACTCCAACTGGCAGTACAGCAGTAAAGAGTGATTGAAGAGCACAAGTCACATGACTTGGGGCAGCTGGGAAATTGACAATATGTCCAGCCCAATGTCAGATTTCAAAATGAAATATAAAAAAAATCTGCTGGAGCAGCACTATTAACTGATGCATTTTGAATTTTTTTCCCATGGTAGGATCCCTTTAAGTATTTATACAGATGGTGTTAAATATCCCAGTCATCATCTGCTCTAGTTTGCAATTATTCTAACAAGACATATTAATAAAGATCCAATGTACTCTGCAATGTAAACAGATGCACATTTGATCCTGCCCTTGAACACACTAGGAGTAATGACTATGAAGATTTTCATTCATCCAGGTCATGGTATATCTGATATAAGTAATTCTAAAACAATTGGACTTGCTGAGTAATTATTGAAGACTCTCACTACTCATCCAAGCAGCTTCTTCAGTTCAACTGACTGGTATGGGAAGTTCTCGATATATAAACCTACACCTCAAAGACAAGGGACACTCCTTTGAATATAGCAAGGTCCAAATCTTGGATAAAGAAGACCGTTGTATTACTCCTAGATACACTAGGAGTAATATTAGGCCTGTGTAGTAAGTTGGACAGTACTGCTCTAGGTAGCTATGCTAGCATCGTCCTACAATCCAAACAGGCAGATTGACAAGTTCCTGATAAAATCGACCATAAAGAGAGACCAAACAAGAGAGAGGTAGTGTATGAGAGGGACCTTAGATTGTAACCTTCACTGGGGCACTGTATAAACTGCCTTGAAGTATCAGTTTCATAAACTGCAGTAATATTTTTTTACAATCAGGAAGAGCATCCTTAACCACTGAAGATTAATCACTTCTTTTTTTTTTTAATTGGGTAGCTTTTGTATTGCTTTGAGAACAAGAAACAGGTTTATTAGACAAATGGTCAACTTACCAGTCAACACAACTTTTCCAGAGACAAAGATAAGCAGAACAATTCTTGGCTTCACCATCCTGTAGATGAGCCCAGGAAACAATTCGGGTTCATAGCTGTTGAGTTATATATATTTAAAAACAAAACAAAGTATAAATTAAAAAAAAATTATATACATATATGTATACATATCATTGATGTTATAGGGGTATACACGGTATTAAGAACTGGGGTATGTAAATTTTTGATCAGGGTATATATGTATATATATATTATCATTGACAAATTCCAAAGAAAGAAATGATGACACCCAGGATAACTTCAAACTGTGTAGGAATTTTCTTTTTTTTTTTATTCACAGCAGGGTTTTACAATGCAACAAGCACTTTTCAGATACATTTTTTACAAAACACCTAATTAAAATTCATTCTTCTGAAATTAATCTCTCTCTCTATATCTCTATATCTATCTATATCTATTTATATCTATCTATATCTATCTATATCTATCTATATCAGTGGTTCTCAACCTTCCTAATGCTGTGACCCTTTAATACGGTTCCTCATGTTGTGGTGACCCCCAACCATAAAATATTAAAATATTTTGGTTGCCAGCCCAGAGCAGATTGTTAGGATAGTACAGGAGACAGTGTGGCTGCATTAAGGTTTGTTTTCCGTGCATAGTGCGGAAAAATATTTTGGCCACAACACCAATTACCGTGTTAATTTTATAAATATGACCTGCTTTAAATAGGCAGGGAGAGCTGTATGGCAGTTCCTACTATGGGGATATAGAAAGTTGTAGTGCAAGTGGCTTCCCTAAAAAGGTTACTGAACTACAACTCCCAGAACTAACACCTGAAGAGCTACAACCTTGCCCCAGGGCTAGTGGGGAGAGAGATGAAGCTGCTCCTGGAACCCCTTAAGTGACCCCTGTGAAAGGGTCATTCGACCCCCAAAGGGGTCACGACCCCCAGGTTGAGAACCACTGATCTATATCTATCTATATATCTATATACCTATATATATATATATATTTTATATATATGTATATTCTGTTGGGTGGCGGGTCCAGGGGATGAACATAAATCAATGAATTTGGTACATGGACCATTTCTATTAATCCTGAAATCCTGCCACTGACCCTAATTTCTCTTTTTTTTTTTTTAAATAGGGCAAGGCTAGGAAATGCAGTGGTCAGAACATTATTAAAGTGTAATAATTAATTTGCTAACCTTCCACAGAATTTCTGCCTGAAAAGGTAAAAAATGTACCTGCTAAACTGCTGATGAGTTAATACCAAACCTTCTAGCCGGATTGGAAATCTCACGTCGCAACTTCCCACCATGTTCTGTATCTTAAAGTCAAGGAACTTTGCTGGGAATCCAAGCTTCTGTACCACTCGTGCATACTTCCTTGCCGCCAGTCTGGACTGTTCTTCACTGAAATCAATCAAAAATAGGCCTCTCTCTTCGGTAAATTATGAAAAGGATATTGACTATGTGTTATGAGCAAAACAACAATTAGGGAAAACAGCTTGCAGGATGGAACCAACTACATCAAAATATTAAAAGCCTTAACCTTAGTATTAAAAATTAGCATCAGAAGAGCAATCTGTAGAAATAACAGTATACACCCTCATAGTTGTGTAGTATGTCTAATGAGTATGGCCTAAGAAATAAATAAAGCTAAATATAGTTTCCCCATGATTTATTTCAGCCAATTACAGTGAAAAATTAAATTAATTAGCAGGATATAAAGGAACAGGGGGAAACGGTTCTGTCCAACTGAGTTCAATTAAAATGAGACATTTACAATACATTACAGTTATAAATGTATAGATGGATCTATTCAACTAATAATTTATTCTTAATTATTAGCCTTGCCATTCTGACTCTTTCCAGTCTATAATGGAAAAATACAGACTGTAGCACAGGCACCCGATCTGAAGGGTGCTTTACATATTATGTTATATATACAGTAACTCATTCACTCCTTACATCCTGCCATACATTTCAATATTCAATTTTCAATATTACTGAGCCCCTAGGCATGGGGATTTTTTGGGTCTTGACCTACATTTTAATCATCAAAAAGATGTATGCATACCTTTTTGCACCAGTGCAGACCATTTTTCCAGAGCTGAATATGAGTGCTGTTGTCCTAGGTTCTCTGATCCTCATGATTACTGCAGCAAATCTCTACATTTAACATAGAAGTTTGTTTTGGTGTTAAAGAGTTCTGTACAAGAAAGAGTGTGAGCAATGTGAGCATATTACCTTTGGATTGTATTCTGCATTTCTGGCATGAAGTGCAATCTTCTTTAGGTCTAGTTTACAGGCTAAATTCACAGTGGACACAATATTCCTGTGAAGGGCAAGGCAAATGTGATTTGTGGAAATAGATTAATACAATAAATACATAAGACAGAGAGAGAACATAGCTAATTTAGCAATCCAGAACTTTCTTTTAAATTTGTACAGGGGTCAAGGCCTTGGCAGGTCACTTTTTTTTACTACACTTTGAGGCTGATTTATACAAGTCAATAGAAATCAGTGGGAATTGCCTCAACTTTATTTCCCTAGTTCAGTGCTGTCCAACTTCTTTATTACCGAGGGCCAAAATCTTTCTGGCCTACATAGTGGAGGGCCGATAATGGAAGCCAGTGTAGACCACTCCCTGTTTTTAAACCACACTCGCTTTGAACCACACCCATGTTACCACAAGACCATGTCCAAATTAATTTTGGTAGCACACCAAAAACCAAATGGTTGGTGCTCACTGCAGGGATATCACTTGTGTGAAAAAGTTGTCATATTAAGACATAACCTTAAATACATACGCCTCCTCTACCCATGTGGACAACAGAGCATCCCCAGCACATGATTAAACACCTTAGGGACCCCTAACTTTTTATTTTCAAATGCTAACAAACCCCCAGAAAAAATACCAGGCTTATGTTCCACAGGTAAAGCAGGACACACACACACAGGCAGAAAAGGGCAAACAAACAGGCAGAGCAGGGCACACACACAGGCAGAGCATAGGGAAGGTAGAATAGAGCAGGAGACAGAGAAACCCATCAGGACCACTCCAAGATGTACTACATACAGTGACACAGTGCTGATGCATTGGCATTTTTATTAAGGGTGAACAGGTGAACAATGTGGGTAATTTCAGTCTGGGTCTCAAGTGTGAACAGGGCTTTAGTAGTGTGAACAATAGAGGTGTTACAAGTGTGGACAGTGTAGGGGAAAGGTGTGAACAATACAGGGATTAGCCTGAATTTGAGGTTTAAACAATGCAGGGGCCAGTTACTCTCTGTAGTGAAACCATTTAAAGCTTACACATGGTAAGCAAACAGCAGGTGGAGGGGGGGGGGGG
>CM044445.1:88715486-88758519 GCA_024363595.1 Xenopus borealis | reverse complement strand
GGGGGGGGGGGGTCGCTGGCCACCAGTCATACAGTCTGATTAGCTAATCATACAGTCTAATTAGCAGTCATAAATATCCTAAATTAATCATTTTAGAGATATATGCAGTTAGGTCCATAAATATTTGGACAGACTACTTTTTTCTAATTTTGTTTCTGTACATTACCACAATTAATTTTTAATGAAACACCTCAGATGCAGTTGGACTGCAGACTTTCAACTTTAATTCAGTGGGTTGAACAAAAATCCTTTTTTAAAAATCACTTCATGTCAGGGGCCCTTTGGCTGTATGTTTTGGGGTCATTGTCCATCTGCATTATGAAACACCTCCCAATCAATTTGACTGCATTTATCTGGATTTGAGCAGACAGTATGTCTCTGAACACCTCAGAATTAGGGATGCACCAAATCCACTATTTTCCACTGCGAAAGATATACCCAACTGTATATAGAAACTTTTGTTTGTCAGTGTCAGTCAGGGTCGGACTGGGGGGCCCGAGACCCACCGGGACAACTGTCCAGGGCCCCCTCCAACCCCCCTACCATGTAATGGCGATCCTGCTGGAAATACAACGCTACACTAGTGGCGCTGTGCACGGCACCTACAAAAGCCTATTTTTCAATCGGCAGAGGGGTCTGGCCCGGTGGTGGCCCATTAAGGGTCGGGGCCCACCGGGTATTTTCCCGGTATCCCACCGGCCCAGTCCGACACTGGTGTCAGTTCAGGAACATGCCGCCACCCTGCCTGCCCTGTAATAAAATGTGAGCATTCAGGACTACTTAAAGCCCCTGCTGTTTGTAACATTTATACAAGCTAGCATATGGTAAAATAAATAATTCAGAGTCTGTGTAAGCCCTGTGATAGTGCAGAATTTTGGTATGACGACGAATTGTGTGAAAAGCGGCATTGTCTTTCCAACATCAATTGGAGGGAAATTTTAAAATATGCTCACTGGGGTGACTTGAGCTGCTAACAAGGTTGGCTATGTAGAATGAGAGAGAAAGCAAAAAGCACTGACATCCAAACAAGAAAAACGTCATATGTATTGTGGCACTGGATATAAAGGGAAAATTAAAGTTGCTTATTTAAGTTCATCTCCTGTTGCATAGATTAAATTAAAATTCTGCAGGGTAGTGGAGAGAACATATTATTCTGTACAAGCAGAAAAGTGGACCATAAAACACCCTCAAAATTCAAATATTTCAGGTAAATTACAAGCCCTTACATGCATATGCTACTGTAAAGATACACATAATGTTGGGTGAGTGCCCTTTTTCCCCCCCATGAATTGGGACGCTTCCCATGGCTTTAATCTTATGAGAATAAAAATGCCATGCATGTATGGAGTTTATGGAGAGGACTATGGATATATATATATATATATATATATATATATAGATATAGTTTCATCATGTTCAAGTGCACTTACTTTTCAGAAATGGTCAAGACAGCTACTTACTGCAACTGAGGAACTATCCCAGAACTCTCTGCAACTGGAGTCATAGGAGTCATTGGAGTCATTGGGGTAATGGGCATGGGACATAGATTAGATGAATCTTGGGTAGCATCTCTACATTCAGAAGGTGTGAATGGCTGAGATAAATTAGAGGCATCCAAGCAGATACCACTATCTTGTTCCAGAGACTGTGATGGAGTTTGTTCTTGCTGATCCTCATTTTCTTGGTTCAAGTCATCAGGAAGAAAGCTAAGGTCAACAGAAGAAAAATCAGTGGACAGTTCCTTGGCCTGCTCGAGTGTCGAAGAAAATGACGTTCCTGGAAGTGGTTGTATTGCTAGATCATCGTATGGAGTCATTGGGGTGAACATATGTGAGGAAGCCAAGACATCCTTATTGGAAAAAAAAAATGCTTAACATTACATTGTACATCGGACAAACTGTGCTATACCAAGATTACTAAATAGTACATAAAAATGTCTGTTTTACTAGTATAAAAAGGTGTACAGGTATAGGGTATATTATCCAGAATACTTGGGGGTTTCCTGACATGGTATTTTTAGGTTAATTGGATCATCATAAAAAACACATTAAAGGAGAAGGAAAGTCTTGCAGCACTGGGGGTGCCAAATGTTAGGCACCCCAAAGTGTTTGTAACAATTTACCTGAAACCCTGGGCCAGTGCTCCAACTGCACCGGCTTGGGGTTATACCAGTGAGCACCATGAAGCGATACACTTCTGTCGTCGTCCTTCTTTGCATGGTTGCATATGCACAATAGAGTCACCTATTTCATTCTACTGCGCATGCAATTTTAAGAATGAAGAAGACAGAAATGGATTGCTCAGTGGGGCTTACCACACAGGCCTACTGCAGTTTTCTGCTGATAGGAGCACCGGCCCAAGGTTTCAGGTAAGTCAATACAATCTCTTGGGGGTGTCTAAAATTTGGCACATCCAAGTGCTGCAACACTTTCCCTGTCCTTTAATAAACGTAGTATGATTTTTTTGCCACTGATATGGATTCATGCTGCTTAGTTACCATCAAGTACAAGGTACTGCTTTTTTTAAAATGGACTCTATGGGAGATGGCCGTCCAGTAATTCAGAGCTTTATGGATATTGGGTTTCTGTATAAGGGATTCCATACATGTGCCTTTTCCACTACCCATTAGGTAGAAAAATAAATGTGCTTACATACAATTACAAACTGATGTTAAAAGATTATAAAATCATGTAAAATCAAAACATCATCTGCATGCCCACAATAAAACATATGGCCATTTTACATGGTTTAAACCAGTATTTGTGCATTAGAAACCTGACATTTTTTGAAGGACTATGAATTACCAATTTTGTATTCAGGGCTCTTACAGACGAGAGTTTTTTTTTACCTGCACTCCCCTGTGTTCTGGTTTCATGCTTTCAGCCGAAGGGGAAGAAAGCAGCATGTTGCATTTTACCTGCGTTCCGCGTTGACATGTGTCTGTGTGAGTACAGCCACATTGAAGAGAATTCAGTGCCTCAATTCCTACACTCCCCTGCAGCTGAACGCATAAAACTGGAACGCAGGGGAGTGCAGGTAAAAATGCTCATCTGTAAGAGCCCTCAGAGAGTAATACATGTTTAACTACACTCTAGTGCATAGATGTTACAATGCAGGTTATTTGAGGTTAAAAAAATCCTTATAAAAGTAACAATGCCACCCACATCAGTACAAAACATGCACATAAATGCAGAATATTATATTCTTATATTAGAATTGTCTTATTTATTGAACACTGATATGTTTCACAGTACTTTAAGGAGAATCATTTGTTAATATCACAAGCATACTAGATCAAGGGTCAGTTCATCAGAAGCCAATTAACCTGCCTGAATGTGCTTCTGGTTGGAACTGAACCTAAAAGCCCAGTGCTTTGAGACAGCAAATATTGTACTACTGTGCAAAACTATAGAAATATAATTTTGAAGCCAGTTGTCATACATATATATTATATATAAGAAGTTGAATATGTAATACTTTATCTTTTTTGTGCTTTTGTCTAACAATATCAAGGATGCATTAATAACATTTTAATATCTCAGGATATAGCGTTTTATCAGATAGAATTGGTGCAGTTACAAAAATGTTTGAGCTTGAAATCCACATTTAGACACTAGGGGGCGCCAGTTAGCTAAAATGTCAGGCTACAACTTTGCCTAAGGCAGTTAAAAAACAAAAAACCCTTTACCTACACTGACCCAAATTAGGATGGAAAAAAAAACAAGACTTACATACTGTGTCCCTCTCTCTCCCAATAAAAACACTATATAATAAAGACAAGTAGGAGGGGTCTTATAAAGGCAACCATATTACAAAATTTACATTTGTATAGTTCATTTATTTGAACTCGTTGAAACTGCTGATGAAGACTCTAACCTTTTGTAGATATGCATTTACAGTGGGAAAAATACATGTAGGAAAAGACACCAATGGTTTATAGGGGTGACCTCCTCATCTAGAGTCACCCTTGGAAGATAACCCATTATATTCCTTTCATTTAGATTCTTCTTAAGATCTACTCATACTTTTTGCAGTGCCCCCTTTGAGTTGAAGCCATTGTTTCAGATTCGGACTTTGAGAATTTTTGGTTCAGGGTCAAATATGATGCATATAATTCTGTTGGAAAGACCCACACAAAATGATGCACTCCAGGACTTCACAGTAGAATCAACCAAGGTGAAGTTTATTTGTCGGACAAATATACTTCACCTTGGTTGATTCTACTATATATATCTTTTGAAGGTTTAAAATGCCCTAGCCATTTACCCAAAGGTATTGCAGGGATCACTTGCATACTGTAGAAAGCCAGACTGATCTCACATAACAGGAAAAAATGGTCAGGGAATACTCAATCGCATGCTCAGTAACTGTAAACATTCTATTAAGAGAGCACTAGTGGGACCAACATTGGCAGTAATTATGACTATTTGTGATACAACCATTTGTACAGTGGAACAAGATTATACCCTGGCATAAATAGTCGAGCATCTTAATGACCATTATGGGCCATTACAATTTCAGCTACGGCAGAGTTGCAGATGAGGAGAGAGAGAAAGAATAATGTGGAATTATTATATATATAAACTTATATACATAAAGTTTATCTAGTAAGCTGATGAGAGAACACATTCAGAATTTTCCTTAGTATAGATCAGTAAGTAACCAATTTGAGGATGAGTTTAAGCGGGTTTGTTGGTGCCACCCAATGCCATGTGTATGAAGCAGCTGTTCCAAATGTTTGTTTCAAAATGCATCAGTTAATAGTGCTGCTCCAGCAAAATTCTGCACTGAAATCCATTTTTCAAAAGAGCAAACAGATTTTTTTTATATTTCATTTTGAAATCTGACATGGGGCTAGACATATTGTCCACGTCCCAGCTGCCCTAAGTCATGTGACTTGTGTTTGATAAACTTCAATCACAATTGGAAGGTAACCATATAGCTCCCTAACACAAGATAACAACTGCCTGGTAGATCTAAGAACAGAACTCAATAGTAAAAACCCATGTCACACTGGTGTTCCATTCAGTTACATTGAGAAGGAAAAACAACAGCCTGCCAGAAAGCAGTTCCCTCCTAAAGTGCTGGCACAAGTCACATGACTTGGGGCAGCTGGGAAATTGACAAAATGTCTAGCCCCATGTCAGATTTCAAAACTGAATATAAAAAAAATCTGTTTGCTATTTTGAGTAATGGATTTCAGTGCAGAAGTCTACTGGAGCAGCACTATTTACTGATGCGTTTTGAGAAAAACATGTTTTCCCATGACAGTATCCCTTTAGGCTAAGGCCAGACGGGGAGATTCGGGGGCATTTTATCGCCAGGCGACTTCTCGCCGCGACTTGTAGCCCCCGAACCTCCCCGAACAGTCACTTCAGTAAGCGCACCGGCGTTGCTTGAAAACGCCGGCGCGTATCCACACGGAGCGGCGCGCTTTTTAAAATTGCTCCAAATTGCCTCGCCAGTTAAGTTTTCAAGCAACGCCGGTGCGCTTAGTGAAGTGGCTGTTCGGGGAGGTTCGGGGGCTACAAGTCGCGGCGAGAAGTCGCCAGGCGACAAAATGCCCCCGAATCTCCCCGTCTGGCCTAGCCCTAAAGGAGAACAATACGTGGCCAAGAGATTGGTGTAGGGATTTTGGAAAACTGGGCTAATTAAACCATCGGCTTCATATAGGCTATAGGATTAAGGATGGAGGAGGGCTGGGCTTAGTAAGAGAAAATGGGGGTGGAAAGATTGATGAAATATATGGCTGGGAGGATCATAAGTCATATATACAGAAAATATAATGACTAGTATCGGGTGAAATAGGGATACTGGGCATATTAAGAGCTATTACAAAGAGGCTCAGCTCATATTACAAAAAGAAAGGGATGCAAGGTTGAGGCAAATCTTATAAAGTGGGATTTCCATGTCAGATTGCCTCTGCTGCCACCTCCAATTATTACATATCCAACCTGCTTATGCTGTAATTGCACCATATATAATATAAATACAATTTCCAATGGTAACCTTGTGATGCCAAGGGATGGGTAGGTGGAAGGTATGTGATTGGAAAATGTCAGGTGAGCGAGTGTAAAGAATCCAAAGAATGCTAAACAATAAAAAAAAAAAAAAAACAGAAGTCAATAGAGGGAAGCACAGTGATTACCAGACTGAACTCCCTGCACTGTTCCTGTGAATGCATGGCACAATATTGATAAGTGACTAAGGGCAGCTGCATTTTGTCATGGCTGGAGGGTTGGATGCCTTTTAAGGGTAAGGCCAGACGGGAAGATTCGGGGAGATTCTCCCCTGCTTAATGAATCACTGCACCTATTCACACGCGGCGCTGCGCTTTCCCAATATTGCCTAAGGAAGCTACTTCAGAAAATGCAGCACCGCATGTGAATAGGCGCAGGTGATTTTTCATTAATCAGCTGGAAGGCAGGGGGAAGTGGTTTGGGAAGATTAGTTGCCCCAAAGAAGAGGCGGTTAGTCGCCAGGAGACAAATCGCCCCGAATCTTCCCGTCTGACCTAACCCTAAAAAGTGAGAAAATCTCACAGAAAATCTGCTGACTAACACTTAGGGGCTGATTTATCAAGGGTTGAACTTCGAAGAGGAAAATACTTAGAAATTCGACCATCATATTGAAATACTTTGACTTCGAATATCGAATATGTTTCAACAAATATGGCTATCCTGTGGTCAAAGTAAAATAGTTCGATTAACCTTAGAAAAATGTTCTAGAAGTTCCCCATAGGCCTACGGCAAGTTTAATTTGGCAAAGTATTGAAGTCAAAGCTTTTTTTTAAAGAGACAGTACTTTGATTATTGATTGGTTGAATTTTCGAACTATTTATCTTTGAATCGAAGTCAAAGTCGTGGTAACCTATTCGATGGTTGAAGCATCCTAAAAATTACTTTGAATTTTTTAACTTCGAAAATTCTCTCAATTTCACTTCGACCCTTAGTAAATCTGCCCCTTGTGCGCATCAAGCCTACACATTGCCATGCTATGAAACGCATGCAATGTGTCAGATGTCCTGAGGAAGTGAATGAGAAAACACAGGCAAAAACTACATTTATCCAGTTGTCGGATGAAGACGCAGAGTTTTCATCGGACAATCAGATAAATGTACTTGTAATCTGTGATTTCTCATTCTGCTCAATGCTCACCATAGAGTTATACCCTTAATACAAAAATGCCCTTTTGTACTCATGAAGGAATTTTCCTCCCTCTAAGGCAGCAGTTCTCAACCTAGGGGTCGGGACCCCTTTGGGGGTCGAACGACCCTTTTACAGGGGTCCCCTAAGGGGTATCCTAATAACAAAACCATTGTTCGGACAGGGTGTTGCCATTTGATATTAAGGGAAAGTGCAGTAGCTGACAATTCCGGGAGAGCGCAGTGCTATCAGCTGCTTCCGGATAGTAAGAGAATACTCCAAGCCGAGTAGAGGGAGCTGAAGACTGAATGCAACGTCTCCTGTTGGGCTTCCTCTGATTTGTGGATTTTTGCTTTTTTTTCTTCTGCCAGACTCCTCGATATTTACATTACGATTCATAACTGTAGAAAAATTACAGTTATGAAGTAGCAATGAAAATTATTTTATGGTTGGGGGTCACCACAAAAGGATGAACTGAATTAAAGGGTCATGGCATTAGGAAGGTTGAGGCGTATTGGAGGGGCTTAGGGTGTTTTGTTTTTCTCTTCTATCTTTCTCTGTTTAGGCAGGTTTCAATTAGGAAATAATGTTGATTAAGACGTGTATCTTTTTCAGTCTCATAAATTTTGTTATGTTTCATTGCAGTCCAATTTATAATCAAATGTATTGGAACAGCAAGAGGTGCAGGACATTTTAAACTGCTGTTTTAGTGTCTGCATTGCTTGGTGCAACGGCCAGGGCCGCTCCGACCATGAGGCAAAGTGAGACCCTTGCCTCAGGCGGCACAGAGCGGCCTGTTACCAGGGGCGGCAAAAAGCCACCTCTGGTAAAATTAAGAGCCGAATTTCTGTTTTTTAAAATGGAAATTCGGCCCTTCTAGTGCACTAGCTAGTGATGCAGCCCCTCCTCCACCCGCTACAACGCCAGAAGTTAGAAGCGCGGAGCGGGAGGGCCGGCAGCAACCCCTGAAATGCCCCTGGGAACGGCATATATAATGTTTTACCTCCATTATGGAGTAGCTCCCATGAAAAAAAATCACCCATTTGTACCATGCATTCTATTGTTTGTTTGTCAGAACACATGAATAACCGTAGACACGGATATTTGAAAACAACTTGCTGGTCTGTGTGCTGCCTCAGAGATCACCTGACCAGAAATATTACAACTCTAACAGGAAGAAGTGTGGAAGCAAAAGTTAATTGGCTCATGTGACCTAACTCTATAGTTTGTTTGGTATGTTTGTGTGCACTGTTGAATCCTACGATCCCAGGAGGCTGTCCTTTTTTAAAATGACTATTTTCTATTTAGGATGATCCAATGGCACATGCTACTAAAAAAAGTATATTATTATGAAAATGGTTTATTACATGAAGCAGGGTTTTACATATGAGTTGTTTTATGCAATATCTTTTTATAGAGACCTTCATCGTCCAGGGGGTATAGTTTTCCTTTAATACAAAACTGATCCAGGGACTGGTTCCTCTTTTAAAGCAAATTGGACAGGGTAACTTTTTTTTTTTTTTTGCTTCCTCTGGATCAATAAGCAACCCAGCAGGTCTCATTTAATCAAAACAAAGCTGAACTTCATGGACATGCCTTTATTAGCTTAGTTTACAGCCACGTGCAGATTCTGCATAACAAAGGCCTAAAATCAGTTGATCACAGGTGGTATACATCAGTCAGGAAACCCAGCTAAAACGGTTGCCAGATCCAGCAAATTGTTTTTTGTAAGCAACTAGATCTTGTTTTATTACCATCCCATACAGCACTAAGTATGATTGCTTTTATAACTGTGCACATATGTTTAATTGAAGTGGGCAGCACTAGAATCAGTTCCCAGAATACTGAAATATTCAAAAGTGGCAAATTTAAGTAAACTTTCCTTTACTTCGTGAGGAAACTTCGGGCGATTCCGGAAATCACAGCACCGCGTGTGCACAGAGCCGACGCTTTTACATTTCAACTAGCGACGGACATGGAGAAGGACGTGCGGGGAGATTGTCGCCTGCTATTAAAACGCCAGGCGACTGAATCTCCCTGTCTGTCCCTAGCCTTATACAGACAATAACACTACGTGAGGTAGCCCTGCTGCATAATACATCTTTATTTAGCTTGTCATTTGTGCTGTCACTGCTGCTATATAGTAAGGCATTACTATTACAACTTGGTAACCTTCTTAATAAGATAGGTATATATATATATATGTTGCAGCAAGCAGGGGGGGAAATTGAACCTTGGCTCATTTGCAGCTGCTTCTTTCCATGAATCCCAAGAAGGAAGTGAAGTGTGCAAAGGAAAATTACTTCCCATATGAAACACATATCTTACAATCATATATATCTTACAATTATTATACGGTTTTATATAACAGCACCTTTTCGTTTGTGTGCCCATAAGCAGCCATCTATGACTAGCATAAAACGTAAACACCAATAAGAATCAGGCAGAACCGATAAACCAACCTGTTTCAACCAACTAGTATGTGAGACACAGAGGCACGAGGATTTTTCATTTGTGTTGCTTTTAATTTACAAAGCAAGAAAGTTATATATCCCTAATGCAGTATTTGCCATCTCCCCCAGTCTGTCATAAATGTGTCCATTTTACCTCAGCATCACACTGGTCTAAGTATCTTTCCAAAGAAGACTCTCCATCCATTTTGAGGTGCTCACCACAGCTCAGCAGAGAGAGAGGCTGGAGACTAAACTCCCATAATGCACCACTTCACTGCCCAGGCCTGTAGCCATTCAGGAATCCATTGCTTGTAGTTAGTAAGTAAACAAATGATTTCCTGATTAAGAACACATGAGCTGACCCACGCAACTTTCCCCTTTACATCTTTACACTTCATGAACAATAGACTAAGGGAGGGCAACTTACTGGAATAGCTGTAGGTAGGGTTGCCACATTTGGAAAAAAATACCGGTCTTCCTATATATTTATCTTTTTTCCCTATTAATAACATTGGGATCATAACATTTTGGAATTACATCGCATTTATTGCTCCTTAAAGAGGCTGTTCTCCTTTTAAATTAAGTTCCAATAACATGTAGACAGCAGAATTAGGGCCCTTACACACAAGCGCCTGAAGTTGCGCTCAGGTTTTATGCATTCAGCCGCAGGGGAGCGCAGGAGTAGATGCATTTCATTTTTTTTTGCTGTAATCACACAGGCGCATGTAGGTGCCGAACGCAGGATAAATGCAGCATGTTGCGTCTAAACCTGTGTTCTGAACCTACATGCCCCTGTTTGAGTACCACCCCATTGAAAAAAACTGAATGTGTCTACTCCTGCGCTCCCCTGTGGCTGGACACATAAAACTGGAATGAAGGCGAGCGCAGCTTCAGATACTCATGTGTAAGAGCCCGACCCAAAGTGTTGTAGCAGTCTTTATTTTTGGTGGTAGTTTTTGAATTATATGCATTTCTTTGTTCTGCAGCTCTTTGGTTTGGAATTTATTTGGTATCTGGTTGCTAAGCATTAATTACTCTAGCAACCATTTTGAAATCGCAGTCAAGGGTGGATAAAAGAGAGCCTAAAAATAAAAATTAGTATGACAAAAAAGAAAGTTGCTGGTGTTTGATTCCCAGGGTCAGTGAACCTTGCAACCAGATAGTACTTTCAGCAGCAGGCTGGAAGAATCCAGAAATGTTATATAAGCCAAATGATCTATGCAGGGTGCAATGTCTCAAGCTCCAAATCAAATGCTTTCGTATAAATGGCTCCTACAATAGAGCATTTTTATGCATTTTCAAATGCATGCTGAGTGCATGCTGCATTTGAACAAACGTGATGAAATGTGCATGAGTACACCCAGACAGAATATAGAGTTAGCTTAGGGGTTTATCTGCATCTTAAATGCACGCCAAACACATAAAAAAGCCTGCATGTAAGCCCTAAAAGAGAGAATACATGCACCTAATGAAAGATTCCAGTGATATATGTCCAGCTTTGTAGGTGTACTAGTGTAAGGGCCTTTATACAGATGTGTTTCAGTATGGCTTTTTGATGCATTCCACCACACAGGAACACAGAATTTAAAAAAACCCATTATTGCATATTGTGCCTCACCTGCATTTGGTGGCTCAGTTTGGCACTGCTAGTACTCAATTAATGGGAATAAAAAAATGCATCCAAATATATACGTTTTTCACGTCCAGCATGTATTTGAAAAATGTATTAAAATATCCTTGTATAATGATTGAAAAGCATCAAAGGGGCTGTTCACCTTCAAACATCTAGTTGTTTTCAGATAGATCACCAGAAATAACAACTTTTTCCAATTACTGTCTATTTTCTATTTGTAACCGTGTAAAGTGCAATTTTTCACCTTCTAAAGCAGCTCTGGGAGGGGGGGTTGTGGACCCCCCAACTGTTCTAAACTGATACATTAAGGGGCCCATTTACTAAATTCGAAGTTCGATCGAATTTGATAGAATTTCGAACGTAGGATTTCTTCGTTTGGTCGGATATGTGAATTTTGGCATATTCGATCATCGAATAGGGAATGGTCGAACGATCAAATACGTTCGAATAGAGTCGAATGGACGAATACTCGATCATTCAATCAGCAAAGGATTTTATTTTTTAAGTTTCTTCGATTGCCTATTTCGGCAGATTGGACCTACCGAATTGCAATAGAAGCCTATGGGAGCACTCCCGTAGGCTTCTGAGGCTAAGTCCTGATCGAATAGGATTTGTACGATCGAAGTGTTCGATTGTTCGAATCATACGAATCATTCGAACGATCTAATGATTTATTTGTTCAGTCTAATCATTTATTCGACTGATCGAATAAATTTATATTCGATTGTCGAATGATCAAATATCGAATAAAAGGTAGCCTAGAACTATTCGATTAACATTCGAAAATCGAATGCTAATCGAATATCGAATAGAAACTAATTATTTTTTGGGAATAATAGTAAATTTATCTTTGTCCGTGCTGAGCAGAATCTCTGGGTTTCATTACAGGCAGCTGTTAGAATTGATACAATCCTTGCTAATACTCAGAGATGTTGCTGTGAAATGTATCAATTAAATGTTGCAAAATTGTATCAGTTTAGAGTGCGCACCTTAATTACTGAGCTGCCAGACTAAAACACCAGAGACACCAACATCCCACTTTAAACTTAGATTTTGGAAAAACAGTAAAAGATAAATAATGGAAAGTAATTGAAAAAAAATATCTTTATTTCTGGGGAACAATTTGAAAACAACTGAACAGAAAAGGTGTTTGGAAGGTGAACAACCCCTTTCTTGTGTGGCCTATTAGAAAATTGCATATTCAGACTGCACTGGATTTTCTGTTTTCTTCTATTATATTTCTCGATGACCTGCTACTTCAGTATGATGGATGTGAATTTATAAATGTCTAGCCTCCAATCAGTATATTTTCAGATGCTTAGACATGCCACTGATATGCAGTAACATTTACCTGTCTCCTGTGAGTGACAACTAAACCCCAGTGAAGATAAGCAGGTCTCTTGGGGAAATTGTGACTTGCATCTTAAATGGCAATTCACCTTCATTATCAAAACTGTTAACACACAGAAAAACCACAGAACATGGTAATTAGGGGGTGTGACCACAAAATGGGCAATTTTCTGCATTCTGCATGGCAAATCTTTTCGTCCCTCTTCCTATTTCCAACATGTTGGGAGGTGTGTTGTCATATAATGGGGTACCTTCATTTCTATATAATCTTACAGCTGTGATGTAATGAGGTCTACAGAGTTTAAGGGGCCCCAGGGCAAAACAATTGTGTTTTCCATTACAAAAGTAAAAACAATTAAAAGCAGGTGGAGATTGGGGCAAATGCACTTGATTGAGGCAAGAAGATGCCCCAGACACTAAATTGCATCTGATTCATGGAATCTGATCTGATCTGATTCATGGAGTAGACTGTAAGGTTAGAAATCATCATTCAGTTCAATGATATGTATGAACATGTGTCAAAGGATATGTGCCTTTATATAGCTCACACAGCTTCAAATGCTATTTTTAATATAGTTCATTAATATAATGAGTTGCATTTACTGTTTTTAGTAGTGATCTGATGGGAGATCCAGACTTATGAGTGAAGTCATAGTGTAAAAATGGTGATGCTGCTGGATACAGTACTGATTCAAAAGCACAGCCTCTATACAGCAGTATATACAGTATATATATATATGTATATATATATATATATATATATATATATAAATAAATAAAAGAAAATTTATATCATACTACCAAAATTTTATTTTCCTGGTTAATTGATGGCATCATTTACAAGAGGTGGCGTGGGAATTACCCTCTTGTAAAGTGATGCCAGGGAAATGTCATAGATGCATGCCCAGACAGCTTATGGTTGAAATCAAACAAACTGCCTGACCACATCTAGGTATATATATATATATATATATATATATATATATATATAGTTCAAAAAAATACCGCACTCCAAGGACTTATGCTAAATGCAAAAGTAGTAGTTTATTCTCTACGTTTCGGCTTCCATACTGGAGCCGTCTTCAGGAGTAAAAAGGAGATATCAAACAAGTGAAACATTCTAATAAAGGTGAATTTGGCTCCAAAACAAAGCCACAGTGACGTCATCAAACAGTGTCCAAGTGTTAAATATAATAAAATCACAAAACTTGTACTTAATAAATATCATATAGAAACAAAAGTGTTTGTAAAATACTTATAAAGGACATCGCTGTCTCCCGCAGCTAAGTCCGCCATCGTGCCAATTAGTTAGTGTATAAAGCTGTGTTTACACGCTACGTGCCAATAGTGTAAAATGCGGCTAATCACCGCCAGAGTTAGGACACAGTATGGGATCAAGCATCGCCCTCTTGCTCATATGTGATCATATGTTTCAGTATCAAGGCATATCTCATCACCACCGCGGATCCCATACTAGGTGCAGTTGCACTACTGGTGTGCACCCCTCCTACTGACATGCCCCCTCTATTCACTGATCGTAAGAGCCGCCACGCTCTAATTTCCATGTCAGAGAGGGAAATAGCAGATAGCACTGTGGGATATAAACAAATCACACCTAATGCGCTGCATCAAATCAAGAGCCTGCTGCCCTCTCAGTCTGCGTTCGTCGGGGCCTTATCCGATAAAACGCCAGACTGTCACTGAGGGTCAGCTCTTTGTGGGTGATACTCTCCCATGTTACACCATCACACTCGTCCGCTCGTGTCTTTCGGGTGCCACAACTCTGTAGTCGCACACCGAGATTTACAGGGACCCACATTGTCACTTGATTTGGACCATCTGATCGCACCTCTCTCCTTTTTCGGCTGTGACCTCCCAATTCTATGTGTCATATTGCCACTCAATAGTAACATTTTGGATTTATGTCCTATTTAATCTGATACATATATATGTTGCAATTGAAATGGTTAGTAAAACATATCAATTGTTAAACTTGTATATTGTTCAGAACTTATTTTTCCATAATTATCCTACTACACTACTCTCCCATATATTACTGATGGAGAGACTACTTAGGTGAAAGTTCATATCTTTTCTCGGGGACCATATTTTCTCAGGGACCATATTATCCAAAATAGATATCCACCAATCTTCACATTATCTTCCAGGTGATTTCCATATTTATGGATGTATTCAGTAAAAGGGCTGACGAAGGGGCCCGCCCCCGAAACGTTGTGTATGATTTGACGAATAAACACGTAGGGGTTTACCCCCACTAGCATCAAGTCCTGTGTGCCGTCTTCTTCCATTGTTCACCATTGCTGACACAGGGGAGTGCCGTCTCCCCACGAAGACAGAGCACCAGGTGTTCATTGGGAAGGCCAGGGAGTGCGTCCTGAATCTCTATTGCTTCAGTAAAAGGGCGACATAGGTAAGGTCTCGTTTAATCCTTTAGGGGCCAAAGTGTACAAGTTATAGATCCATCGAGACTCGCGTTTCAGCAACAGTAATTCCCTATCTCCCCTCTTGGTAGCTTTGGTAAGTGATCTATAATCATGTGTCTAAACTGTGGTAAAGTGTGTTTATTTCTAAGCCAGTGTCTCGCGACCGGTTGGTCAGCTTTTCCTGAATTCAACGCCATCCTGATCGCACTCCTGTGGTTATTCATCCTTTCCCTGTAAGTTGCAGCCGCTTTGCCGACATAATATAAGCCACACGGACACCATGCCATATATACCACATGATCGGAAGTACATGTAACCCTATGTTTGATCTCAAACCTTTTGCCAGTCCTCGGATGTGTGAAATATTGACCTTGCAACATACCGCTGCACGTGCAGCAGCCTGCACACTTATAACATCCTTTCTTTAGGGGAGTCCTCAGCCATGTTGTCTGTTTATTTACGGGTCCTGTGATATTTTTCTTGACCAATATATCGCCCAAGTTGCGGCCTCTCCTATACGCCAATAACGGTTTTTTAATATCTGCGAAGGGTAAGTTATGATCAGTCTTGATTATCTCCCATCTCTCTCCCACAGCTTTTTTCAAATCCACAGATTTCTATGTCCATTCCGTCGTGAAGATAACATTTAGTGGTGACTTTACTTTAGTATCAGTTTTACACAATAAAGCATCTTGTGTCAAGGTCTTTGCTCTTTCCAACTGTTCATACACCTGTGTGTCAGGATAGCCTCTTGCCAAAAACTGAGTAGCCAGTGATGCTAGTTGTTGTTCAGCCACCATTCTGTCAGAGTTGTTCCTAATGACACGTAGAAACTGGGAATACAGGACCCCCCGGGACATATGAGGGGGATGATGTGATTTAGCATATATATATATATATATATATATATATATATATATATATATATATATATAGCAGTTCATGAAAACACTCACAGCTATTGCCATCCAGCATCCAACCATAAACTATCTAGGCATGTATGCTAGTTTCAGTGTATAATATCAAAATACCATACTGTCCTACTGGGAAGATACCTTGAATGTCAGCCAGTGTATATGGCCACTGTAAGTAGATGACAAGCCTGTGGTTCTTTGAGGGACAATGTCAGATTCTAAGGGAGCCATTATCACAATTTATACAAATTGCATATATGCATTTCTCACTTCCTAATACTGTGTACATATTTACAGTGTAATCTACAAAAGGAACTGAAAAGCACAGGTGAAAGTGATTTGCCATGGCTTTTTGCCAAACACTTCATGGAATATATTATCTTGATTGTCCTATGAAGCCACTGAAATGTGTTAGTATAGCTGTAAATATTACCAAATGCCCTTTCATACATAATCAGCACCCTCATTATTTTTATTGTCCCTTATGGTTTTAATTCATTCCATTGAAAAGATTCAGAGTGCTCACAATTCACATCAAATAATGTGACAGCAGTGGCTAAGCCCGGAAGTGGAAATGAGAGAACATTCTGCTTTATAGAAAGTGGCAGATACAGAGAACAGCCTCAAAGCAAGAGTGCAAGATCCTCTGGAGTAACCACAAGCAAAAGATTTTTATATAAGGCAAGTTCAGTCAAGTTTTCTTGTTGGAATTGTGTCTTGTTTTGGATTAAGGGTTTTTACACACACACAGGTGTTTACAAATGCTCACAGAGTTCAAGAAACCCATATATTGCACATATATATATATATATATATATATATATTTTATACAATCTCAACCCTCTATACTATTTCCTCAGTACAAAAAAATGCAGCATACTGAGTCTAAAAAACATGAAATGCGAATGGATTAAAATGCAAATTTGTGTACTCATGCGTACAACCAGGCAGAATATAATTAATTAATCAATTGAAATGAATCAGTTGGCTAATATCAACATACACTGTCTGACCTGTCAGGTAACAGACTGAATATAATATTGTGCAATTATCAAGATGACTAAACAGCATTATTCCATTCATTAAAGCAGATGGGAAAGGAAGTGTTGATGAGCTGTTTCTCCACAGTTGGACTGACCAAATGGTGGGTCCATTATGACTTTCTTTGTTCCACCATGAGCTTATATAATATGTATACTATTTAGCATTATTTCCATCTAATTGTTGCATGTGTTGACCCTGGATTCCATGTTCTTTGGTGGTATCTAGGAGGTCCACTACAAACCTGTGCTGCACCTCTCACTTCATTCATCTGCCGCTGTCCCATAATCAACTATTATCTATCATCCATAAGGAGCACAGGATGGTCTGTCAACCCAACTTCTCATTGAAGTTGATGATACACAAAACATCTGGTAGTAGTCTGGTGCATAACGTCCCTGTAGGCTAGTTGAGTGCAATCTTTTTTATTTTACCAAGACTTCACATGCTTATCATAGCCAACACCCAGGCCTCACCCAGTTAAAATACAACACTCAAAACTTCTGCAGCATAATTGTCAGATGATTGTTTTGTGTCTGTATACAGTTCAACACTAAAACAGGCACATTTTCTTCCATGGTAATCTCTTTTATGGCTTTAGCAGAATTATTAGTTTACCTTTAGGATATTTTCTTCTATACCTCTTTTGTATGGGTTTGACTAGTTACTATATCAGAATGAGCCTGAATATCAAAATATGTTTGCGTTGGCGAATGTCTAATTTAAAAATGTCTGATTATAAAATATATATATATATAGCAGTGCATCCTGCAAATGCCTAATCTAAAGGGTAAACTTTTATAAACTCTGATGTACTATATCTTAAAGGGGCAAAATATATCTATAATACACGAGAGCTATGAATATCCTGTAAATTATCACTATGAAGATTTTCATTCATCCAGGTCATGGTATATTTAATATAAGTAATTCTAAAACAACTGGACTTGCTGAGTTATTATTGAAGACGTTTCACTACTCATCCGAGCAGCTTCTCGAGTTCAGTTGAACTGAAGAAGCTGCTCGGATGAGTAGTGAAACGTCTTCAATAATTACTCAGCAAGTCCAGTTGTTTTAGAATTGCTTATATTAGATATCCTGTAAATTATTTCCCTGTAAATGGTGCTTAGTGATATTATTGGTTATAATCACTGTTTAGGGATGTAATTTGTGCCAGCCACATGACTCACATAATTATTATATTTACTTAATGTATTATAACAAACAATGTACCCAGGGTCGTTTCTTACCACCCTACAACCTTGAGGTGGCTTTCGTGCTGCCGTCCCTCGTTCCATGCTCCCCTTTCTACGGGGTCCAGGGGGGTCTATGTCACTATTGTGCTCTCTGTGCTAGAAGAGCCACATTTCCAGTTTAATAACCTGAATGTACCTCATGTTGTAAAATATATAGTGAATAAAGTACTCCCTCTTGTAAAAGATAAAGACAAGAGATTCTCTCCTTCAGAAACAAGCTCCTACATCTCGAGGTACCCTAAATTCATTACCAGACATAGACAAACCTTTATGTATGTTCACTTTCAGCCCACAATATCCTAAGATCAAACATATTATTGAGGAAAATATTTCCATTTTGAAGACAGATTAGAAATTAAATATAATTTTGAGCTCTGGCTGCAAGTTTGTCACCAAAAATGGTCTTACTTTAAATAATATACTATCCCCGAGTATGGAAGATAACAATAAAGAATCACATCCTGCTAGGTTAAAGACAAAAGGGAATTTCATATTTAGTGATAGGAGATGTATAGTATGCCCTTATATGAATAAAAGTGAAACATTTTCAGACAAATTGAATAATAAAAATCATAAAATTAAACAGTATATTAACTGTAATACAAAAAATGTGATATATTTGATCACGTTTGAAATGTAATAGTCAAAATGTAGGGAAAACTTCACGGAAACCGAAAGAGAGAATTTGAGAACATTTGACTGATATTAAAACAAAAAAAGAAACAAATGTTTCTAAACACTTTAATTCTTGCGATTTGAATTTTTTTTAGCATACAAGGCATAGAGAAAGTACATCTAAATAATTGTTCACATCCTGTGACTGTTATCAGAACCCATGATTAAGTGACCTGGATGGACACGAAACGCGTAAGGTAGATAGCAATGCTGATTTAATTTTAATTTTGTATAAATAAAAACATCTTTTAACTGAATTACTGTTGGTCCTGTTGGATCCGTTTGAGTGCCAGTCGGCCCTGTTTTTGTACATATCGAGGCCCGAAACTTTGCTGAAAAGCTACTCACTCAACAGTGTTCTGAAGTATATTGGACTTTCCAATTATAACCAATGACAGGGTTAATAACCAAAAGCATCGTTAATAAGGATATAAATTATAGGATATTCATGGCTCTTGTGTACTATATGGAAATTAAACACCACCTTGGAGTTCCATGGCCTGTTTAAAAGCACCTGGTCTTCAGCCTTATGTCTTTATAATGTCACAGAATTCCTTGGTGACGTATAAAGCATTAAAGGGGTTGTTCACTTAAAGGGATACTGTCATGGGAAAAATGCATCAGTTAATAGTGCTACTCCAGCAGACTTACGCACTGAAAATCCATTTTTCAAAAAAGCAAGCACTTTTTTTAATATTTCATTTTGAAATCTGACATGGAGCTAGACATATTGTCCATTTCTCTGCTTCCCTAAAATAACCTGACTTGTGCTCTGATAAACTTTACTTTATCTTTACTGCTGTACTACAAGTTGGAGTGATATCACCCCCCCCCCAACAGCCTAACAACAGAACAATGGGAAGGTAACCAGATAGCAGATCCCTAACACAAGATAACAGCTGCCTGGTAGTTTTAAGAACAACACTCAATGATAAAACCCCATGTCCCACTTAGGGTTGCGACCTGGCTGGTATTTCCGGCCTGGCCAGTATTTTTGATGGTTGATCCCAATGTTATTACAAAAGATAAATATATAGGAAGGCTGGTATTTTTTTCAAGAAAAGGTGGCAACCCTAGTCCCACTGTGACTCCTTCAGTTAGATTGAGAAGTAAAACAGTCTGCCAGAAAGCAGTTCCCTCCTAAAGTGTAATAAAAGTAACAATAACTATATATATATATTTTTTTGCTGCCAGGGTCAGTGATCCCCATTTCAAAACTGTAAATAGTCAGAAGACGAAGGTAAATAATTTGAACACTACACAAAATAAAAAAAAGTTCATTTGAAAAGTTGCTAAGAAATGGCCATCCTGTGTTATACTAAAAGTTAACTTAAAGGTAAACTACCACTAATGGATTTGTTGGGATAACATCTCTCTGCTTTTCTCCAACTTCAATAGTCTAATATACTGATTTTCATCTTTCAGTTTCCACTGTAGTTCTACTGACTGCTGCTGCATTCTCTCATCTCCTTCTTACACCCCTTCTACTCCTCTTGAGCTGCCTCTGAAGCAGTCGTACAGGTAGTTAGACAGTTTCAAGGAACATTTAAATAGAAAATAGAAGGCTAGTGATATTAATATACGCTTCATATAAAATTCATCCAGGGTTTGAGTTTGCAATATTGAATATAATACTGATTTGGAATAAGTTTGGTAGGACTTACTTGGGCAAATCTTGTACTTGATGGACATATCTTTTTTCAGCCACACATACAACCAAACTATAAAAAGAGCACAGAATGATTTGGCACGCAAACAAGCAGATTCAAACAGATCTGGATTGGGAGTAGAAATAGGCACTGGCAGTCCCAGTACACAGAGGCCCTAAAAGCACCCACCAGCCCAGAGTGACTTTCTATGGCACCCTACAGCAGCACCTCTGTAATTTGCCAGAACCCACAGTCCGGGCCTGGATTTAAATCTGCCTACATAGATGCACAGGATATATTTTATAATTTCTGCAATAAAAAATAAATAAATAAAACATGCTGGTGTGCAACGATCCTCAGATGAACACACATTCTGCCAGGTGCATGCCTGCAATAGTCAAGCAGCGAAACAGGACTAGCAAGGATATCTACTACTGGCATGTCCATAGCTTGAGGGTAAACATTATTATATATTGACAGCACCGGTTTCTTCTGCAGGCTTGTATGACAAAAAAGCAGACTCAATTTTGCTTTGAAAAAAGCATAAGTGGCTTCTGGAAAAGTATATGAATTATACATGGGAAATGGTACACACTGTTCTAAATGATCAAAACCTTAACAATCTAAAGGCACATGTAGATCACAGAACTATGATGAGGGGGAGGGACTAAAAATATTGATTATAATTTTCCTTAGGGGTAAATTATCTTTGCCGTAAATATGTATAGTTATAGGACCTGTTATCCAGAATGCTTGTAACTTATTTTTCGTAATTTGGATTTTCGTACCTTAAAGGAACAGTTCAGTGTAAAAATAAAAACTGGTTAAATAGATAGGCTGTGCAAAATAAAACATTTTTCTAATATAGTTAGTTAGCCAAAAATGTAATGTATAAAGACTGGAGTGACTGGATGTGTAACATAATAGCCAGAACACTACTTCCTGCTTTGCAACTCTCTTGGTTTCCACTGATTGGTTACCAGGCGGTAACATAACTGGGCACATAACTGTTTGTCACGGTCGGCACCCAAACCAGAACAGATGCCAAGCATCCTGGTCTCGGCTCGTTCTTCACCAGTAGTGTGACCGCCTTTGGCCTCGGGAGGAGTCTTCAGCTACTCAGATGCCACCTGGACTTAACGAGAGGTGCAAGGTGAAAGTTCTGGCTGGCAAGGGGCACGACGGTTAAGCAAAGTCTTTGGGCAGAAGGTCACAGGACAGAGGCAGATAACGTAGTCAGATCAGGCTGGGTCAGGACAGGCAGAACACAGATGGAGTCAGACAGGCCAAGGTCAAAACCAGGAGACTAGCAGAGGGATCAGGCAGGATCGGAGTCAGATAAGAGGCAAGGGTCAAACTGGGAGATCAGAGGGGTCAGGCAGGGTCAGATTATAGAAGGTATAATAGTCCGGTCACAAACCAAGGTCAGGAACACAGAAGTCAGGAGTAGTCAGTAACAGGCAAGGTGTCACAACAGGTATCGGAACAAGATTATAAGAACTAAACAGCATAGAAGCACCAGGAAAGAACTCCTATAACGGGCAAGGACTCAGAGTACAAAATCTGAATATGGCAACATTAGGAAGCCGGCACCAAAGAGAAATGCAGCATGTCAGGCGTCCCCGCAAATGGCGCAGCGGGCACCGCCGCTGCATCGCTAGACCACCAGGGCAAGTCATTTTTTATTACACTGTTTCTTTGAATCTGAGCTGAATGCTGGGGATCAATTGCAAACTCACTGAACTCACTTCATTATTTATTTTTTTATAGTTTTTTTTTTAATTATTTGATTTCTGATTCTTTCCAACTTATAAATATGGGTCATTGACCCTATGAAAAAACAAATGCTCTGTAAAGCAACACATTTATTGTTACTGCTACTTTTGATTATTCAAGAATAAATTCAAGACACTACTACAGCACAAGCACGCAAGTACATTTGTCTGTATTCTTTCTGTCAGTTGTTTTACCATTGAAATATGGACATACTTGCCATTGCCAGAACTAGAGAACTCCTGCTACAACTGGCCTGTCCAGTTTAAAAGAAAATAGATGGCAACCCCCTGAGCCCCTACATTACTATATTCGTAATAACTAGTATAGCTATAAAAAAAATACATGTTAATAATTAAATTATTATATTTTATTTGGGGCATAGAGAGATCTTTCTATGTGTATGGGCAGTAACATTTTTCCAACACTGGGAACAATTCTGTCTCTATGCCAGCTGTAAAGGTTCTTAGACAAGATAAGGATCAGCCAGGGTTGAACTGGGGGGCCTGGGGCTTCTTCCTCAGGGTCCCCCTCCAGACTCTGAAGGCTGCTGCCCCAGGGCCTCCTGTCTGGCAAGCCTGGCCAGTAAAAATGATGGCTGATCCCAATGTTATTAATAGGAAAATACCATAAATATGTAGGCCGGTATTTTTTTCCAGAAAAGGTGGCAACCCTAGATGGGGCCCACTAGAGCTGGGGGCCCATTGGGTTTTTTCACGGTGTCCTGCCGCTCTAGTCTGACCCTGGGATCAGCAGAATACCTGATATCCCTGTCCCCTGCTAGTTTTGTATTCCTATGCTGATTCTAATTATTATTAGATAGTTCACTGGCCTGGTTGGTAAAAATTATGGCTGATCCCAATGTTATTAATAGGGAAAAACCATAAATATGTAGGAAGGCCGGGATTTTAGCCTTACAGAGCATTTGTTTTTTAGAAGGGGTCAGAAGGGTCAAGAGGCAGAAGAAAATGGCAAATAACTATAAAAAAAATCCAACAAAAACCAACTGAAAAGTTGCTTAGAATTGATAATTCTATAACATACTAAAAGTTACTTTAAAGGAGAACCAAACCCCTTTTTAAAAAAAAAAAAACCCTACCCTAAATTGACCCCCTCCCTTCCCAGCCTACCTGGTACCCTGGGCAAATGCCCCTAACTTTCTACTTACTCCTCCTTGCAAATTCTGTCCAGCGGAGTTCACAGCAGCCATTTTGTCTCCTTTGGTATTCTTCCTGAAGTGTGCAGGGTTTTACGGCGCATGCGCAGTTGGAGGAATCTTCCAGTGCAGAGCTACTGCCCATGCACCGAAAGTCACGAAATTTCAGATTTTTTTAAGGAAGTTTTGTGACTTTTGGCACATGCACAGTAGCTCTGCAGCGGAAGCTTCCTCCAACTGCACATGCCCCCAAAAACGCTGCTCACTACAGGAAGAAGACCAAAGAAGACAAGATGGCTGCTGTGAACTCCGCTGGACAGGACCTGCAAGGAGGGGTAAGTAGAAAGTTAGGGGCATTTGCCCAGGGTACCAGGTAGGCTGGGGGGAGAAAGGAGGGTGTCCTATTTAGGGTAGGGGGGTAGGATTTTTTTTTTTTAAACGGGTTTGGTTCTCAGTTAATGGTGAATCACCCCTTTAATGGTAGAACTCCACATGCTGCGCAAAAACACAGGTGTCACGACGGATGCAACAGAAATAAGGTAAGTAATAGCATTGTCAGATTCATTTGAGGGCCCCAACATATCCAGAGATTCTCCTGTGTGTGTTGGAATTGCTCATAAGGGTAGAACTCCATGGGCAATTTCGGCACAATCAGATGCTCTGTGCAAAAACACAGGCGTCACGTCGGATGCGATAGAAATAAGGTAAGAGATGGAAATGTCGGATGAAGTTGCAGCTTTGATCCGATGCGACACCACTGTCGGATGCATGAGTTGAATCAATGCTGCAACTTCCTCCAACATTTCCATCTCTTACCTTATTTTCGTTGCATCCGACGCAACGCCTGCATTTTAGCCCAGCGCGTCAGATCGCGCTGAAATTGCCAGTGGAGTTCTACCCTTATGAGTCATTCCAACACATTTTGATAAAACAGGAGAATATCTGGATATGTTGGGGGCCCTACAATTAATTTGCTGTGGGTTCCAATAACATCTAGTTACACACCACTGTTCAAATGCTCGAAATAATCCCAACCCTAATACTTAAAACCTAACCTCTCAATTTTTAGATTGTAAACTCTTGTGCACAGAAGCCTCTAATCCAGTTCTTCCTCTGTAGTCCTGTAGCCGGTGCTAAAGAAATAACTAACCAGGATTTTACCAGCCTTTAAAAAGCAACATAGAGACTAGCTCCTTCCCTACAGGAAGCACTTGAGAGGAAATGAATATATTTAGCACTTCGGCCGGGAAACGAAAGAAAAACCTGGTTATAAATTCTCAAATAAATAAAATAAATTGCTTTGGGTGGGCGGTACCTAGGGCTCATTTTATATTATTTTTTCAAACGACAATATATGACAAGGGTTCTCTGTTTGGTGAGACAACGCCAGACATCAGCAACACACTGGGTACGGAAAGCAGGAGGTGAACGTGAGCGCCAATCGTTTGCAAATCAAGTTATAGGGCGCGGAGGATTCCAGGCTTGGCACTAGAAGGGGGGGCCAGGCTTCAGTAGGCCGGCTTATGGACACGTCGCGGACGTGCCTCTGACTCCCGGCCGGCCCCTCCCTCCGCCTCTCCTTCTTCTCCTTCTGGGTAAGGGATCTGAATGAGAAGAGGGGGACCCGGTCGCACACCCAGCGCGTAGCGGCCCGAGGGAGAGTGATCCAAGGCGGTCTATAAGAGGTGAGCATTGTCTTGACTTTGGGACAGGGAAGCTTCTGTGATTGTCATGCTTCGGATATCGGTAACCTCTCCGCATACACATGCAGACGAGGCCCGTGATCCCCCCGTACCGAGCAACCGAGGGCCTTTGACTAGAGCTCCCGGCATCCCTCTGAGCAACTAGAATGTAACTGAGGGTGAGGGCTACTAGGCGCAGCTCTGGGGCTCCTTTCTGTGGTTCACATGGGAGGATTTCCGCGGCCCGGCGGCGCACACCCACCTCTCAATCAGTGCAGGTCACCCAATAGCGGCTCCCTGTCTAGAACCTCCTCTGGCCTAGGAAACGGAACATTGTCCTTTAGAACCCCCGTGTGCATTGGGAAATAGGACACGGTCCGCTAGAACCTGTTCAGCGTGCTGGACAAGGCCTGGAAGGCTTCCTCTCATCGGGACTGGAGGGCTGCCAGATCACCATTTTAAATCGAAACACATGTACTCTTCACTAGTAGGATTAAGCTATTATCACGGCTCCAGGGGCTTTTCCATTGGAAGGCTGCACCCAACAGGTCTGGGACTGGGAGTCAGAATAGGTCTTGGCATTTCAGGTACACAGAGACCCAATCTGCTTCCCACCAGCCAACTAAATACTGACTTTCTATGGCAGCGGTCCTCAACCACTGGGCTGCGGCCCAGAAACGGTCTGTGGACAATCCTGAACTGGGCAATGAGTTTAGCCCACAATTAACGATGTACACAGGGGTGTAACTACTGGGGGCACACAGGTGCAACTGGGCCATCCCTGCAGGGTGCCATGGCAGTCTCGCGCCCGCTGCAGTGGCACAGAAATAAGGCACGGATTAGGGGGGCACGGCCCACACCAGGGCATCCTGCTGATTCGAATAGGATGCAGACACTGCCAAATGGGATGCTGGTGCGTTCCTTGCAAAATTTTCCTCAACAATGGTCCCCATGCCAAAAAAGGTTGGGGACCCCTGTTCTATGGGATCTTATGACAGCTACCCTGGCATTTGCCAGTCCCACCTGCTCCCCCCATTAACGTCAGACTTGTCCATCAAATAAACCTCCGTCTATTGCTGATCTACAGCTCTCATTCTGTAATGAGGTGTGTATCTGCAATCTGAACTGGCCATGCCAATTAAACCTTGTAGCCACTGTTACAGATTAGAGTCAGGGGACCTAAAAGCAAGGGGAGGGTCAATGCTCCAGATGTTGAACAAGGAACATTCTCGACATTCTTTTAGCAGCACAACTGATATATAAGCATTTCTAAGACTTGTAGTTTCACCGTCTGGAGTGTTAAAGGAATAGGTCACCAGCCATTATTCATTCTCTCTCTTTCTCTCTCAGACAAGTAGATTTCTATGAAGTTATGGCATGTCAACCTCTACCTTTGCCCTGCTTTAGATTGTCATGCAGCTCTTGATCATCCTGTTGGTATTTCATACAAACATATATTTAGATTATAAGCAGGAATACTTAAAGGAGACATATAGGATACATGGAAAAAACCCTAATTTAGTAGGCAGTTGTAAGTAATATATGGTGTTGCTTTTACATGGTGCTAAAAATTATCTTTAAAAATAGCCCCTTTATTGGAGGTCTCTATAGATCTTCTCTGGTCCCTGTCTGTGTTTCAAATGAGGGGTGGGCATGTCCTAATAGTCTCTGTCAGTAGTAGGGGGGACAGCCAATCGCGGCCCTGCAGTCACACAAGCACAGACAGGTTTCAGTTCTCTATCAGGTCCTGCTAGCTGCTGATTGATTCCTGTCCTACAGTGCAGTGAACTGAGAGCTGCCGGCTCCCCTGCACAGCCTGGGAATTCAGGGAGCAGGAAGTGGAAGGGAGGGATTATTAGTGTTTTTGCCGAAATATTCGATAAACCAGCCTGAAACACTACTTTTTAAGCACAATTCTTCTATGTCTAAATTAGTATAATGCACTGGTACCTTATTTTTTTACACACGGTCTCCTTTAAACTTTGAAAATATTCTCATCTTTGCCCCACGTGTGCCTTATTTTCATCAGGAGGCATTAATATTGTTCAGGATTAATTCTAATAGACAAATACAACAGGTCTGCAATGAGGTTGTGATCACAAAGTTCATATAGACAAATACAAGATTATAAATACAGTATTCATTCTAGCTTGCACGGTCAGCAAAATGAACAGGGGCGCTACTACTTCCTGGTAAAGGAGAAATGCTTTAGAATTAGTAGAAATGAGTAATGTGGTTAAGTAGTATGGAAATTGTCCTGATTTTATGAAGCAAGTCTAATTTTGTCAGCACTTTTCTAGCTCTGCAAAGCATGACCAGTAAAGGGCAACTAAAGCCCAATCTAAGAGAAAGCAATGACGAGTCTTGTTCTTATATCTCACTGTAGCATCTTAGAGCCGCAGCAGGGCTGTAGTATTTAACCCCCTTTCCTTGAAAATTGCTCCCACCCCAGCAATGACTTTGCTAGAATGTCAGGGATCTGTGTGTGACACTTTGCAGTTTGGCTTGGCAGTTTGATCAAACAGGAGAAAGCAAACCACCGTGGTCCATTCAGCATTGGAGGGCCAGCTAAATCAGAAAGATTACAAGATTGAAAAACATGCATCATCACTGTGCATCTCTGACCCAAAAACCCCTGTGCACTCTTCTATATCTTTTCTTTTTCTGGTGTAGTTGCCCTTTCAGATCCAGTCTTCCCTGTGTGTTGTGACCAAGACTCCAGAGCTCTGAAGTGGCCGCTGGTGATTGCATCATACTTCTCCTTCCTCTTAGGCTTTTTAGTAGCTGTTTCCTGTCTTTCAAAATATAACATTTACCAGGACTGTTTTCCTATGAAGATGGGATGTATGTTCTTTGAAATTGAATTTAAACTTCCTGCAAGCTTGTTTACGCTGGAGAGAAATTATTAGGAATCAAGTATTGGCGGATTGGTTCAGGCTTATAATGGATTTGGGATGTGTACCAATTGGGGCCCTCCTGTCCTGCTGAAATCTTTCTAGAGAAACCATGCACAATATTAAAAAAAAAAAAAAAATGCAACGTGCACAGCAACTCACTCAAAACATGTATTTGTGCAAATAATCCATATCAATATAAATCACATTAATTAAACTTCTAACATATTACACCACAAACCAGTGTCACCCCCTCCCCCCCAGTCAATCTACCTCATGTCAACCACTCCCTCCTGATGCGTTTCGCTATTGGGCACTTCATCAAAGGAGGAGACCGCATTGTCTCCCTAATGTCTTCCACTATGGGGGGATTTTTAAAAAAAGTTTTTTAAAATTTATGTCCAGGGATATGGAATATGACCAAATTCAAAAACGGTGTCTTTCATTTATTTGTTTGTGTAGCTTCTATACTTTGTAGATAAGGATGGTTGAAGATACACAAGCATATCTGATACGTTGGTGTATGGCCTATAATAGGCTTTAGTTGAGCTAACTAACACATTCCACCATATTCTTGACATTTTGCCATTGGAATTCAACACTGCAACCCTTTGGGACAGCTAGTGCTCTGCAGGCCTTTACTTCAGTTGCATCTGTTCATACTTCTATGATAATTGTGGGTTGAAAGGATAACTAGGGGCATAACTAAGGTTCCAGTGGTCCCCAGTGCAAACTTTGGATTGGCTATTGCACCATATCAGACTCCAAACACCACAGCTCCAAGCTCCCAGTTTTTTTTTTTTTAAATTCCCCAAAATCCTTGAACTAGTGATGCTCGGGTCCAATTTCTCGGCCCGACCCTAAAGCTGGCAATAGATGCAAAGATCTGCTTGTTTGGTGACATCTCCAAACAAGTGGATCTTTCCCCGATATGCCACTAACTGGCAGGGGTATATTGGAGTAATCCGAACGTTTAGCCCTGTGTCCGAACGATTGGATTACAACTGGGGATGCACTGAATCCAGGATTCTGTTTGGGATTCGGCCAGGATTTGGCCTTTTTCAGCAGGATTTGGCCGAATCCTTCTGCCCAGCCGAACTGAATCCGAACCATAATTTACATATTGAAATTAGGGGCGGGGATGGAAATTGCATGACTTTTTGTCACAAAACAAGGAAGTAAAAAAATGTTTTCCCCTTCCCACCCCTAACTGTTTTGGTATTCAGCCAAATCTTTCTAGGAGAATTCGGGGGTTTGGCCGAATCTAAAAAAGTGGATTAGATACATCCCTAATTACAAATAGTGCAATGGACATCCAACGGGTCAGTCAGAAGAAAATCCAACTTTCCCAATCGATATCGTGTCCAGATATCGGTCGGGAAGACCTGTCAGAAGCCCCCATACACGGCAGATAAGCTGTCAAATTGTTCTAAACGACCGATATCGGCAGGTTTATCTGCCCGTGTATGGCCAACTTTACCCGTCCCCTTCCAACCCGCACCAAGCCCTTTATTTATAGACCAGTGCCTGCCCTGTCCCAAAGTGATGTCACACAAGGGGTGGGTGGTAGTCTATAAATTCTGGAGCCTGAAGATTTTGTGCAGGAGTCAGCCTAAACCTGCCTGACGCGCGGGTCCTGTGGGTTTCAGGCTGGCCCACACATCAAACCATGCCTGGCTGGAGGTTGGCTTTTTAATGCTAATTTGTCCAACTTCAGTCAGGAAAAATAAAACTGTTAATGTCTTTCCCCCCTCAGGAACTTGCACAACAGTGTGTTTGTAACCCTGGCACTCTCTGTAGTGACGCCCCAGCTAAAAATACCAGTGACTCCTTTATATTCTTCTAAAAACAAATGAACCATGAGAAGTGAGAAGCTATTGTTCCTTCTACTCCTTTCCGGTTCGTCCACTATATTTTTCACCGTTAAATACTGCCCAGCATGAGTTATCTGCAACTGTGCATGCATTGGAATAAGTATAACTCTATTTTCCTTACAGGCTGTATAGCTATAACCATGTAATATGTTAAACATAGCTGTGGGCATGCCTATGTATCTATTTGAATGGTGTAGAATACCATTGGCTCTTTGTGCATATAAACCAGGCATCATTGTGCTAAAGAAACCTAATATGATCAGCCTTCTGAAAAATTTAAAGCAAGGTTCCCAAAAGCAGGCCTCTATGATGTCCTTCAAGGGCAAGACAACCCCAAAATCATTTTTTTTCTAATAAAAGAAAACCTAATTCTAATTACTTTTGCAATATACACTTATTAAAAATGTCCAGTGCTTTTACAGTTATTCGTAAAATTCCCATTGAAAGCAACATTTACCTAACTTCTGGTTGTTCCTTTTAAAACAATGTTGCAAAAGTCTTATTTCCTCAGCAAAGACTGATCTGTTTATCAGCTGCCTTGTTTTACATTGTGTCTATGGTCTGAGCCACCAAGGCAGAGACTACAAAGGGACAGACCAACACCATTTTCCGTAGCAATGTACAAGTAACTTAAAAAAACAAAATTTGTAATGAATGTATATAACAAAGTTGCTTAGAATTATGTTTTCTTGTGCTATGCAAATTTTTATTTTGAGGTTGACTTGCCCTTTCAGTGCAGTGAAACCTCCCTGAGTAGACGATGGAGATGAAAATAATGCGCATAATTCATTTAAGTAAATGTTTGCATGTGTCGCAAAGCTGACCCCTGAGAAACCGCTTAAAGGGATACTGACATTTTTTTTTTAAAACGTCAGTTAAAAGTGCTGTTCCAGCAGAATTCTGCACTAAAATCAACAAACATATATTTTATATTATATTTCTTTTTTAAATCTGATATAGGGGCTAGACATATTGTCAGTTTTCCAGCCACCCCCAGTCTTGTGACTTGTACTCTGATAAACTTCAGTCACTCTTTACTGCTGTACTGCAAGTTGGAGTGATATCACTACCCTCCCTTTCCCCCTCAGCAGCCTGAAGGGTGAAGGTGACCAGAAAGCAGCTCCCGAACACAAGATAACAGCCGCTGGTAGAGCTAAGAACAGCACTGAATAGTAAAATCCAGGCCCCACTGCAACACACTGAGTAGGAGAAACAACAGCCTGTCAGAAAGAAGTTCCATCCTAAAGAGCTGCCTCATTCTGAAAGCACATGACCAGGCAAAATGACCTGAGATGGCTGCCTACACACCAATATAAAACTAAAAAAAAAAAAAAAAATACACTTGCTGGTTCAGGAATAAAATGTTATATTGTAGAGTGAATTATTTGCAGTGTAAACAGTGTAATTTAGCAATAAAAACTACATAATATATATGACAGAATCCCTTTAAGAAACCCTGCCATAAAGGAGAGCATTGGCCTAACCACAATGGGTGTCAACACTGCTATCGATATTCCATAGGGCTTCTGTTGGCTTGAATAAATTATACTTACCGTCACAGTAGGGGGAATTATAAAACATATGTATATATACAAGCATGTATGCAGGGGTTAAGATACTAGGTTGGTTGTACCGAGGATTTCCCAGGCATACATAGATGACAAATTCCCCGTCTGGCTTTCCCATTATCCACTGCATCTTCCAGACTGGCACAGGCCTGCTGAGGCATGGATTAAGATGTGTTTGCAATAAATAGGATTGTGCCTTTGGCTAAAAGGATATGAATACTGATCCAATAGTGGCATATGCCATTGTGTGCAATAGATGTGTTTTGTGGTTCTAGTTTGTAACTTGGTACCCTATGTTTAGTATATTGTTCAAGATTTGACCGCACTTATTTACATAATTTTTTTTTTATCTGAAAGCCTGTATGTTTACTGTATGCCTGAAGGGCAGGAGACCCCAGGTTTTAGCATTTGCCACAAAACTGTTGCTATGTATTGTTATCTATATTACTGCCATGCCCTTTGAAATCACAGATATTAGAAGGCATATTAAAGTGCCACTTAGCACAAAGTGTATTGTATTGCACATAACATACTAAGCATGCTTTAAAATTAGGGATCTGAAACTTGCAACCCTCCACATGTTGTTGGACTTCAATTCCCAACTTCCTTTTTATTGCCACTAGTTCCCAACAACATATGAGCACATCTAATAGCAGATTCACTGTACCTCCTGCCATTTGCAATTCACTTTGGACTAAATTGTCAGATTAAACCCATTCCAACACTAGTGACGCATGTGAGCCAGCTACAGAGTTTTATCACTGAGGTGTGACTTTCACGTAGTGTTTAGCAAAGGAAAGTAGTGACGCCGCCCTTGCTATCACCAGCCACTGCTGCTTTGATAAATAATACTGACATTTTAAGTGTTGTCTTTAATTGTAAAGGCACCCAGATTATTTTAAAACCTTTTTGGCACCATGTTTTCTCAATACGCAACTGTTTTATATCTTGTCTTGGCTCATAGTACAAGTTGATCCAGGGACTAGTCCGATTGCCATTTTGGAGTCAGGATGGATTTTTTTCTCCCCTCTGGGGCAATTTGGAGAGGCTTCAAATGGTTTTTTTTTTGTCTTCTTCTGGATCAACTAGCTGGTAGGCAGGTTAAAATAGAGTTTAAAGGTTGAAATTGATGGACTTGTTTTTTTTTTTTTTTTTTTTTTTTTTTTTTTTTTTTTTTTTTTTCAACCTAACTTACTATGTTTGTTATTCAGAGAGATTATTGCTTCTCATGACACACAAATGTGAGTTTTATTATAATGTATCATTTGTTTAATAAATGACAACTGCCCATTCAGTAAGAGTTGATTCTATGTGCCGTATGCAATATGACAACCACTGATTAAATGGTTTAATTTTATGGTATTATTTTTAATGCTTGGTGCCTTGCTTGTCCCCTAGATAAAAAGAAAGATGCCCCCTAAACATTATGAATAAATTTGCCCCATGAACTTTTTGTCACAAAATGCAGAGAAATGGATTCTGTGCAGTTTTTTTTAATTTAATGCTAGCTATAACTCCCAATATATTTTGTGTAATTGATGTTTGCCTGATTGATCACATGACAGGCGATATGATTTGGAGAATTGGTCTTCAACCAGTGGCTCCCAAGAAATGTGTTGCTCACCAACCCCTTGCTCCCATTGCCCTCAAAGTAGGGGCTTCATTTTGAATTCCAGGCTTGGAGGCAAGTTTTACTTGCATACAAATGTAGGTGTTCTGCCAATTAGAGCCTCCTATAGGCTGCCAGTCCTCATAGGGTCTACCAAATGGCCAATCACAGCACTTATTTTGCATCCCCAGGAACTTTTTTCATGCTTGTGTTGCTCCCCGACTCTCTTTACATTTAAATGTAACTTGTGATTAAAAAATGTTGGGGACCCCTGATTTGGTGTATATATCAGGTCAATTGAATACCTGCAAGTTAAGCCCACTGACTCAGTACAGTATGGTAATGATGGCTATGATATGACATCCCAAAAGAGTGCTGGTAGGTGACTCCCTCGTCTACTACTCACCAGTGAATGGCATCCTAACAACTGTATTAAATATTACTATAATACCTGGTGACTGTTGCTCTTTGACAATGCTAAGTACTCTTAACTGATCTGTATCTATCCTAATGTGGATAAGACCTATCTGGTTATAATAATTGTAGCAGGGAACCTTGATGGCATTTATGTAGATATAAGTTAGATATATGGTTACCTCCCCTGAGGTAACCATTGGGGAAATTAAGATTAATATACATATGTGTATACTTTGATTCCGCCCCTATTTTGGCTTAAACCATTAATGTTCCAGTTGCTCCAGCCTTGTGTGAGTGGTTGGTTTTTGGTCTGAAAATGACTCCAGAGACAACACACATAGTTGGGCTAAATTGGGAAATTGAAGTAAAGATAACACCAATTTAAATTGGCCTAAATTGCTATGCGTCTTTATCTTCTAGAAATCCTCGCAAAAAAGGCCTGTTTTATTCCCATTACTTATCCTAGACATAAAATCGCCTTACATTTCATATGGTTCTCTGCCAATGTTTTCTGTAAGAACTAAGAGCCAATACATGCCAGTTTCTACGACTTCTTCTAGCTCTGTTCATCTCTTATGTTCTCATATGTTTCCTGATTTATTACAAATATTGCCCAATAATTTGCTGTCCCTTTTTTATCTTAACTTACTTTAGGCTTGCACCTTTATTTCAAGTGTAAAGCTGTATTGTGGTTGAGCTTGCTACATAATTATCCTTTTTCCCACTGCTCTGTGGGTCACACCCAAAGGTGTGCCTCCTGTTTGCAATATAACTCAGGCTAAAGTACAGAAAATCACCCCCGCCCACTTTTTTTAATGCTGTATCAGGAAAAGAAAATGTTTGTATCTGTACATACTTCGATTTTTCTTTTTCTTCCTTGGACTTCACTCTGTGTTGGCCTTGTGAACGTATTCTAGCCCCTTTTTTTTTACACTTGACTAACACCGAATAAAACAATAGGTAGCACTTGAATTTGTTGGCATGAATGTCAAAGTTATGCAGAGATCAATAATATAAAAATTGCTCAGTTTGCTTTTGCCTGTGGCACCACTATTGAGTCCGTAAAACTGGCCATATATGGGAATATTTACTTCTTTAGAAGCTGAGTTTTTCCTAGGCTGGTAACTAAACACATAAATGGGACCTCATCCGCAACCCCATCCACAGGCCATTAAGGCTGCCAACTTGATCAAGTGTCTGAGAGGGTGTCGACAGCATAAATCTACTCTTGTATTACAAGTTTTAGAGCTTTCATGTGCAAAATGACATAAGGGAAATAAAAAAAAAAAGAGTGCATATTACATAGGAGTAGTAATTCATAGCAGCCAAACATGCTTTTATTAGCCATATTGTAGTTGACCTTGTTCATTGGGTGGTGGTGGTTTAATCTGGAACTACATTTTTCTTGTAAATGTTTAGATTGTACACTATTTTGGGCATGGCTCTCTGTCTTTATTAGGCATATCTGTTACTGGTCGCTATGTATGTAATTCTGTATATTGTTTGTATCAAGGTAGAAGTAGTCAGCACAACAATTATCACTTTGCTTTTGAGCCGGTGCACGTACCTCAGTGGCCACTTTCCACTGCCATATCAATTAGAGGAATTAAGAAAAGCACCACACAGAATTCTTCTTATTTAAAAACCCTTTATTTGAGTTTAGGGCATCGCCGCAGGGTTTCAGGCAATCTGGCCTTTTATCAAGCTGAAAGGCCACATGGCCTGAAACGTTGTAGTGATGCCCTAAACTCAAAATAAAGGGTTTTTAAATAAGGAGAATTCTGCGTAGTGCTGTTCTTAATTCCTCTTATTGTTTGTATCAACCCATTTATTTTACAGCGCTGCAAATAATAAAATATATTGGTAGTTCTGCTTGGGGACTTTTGGAGTTCAACCTATGTATTTTTTTAATGTACAGCACTGCATATACAATTAGTAAGATTATTACATGTTTTGAACACGTCCCACCTCCCAAATACCAAGTCCATTTAAATACATTTGGCAGGTTATGTAAACGTTTGGACACATTTCTGGGGGTCTTAGGGTCATGGTTTGTGTTATTACAGTTTTGCTAATGAAGGAGAATTGCCCTTTAAAGGGGTGTTCACCTTTTAGTTAACTTTTTTTGTATGTTATAGAATTGCTAATTTTAAGCAACTTTTCAGTTGGTTGTCATTGCTTATTTTTTTAATAGTTTTTAAACCATATGCCGCCTTCTTCTGACTGTTTTCCAGCTTTCAAGTGGGGGTCACTGACCCAATCTAAAAGCAAAGGCTCAGTAAAGGCTACAAATGTATTGTTACTGCAACTTTTTATAACTCCTATTTGTATTGAGACCCTCTCCTATTTATATTCATATCAATGCATGGTCACTAGGGTAATTTGGGGGGGTTGAGCTGTCAAAAAATGGAACAGTTGGGATGTATGCTGTTATACTCACTTACTATAATTCTGGCCATTTTGCTGTAGTATATAAGGGTGCCCAAAAGTTGAATTGCAGTCTATAAGTAGATCTTGCAGCACTGTCCACAAATAGTTCTGCTAGATTTGATTTTACAGAACATGTTTGTTCCTGAAACAGCGTGGCTGGTGTTGTGTATGTTTAACAGATTTCTTTTAAGTGGAGAGTAAACATTCTGTTTGGTTTACAGTTGTGTGTGAAATTAACACATTGACAGATGTGCTGTACCGATCAGTGGAGTATCACAAGCAAACATAAATATATAAAGGAAATTGATCTGTCTTTCAAGGAAAAACAAGGACAGTTGATGACCCATTGCACTTTTCTTCGTGAGGCAACTTCGGAAAACGAAGCGCTGCGAGTGCCATGCCACAGGCGATTTTTCATTCTAGCAGGGGGAAGTGGTTCCGGGGAGATTAGTTGCCCCAAAGAAGAGGGAATTAGTCGCTGGGCAACTAAAGTTTTTTCCCAACCTATAATGTCCATTCCGTAATCCACATATAAAACAGAGCTGTCCATATCCACCCTTTAACTAGAAACTGTCAATAAAAAAATTAGACCTCTGTCACACTAAACAGCTTCCTTGCATTATCCTAAAAAAAGATTAGTTAATACAATTTCTCTAATGCTCTTGGCCAACATAAATTAAGTTAGATGGATGTTGGTCTTCTCTGAGAAAAAAATTATTGCTATTGTTCTTTGGGAGATGTAGGGACGTGCTCACTTGTGCACATGAGCGTGAGATTATGTACCTGACAGCAGTTATGCGAGGGGTGCAGATGGGCTGCAAATGCTGCTCCGTTCTATTGGCTAAATCGACTTCACTTTGAAGAAGAGCAGCAGTGCCATTCTCCATAGGAGAATTAAAAAGGGTGGGGGCCAGACCCTTGAAGTATCCATTTTTGCCTGTTTTGAAGGAGGCACACCTTTCCTATAAGTGACTAAAACACATTTCCGCAGGCTTCAGGTTATTCATATTAATTGTATTAATATAAATAATTAATATATAAGAGTTAAGCTCCCCACTTGTCTTCCAGTTCCTGTATGGGATGGAGATTCTCATTCTGGATTACCAAACTGGACTTTACAGCAAGTGAAGTAATTGGTACTCCTCAGTCTTTCTGTCACTTAATAGCTTCCCACACATACTGATTTTGACTCATTGGCTGACATGGTTTTGATTTCCTAGCAGAATAGTGTCATCTGAATTGCACAGGAAATTGTTGTTAATGCTGTCAACCCTTGGAGAAGTTACAAGTATACTTCTACAGAACAAAAGGAAAACTCTGCAACAAATATAACCTACAGGTGTCTATCAAACTTTCTATTGTATTGTACATAAAAACTGTTACTAAATGAAATTGAATTCACAAAAATACCTACAACCATGTAGTATGCACTCATCTCCTGTACATTTTCAGTTATATTCTTCTTTACTGACAACACACACGATTGGAGAAATTGTTTCTTCTAGTGCAGTGCTATGCAACCTCTAAAAATTGCCCTGAATGGATCCAAAATTTACCTCCAATATTCCTGCTCCAGGGTTCCCCAGCCTTTTTTGTCTGGGGACCAGTGTAGACGCAAATTTTTTTGCAAGCAACGAGGAAGTGGGATGGTTAGGAGGGTGGTCAGCAGCCAATTCTGGTCGCCAACATCCAATTCAGGCATGCAGGGTTAATTTCGGGGGCACACTTCAGGACTGTCCATGGCCAGGTTCTGGGCCACGGACCAGCGGTTGGGGACCCCTGCTTTAAAGTGGTTGTTCACCTTCCAACACTTTTTTCAGTTCAGTTGGTTTCAGGTAGTTCAGCAAAAATAGACTTTTTCACAGTTACTTTCTATCATCTATATGTGACCATTATTGAAGTGTAAATCAAAATTTTCACCTTTCTAAGCCGCTTGGGGTTGGGGGGAGGTCACCGACCCTCTAAACTGTTATAAATTCATACATTTCTTATCTTTGTCCTTGCTGAGCAGAATCCCTGGGTTCAATGGGTCTAGTGCACATGGCAAGATTCAGGGAGATGTGTGGCCTGGCGACTAATCGCCGCTTCTTTGGGGCGACTAATCTCCCTGAATTGTGACACGTGCAAGCAATTCAGGGAGGTCAGTCGCTCCAAAGAAGCAGCGATTAGCCGCCAGGCGGCCAAATCTCCTTGAATTTTGCCGTGTGGACTAGCCCTTAAAGGCAGCTGTTAGAATTGATACAATAGTTGCTAATACTCCAGAACTCCTGCTGAATGTGACAACTAAATGTTGCAAAATTGTAACCGTTCAGAATCTACCCCTGAATTACTGAGCTGCCAGACTGAAACACCAGAGACATGAACATTCAACTTTAAAGGGCACCTATCGCTAAAAAAAGTTACCCCCAACCAAATGTGCGGGCCCACTTTCCAGTTGGGGGTACCAGTACTTTTTTTTTTTAAATGCCCCCCCACCAGCGCAGGCAACTCGCACTGGGAGGGAGTTCCCGGTGCGAGCCACCATGACACATTTGGTTGGGGGTAACTTTTTTTTAGCGATAGGTGCCCTTTAAAATTTGATTTTGGAAAAATGGTGTGAAATAAAAAATGGAAAGCAAATGGAAAAAAAACATTTTTTTTTTTTGAAGAACATTCTGAAAAAAACTGGAAAAAAAGTGTTAAAGGGAGTTGATCAATCCATTTAATAGTCAAGGAGAGAGACTGGCACACTTTCTAATGTTCTGTTACCCTGATATTTGTAGGAAAGCTTTGTATGTCATGTCGTTTACTTTTTATTTCTGATCCGCAGACTGTACCAACATGGCAGTGGAAATGTACTGGATTTCACTGCCCTTTGCTGTTTGCATGGCTGCCAGTTTAATAAACTCTGCCTTCCAGTGCAATATAAATCTATTTGAATGGAGAGGTAGTTGTTGAGTCATCTTTAACCTTCATTATGAAAACTGAAATTGCCTTGAAGCAAAACAAAAGGAATGTAAAACCTCACACCGGAGAATGCTGTCTAGTGAGCAGGGAGGGAGGACGGCAGGAAGTCTATGTGCAGGCTAGGCCTTGTTGCAAGGTATTTACAGACGTGTGAGACAGGCATAAACCTGCTTTTAAGAAGAGCAATTAATTACAAAGTCACTTATTTCATGTGGCATTTTTCATTCTGTTACCTTGGGCAAAATGGTGTGGCTGGGCAGGCCAACATACCGCCTGTCTCCCTCCACTACTTGCAAATGAGGGAACCAAATGCCTGGACATTTCCATGAAATCTTGGTCAGATTAATAAGACTTCAATGTCTTCTGTAAAAGAATAGCCAACTATCATTACAGTGAGGGGCCAATATGAATGAGAAGTACATTTGCACTAGTGTTTCCTGTTCTAGCCTTTTGCTATCTTGATCTAAGAATCAGACATTTGGGTTCAGACCCTTGCCTTTTTGGCATAACCTATGGACCCCCCAGGACAAAGCCAAGCTACGGATAACATACGTATCTTTACTGTAGAAAACCCCAATATCACCGTATTTGAGCTCTTGCTTGGTCCCATCCACTGCATGCTCATTGGTAACATTTGGTACAAGGCACACTGGGGCTCATTTATCAACACTGGGCAAATTTGCCCCTGGGCAGTTACCTATAGCAACCAATCAGTGATTAGCTTTTTAAAGCCAGCTGCAAGTAGAACAATGAAAGCAGCAATTTGATTGGTTGCTACTGGTTACCGCCCATGGGCAAATTTGCCCAGTGTTGATAAATGACCCTTACTCTGTCTAATGTGATATCCATATAGACGGATAATCTTATAATTAGAATAAAAAATCTGTAATGCAATTGTTGTCTGACAATATTCCAGTTTTGTTGAATATTTGGATTAAACTGAATTTTTGTTTACCTCAAAACAATATATCCAGAGGATCTCTTTCTCTAGATTTACAGTCTATACATACTAACAAGAAATGCACCACTGATTGAAGTGTTTTTGTGTAATGTGTGTAGCCCTCTAGCTCCCTATATTTGTACTTTTCCTTGTGTTTTACGTAAGTAAAATCTATAAGAAGTAACTGGCCTTCGTGATATTCTAAAATAACCGAAAATTTATAATCCCTTTATTTATTTCTTTATATATTGCAGCATACATTGTTCAACACTTGCATAATCTCTGCCCCAGCCAATCCTGTGTGTACTTTGGGTCCTATTCATCAGGAGCCATTTAAACTACTGTGTTTTTGGAGTGTGGGAGACTAATAAAGCGTCCAGAAACATTATACGGGGAGAACATACAAATTCCATACAGACAGTGCAGTGGTTGGCTGCAAGGTGGTGGGCTACAGGTATGGGATTGGTTATCTGGAAACCCGTTATCCAGAAAACTCTGAATTATGGAGAGGCCATCTGCCATAGATTCCATTTAAAAAGATTATTCTAATTAATTATAAGTGATTTCTGATTTCTCTAATAACTACCTTTTTATTTAATCCTAGCCAAACTGCATAAATCTATATTGGTTAAAAAATAATCCTATTGGGTTAATACTGTTATTTTTAGCATACTTTAAGGTATGGTGATCCATATTATAGCAAGACTCCTAATCTTGAAACCCCCAGATCCTGAGCATTCTGGATAATAGGTCTTATACCTCTATAAGGATGTTAGACGCCACTGAGATGTTCCATGACCATATAAAAGGAGGAGGACGCAGAATTTAATTGTATGCAGGTCATGAGATTATTTTAATATTCTATAACTGTTCACATTATATATGTATATGTTATAGTATTCATTTATACAATTCTGCATTAATTGTGTGCAAGGTTTACTCTGTTGTTGTTCCATGTCAATTTCCGTTTGTCTAATACACTGTAGAAAGTTAAGGCCTGATAGTTTCTATTGCCATAACATCAGTGGTGTTGCTGAGATACCATTCCCATAGCCTGTGCCTGGGATATTAGGAGTCCTATTTCATTGACAGCTGCATAGCCACATATTGGATTTAACTACTGAATTGTAGAAGCAAAATACTAAATGGTTTGTTTAAATCATCTGTACTAATTGCCCATAAGGATTAGGGATTTAAAAAAAAAAAAAAAAAAAAAAAAAGCAGACTTGCTACTACTAGCATGTAGCATGGAATAGTTTTGTGTGCTTCCGTTTAATGTAAATTAAAGAATATTATCAGAGTATGTGAGTGCATCTAACATTATTGCAATGTGGTCCTTTAGATATTAATATTGGTGTACAAGCCCAGCAATCCTTTGTCTCCTTCATGTCCGCATACAATGCTTGAAAAAAGATGACATGGGAACTGAGCAGTTGTATGTTCTAAATCTAGATTAACAAGACTAATTATAGCAAATGCTTTATGACCTCGATAATGAGTTCTGTGCTGAACTGATTTGTCTCTATAGAGGAATTTATGAGTTATAAATGATAAAATCCTGCAATACAATGTATGCTTTCAACATGTTAAAGTACAACATTCTAGTAAATCTATGTTTGTTTTTTTCTTTTTAATCGGATTAAAATAAGAGAATGGGGCCCATGGCCCAGGTTTGGAATAAGAGATGGTTCGCATTTTAATGATGATCATTACGAAAATTTTATAAGCATCATCTCATGGAAATACAGTGTCAGAACTACCGGGGTGCAGGGGGTGCGAGCATGTCGGGGTCCGCAGGGCTTCCCGGCAGCTCGGGCAGCATTGAAATGCAGGCGGAAATTAGTGTACGGAGGCGATCAGGGTGCCCGTCTGCACTTTCCTGCACCTTGGCCCTCCCCCCTCTAGTTACTTTACTGTGGAAATATCTTTATAAATATGATCAAATTAAAATGTATATCAAATTTCTGAAAATAATATATTTATTACCCCCCACCCCCTCAACAATCTTATTGTGCATCCAGCATTTGTGTCCGAGTAGGATTTCTTAAAAGGAAGCTGTCCGCATCTAGACTATAGGAGGATGGACCTGCCCAAGACATCCATTAAAAAGCAAATATTATATTTAGAAAGTTTTTCTGTTTTCGCAGTAGACAGAAATACAAGCATTATTTGTGGTTTCTATGCACCAAAAGAGGTAGAGTTTGCCTGAAATGTGAAAAGATTTGGGGCAGAGCAGGGGAGTGACTGACACATCAGGGGGTGGTGTAAATTGTCCAGCTTTTTAATATGCAAATAACTGGAGATAAGTGCTTTCCTTTACCACAAGAAGTATAACATTGTGGTTGTTTGGATCTACTATTAATTTGCTATTGGGAAAGGACCATATTACTGGATTTGAAGAATCGTACAGGTAAATGTGCCTTCCAAAATTCATGGTTTTAATGGAGAACACACATTGGGAAGGTGGAAAATGGAGGAATTAAGCAGATATACTTACACCCTTTGTTTTGCACATAGTACATTATTGCCTGAAACAAAGCAATAGAGGAACTCCAAAAGAATGTCCAAAGTCCGTTGTAAAACATTTGCAAGTCATACCATAACCAATTATTATTAACATGTATTTCTATAGCGCCAAATTATTTCGTAGCATTGTTACGTGTACCATGCCATGAATATATATTTAGGTATCAGAGGAGGTCCGTCCTAGACCAGCATGCAACGGGAACCCATAGAGTAGCATCCTTAGGTGGAAATAGGGAGGAAGACTCTTAATGCTCCCAACTCATTAACTTCTTGCTTAGCAGCTAGAGGAGCAACACCTGCAATAAGAGGGCTAGCCAGGAGGATTCTGAGAGATGTAGCTCAACAGTAATAAAAAGCCATTGGTTAAACGAGCTTCCATAAAAGTTGGGGGCAACAGTTAAGCCTCAGACTAACAATGTAGATGTTCTGACAAATGCCAGAGAGGCTGCTGTAAGGCATCATAGACTGCCAATTGAAATTGTGCCTTTGTGAGTCTGTTTGTATTTGAAATGTCAGCGCCCATTTTGAAACTCGCTGGACATGCCACAGTTTGTTTTATCCGAGGAATTTTTACTGCTTATATAATCACAGGTATAGGATCCGTTATCTGGAAACCACTTATGCAAAAAGCTCTGAATTACTGGGGGGGGGGGGCTGT
>CM044445.1:88685287-88713381 GCA_024363595.1 Xenopus borealis | reverse complement strand
AATGAAAACCAATTGCAAATTGTCTCAGAATATCCTTCTCTACATTATACTAAAAGTTAATTCAAAGGTGAACAACCCCTTTAATAAAACTTCTCTGTGTGGGTTATATTTTTTCACCAATTTTGTTAAAGATAACAAGAAGAAGTTCCAGTATGAATTCCCAGAACCTTTCTTTTTATGACGACAGCTCTGTTAAATATTTATGCATAGACATGTAATTGCAATCCTTCTGGCTGGTGACATAAAGGATCAGTTGGCTGTGGAAAGTCACTTCCTCCTGGTTCTCTAGAATAGTTTCACTCCCTTGCTGGAAGGTTCTGCATGGAACATTCCTCTTTATTTTCACTACATTACTCAGCAGTCCTTTATTCAGCATTTTATTTTGGGAGGCAGAATAAACAGCCCACTGAAGATGTCTCGGCATAGAAGATGCCAGGCTCATATTTATAATCCCTCTGGCAAAACCCCCAAATGTATGCCACACACTGTAGACTCTACAGGACCAAGCGTAAGAGGCAATTATGCTGATTCTGGGTTTTCTGTTTAAGGGCACAGACATGCTCCGATTTGGGGAGATTTAGTCACCCACCCAACAACAAATCTCCTCTTCTTCCGGTGACTAAGCTCCCCAACCTGCCTTCCCGCCGTGTAGAATGTAATTTCCTTGTGAGGCAACTTCTGGTGACTTCGGCAAACTAAGCACTCCGAGTGCCATCCTGCTACCATTCTAATCGGTGGGAAGGCAGGGGATGGCAGTTTGGCGAGATTAGTCACTGGAAGAAGAGATTTGCTGCTGGGCGACTAATCTCCCCAAATCTGAGCTATGTCTCTGCCCTCGATGTCTATTCGATTTAGACTTCTCACTACTATTATATTAAAGATATGGCATGCTGAGGTAAAATGACTTTGGCATGGGATGGGTAATCCCTTTAGAATGGGATGCATTGAATCCACTATTTGTAATTTGACCAAATCCCCGAATCCTTCATGAAAGATTAGGCTAAAAACCTGGATCCAAATTTGCATATGCCCCTAATTTGCATTTTCAAATTAGGAATCGGATTCAGTTCGGCCACATACTAGGATTAGGCCAAATCCTGCTGAAAAAAAGGCCAAATCCTGGCCAAACCACTGAACCGATTCCTGGATTTGGAAAAAGTGAGCAAAACCCAAAGCTGTCTGTTTTAAAAAAAAATTTAACTTTAATATAGTATCGGTGGACATTTTCTTATCTGTAGAAATGGCACAGACTTTGAGTTGTTAAAGGGATTCTGTCATGATTTTTACGATGTATTTTTTATTTTTAAATTACACTGCAAATTATTCACTCTACAATATAAAAGTTCATTCCTGAACCAGCAAGTGTTTTTTTTTCTCGGGTCATTTAGCCTGGTCATGTGGTTTGAGAAAGAGCCAGCACTTTAGGGTGGAACTGCCTTCTGGCAGGCTGTTGTTTCTCTTACTCAATGTAACTGAATGTGACACAGTCACAAGTCACACTTGGGGCAGCTGGGAAACTGACAATATGTTTAGCCCCATGTCAGATTTTAAAATTAAATATAAAAAAAAAATCGTTTGCTCTTTTGAGAAATTAAATCAATGCAGAATTCTGCTTGAGCAGCACTATCAACTGATGCATTTTGAAACTTTTTTTCCCCATGACCGTATCCCTTTAACGAGGATACAACTATATGTCCGTCAAGCAATTGACTGTTCGCTGAGAAATGCAAAGCCACTGTGGAAGCTGAGAAATGCAGTTTTTCATGTAAGCCATAGTAAGAAAATATTAATATAACCAAACAAATGAGGTCAGTGCTGAACATTTTAGCAGGTAAAACCATTAACAAAAAAGGTTACAACCTTTATTTTCTGTTTTCAGCATGAATTGAACATTCTTTTTGCTTCATGTTTTAATTAAGAAATAGTTATGGTTTTTGATATCTCTTGAACAGTTTGCAGAGTATAAGCTAATTGAATAAATGATCAGTCCACAGAAAAACCCTCTGTATAATAATCTGCTCCTTACCTGTAAACGTAACCAGCTTCTGCTTAGCGGTTGTTTATACAGAGCTCATTATCACCCTTTCAACACCTGTTCACCTACAAAACAGGGGTTGCTCACCCTGAGTTAAATTTTAGTATGATGTAAATATTTTGAGATAATTTGCAGTTAGTTTTAATTTTTTATTTGTGGTCTAGAGTCTACTTTTGTTTACATTTTTTGGGAGATCTTACTACACATTTTATGCCAGCAGCCTCAGACTGGGGTGGTCAGTGAGATCCACCCTCTAACTCATGGTTAAATGTTTGAATATATTTGGTGAGGTGCCTCTATTTTAGCAATTTTGTTTTTTTTTTTGTGTAAAAGAAGTTGCACTCCCAGCCTACTACAGGTAACGCAATTTAAGGCCAGCTCATTAGAAGTCACTTTACTAACCAGTTTTGTTTTGTAACCTTTAGAAACAGGTTTTATGTCAAAGTGCAAAATCTCTGTTCAGAGGGGAAATATGCTGTTTCTCTTTAGTGTTTAGGGCATGATTGTATCTATGCTTCATTGTGTTATTTGGAGTATTAATTTGCCCACTTAAATGTTATGGGTAAAGTAACACACTGAGGATTGCAGCTGTTATCACTGTCTATAGAAAATTCTCCAGCTGAGGCAAGTAATATGGCAGCACCTACATAAGTAAATTAAATTGTCTGACTTTTTTTGACTGAGGTATTTGGTAAGCAATATAACACCCATTGGTCTGATGTTGTTGATAGGAAAAGTTTCTGTTGTTAATACAGTATTTTTTCTGGTTAGGAGTAAATAAATGACTGGAAGTTGACCCGCTTATACTGAACTGCCCTTCATTTGCTCTCATACTAATAGGGCTTGTCCTGTAAACACGGCAACATATGGCAGCAGCAGTGACCGCCAAAGAATGGAAAGTATTTACCTAGAGGGCTTTTGGACTGCTGAGATTATGGTGTTCAGCAAACAGACAGATTGGATCAGGGTAATCAACTGAAGAGGAAAAGAATTTCATGATGGCTGAGTTAGTGCTCATTAGTTTTTTCTAACCCACACTTTATTTCCCTCTGATTTGCTTTTAAAAGGCGACCGCAGTCTGACAGACGGACGATAGAAGGACTTATAAATAATGAGTAGATGTGTCTTAAATGCAATATATACTTTAAAAAGTATGTATAAACACAGAGTAAGAAGCAATGCACGTCAAAGGTGTAGGCTGATGTGGACACAAAATGAAAGGTATGCTGGGAAGAAGGAGTGTTTTGTCTAAGTGAAGATGATGGGTTTCACAATAATAGTGTTTTTAAGCCTTCATATTGGCCATTTCATGCTTCTTGTGTTTAAAACATGTCCCCTGTTGACTGGCAACGGGTTCATAAACAGCGCAGATTTCCAGATCCTGATTAACATTATCCCCTGTAAATAGGCTTATCTAAATGATGACGTGTATAGACACAGCACAAATTAATTAGTTGGCATTGTTATGAACTGGCAAGTTGTTTCCATAAGTCATATTGTCACTTTCAAGTGATTGTTATAAGGACACTTGAGCAATATTAGGGATGCACTGAATCCTGGATTTGTTTCAGGTTTCAGCCAAATCCAAGACTTTTTCAGCAGAATTAGGATGTGGACCAAAGGTGACCATACACGAAACAATACATTTTATCGTACAAGATAATAATTGGCATCGTCGACAGGTCCAGGCGAAAAATTTTGATTGGGCGCCTTTGAAGGCCCCTGTCAGATACTAGTAGAATTATATTGTTTCCACCTGTATGTCTGATGATTCAGCTCTACAAGTGTGTACTAACAATGTGCCTTGTAAAGTTCTTCTCTGGGAAAGATCGAATTTACGTCAAAAGCCTGGGCAAATAGGCCCCTTAAAATCATGTGATTTTGGGTTATGTGATTAATGAGATCAAATATATTTTCTGCCTTCCATTCCCTTATTTATGTATTCAAATTAGGCTTTGGATGCTATTGGGGATTCAACAAATCTTTCCTGAAATATTTGGGGCTTGTCCGAATCCCGAAAAAAAGGTGCAGCCCTAGGGCATATTAAGCAGTTTTTAGCTAGAAAAATCAATGCAACTAGAAAAACGCCAGTACTCGTGATAATGGCAGATTGGAACAGCATACTTCTGCATTCATAGAAATGCAGGGTATTGCTATCTTTCAAGGAAATAGGTGTAATGTATATAATATAATTAGTAATTTATGACCATATATTTCTCGACAGGTCATGAAACTTTGAGGTGAATTTCAATTTGCTTTGCTCATATTTTACAACAGGGCTGGTTTATTTATGTAAAATTATAAAGTCAGAATCTGTCCATATAGATATACAGCCAAAATGGAATGGTAGTTTAAGTTTGGTAAAATGTGTGTGTCCATCCAGAAATGGGGCACAAGTTTTGCCTGCACAATCCTAACAATACACTGCTACTCCAGTGGAATTGAAGTAGTAAGTGATTCTGGTTGCAGCTGAGCAAAACACATCTGCTGGTCCAATCACAGTGGAGGATTAGCCTGTGACCCAATTCTAGCTTCCATCCCAGCTAAAAGGCATTGCTGACCACAGCATACGAGAGTTTATAAATGCGACACTAACTACAGTGCAGTTTTTAGAATAAGATATTACAATGCATTATTATTGCATGCCCAGACTAAGGGTGTGTTATATGTGAATGCTTATGAAGCACTTTCATTTATTATTTTAATAGCCCATTAAAGCTGCCAGCTCATCTAGCCAAACAGTGGATAAGGAACTCGGCAGAGTGTGAAACTATTCAGTGCTAGCAAAGCATACATTCCTAATCATGCAATGGAACTTCTGAAGCAATCTTGTGGAAATTAACTATTAAAAAATCCCTTTAATAGCAGAGATTGCACAAAACATCTTCTCAAGGACTTCAAAGTGGTACTGTTAGGGTAACAAAAGAGGTGAGAACCATGCATAATGTACTTTGATGCTTTATTCAGTTAGGGCTTTAGCACACAAACAGATTCGGGGAGATTTAGTTGCCTGGCGACTAATTGCCTCTTCTTCGGGGCGACAATCTCCGAACTGCCTTCCGTCTGCTAAAATGAAAATCGCCTGCAGCAATGCACTCGCGGTGCTTCGATTTCCGAAGTCGCCCAAAGTTTCCACGTGAGGCAACTTTGTAAATCGAAGCACCACAAGTGTATTACCGCAGGTGATTTTTCATTTTACCAGGTGGAAGGCAGTTTGGGGAGATTGTCGCCCAGAAGAAGAGGCGATTAGTCGCAGGGCGACTAAATCTCCCCGAATCTGCCCGTGTGCAACAGCCCTTAGTGCTGTATAGAATACATCTGATCTTCTTTAATAATGTGAAGCTCTTTCTTTAGTAGGAAATAGTAATTCAACAATTTTCGGTGTGCAAAGTTTTTTTTCATAGATTTAATGTTGGTTGACACAAACTATTTGTATCCTAGTTTTAGTCCTATAATGCAGGTTCAAATACTGCCAGTCTGCATAGTCAAAATAGAATACAAATAGAAGCACGTCACCAAATCGAGCCAGAATATCGCTCTCTACATTGTACTAAAAGTTAATTTAAAGATGAACCACCCTTTTAATATTGTAGTAACTCATAGGTGTACAAATCTACAGCCTGGCCTGTATATGCAAATTGTCTGGTTTCATTGAACTTCCATTGGAATAGGTTAGTGCTGACCGCTCCTATCAAACACCAAAAACTAAAGCGTGTTATTTTGACATGAAGACACGTAATGGAATTTGGCAAATTATTTGTTTAATCAGTTCTATTTTATAATTTTGTTTATCCTCACAACACAAGAGACATACCAGTCCATGGAACAACTAGTGAATTCAACTGGATAATGATCTGGAGTGCAGTAACACTGCTGATAGAATCCCAGGCAGACATTCTGAAGGGTGCAAGTTGTCCATACTGTCAATAGAATATTTTGAACTATATTAACTCAATTTAATTGTCAAATTTACCTGAATGCATGTGTTCTTTAATATAAGACTTGTTTGTTACTCTATACAAAACAGAATAGTTTTTACTGCAGGAACGACTCATTTAGTGCCTAATTTTTTTTGTTCAATTTTTCAGATACAGAACCCACAATAATACTAGAGAACCTTTAAGGAAAGCACGATGGAGTTTTATGAGTCCACATATTTTATTGTCCTGGTCCCTTCTGTGGTCATCGCCGTTATCTTTCTCTTCTTCTGGCTCTTCATGAAAGAGACCTCTTATGATGAGGTCCTTGCAAAGCAGAAAAAAGACCAGAAGCCCCCTCCCGCCAAGATAGAAAAAAAGAAAACTGACAAAAAAAAGAACAAGAAGAAAGAAGCTCAGAATGGCAACCTTCATGAATCCGACTCTGAAACAGCTATGCGTGACTTTGATCTGATAGATGCTCTCTCCAGCGAGGAAGAACATGTTGTCCCCACCCCTGTTGTTTCAGCAGAGCCATTTGGAAATATAAGGGAACGAAAGAAAAAGGACAAGAAACCATCAAAACCAGTTGAGGAACAACCGAACAAGGAAATCAATGGAACAAAATTACCAAGTAAGAAACCTGAACCTGTTCCAGTTACCAAACAGCCAACACCACCACCGCCAGATACTGGAGTAACCAAGAAGAGAGCAGGGCAGAAGAAGCAAAAGAACGGAAGAGGTATTTTTTTCAATACACCGTATGCCATGCATAAATTTTATTAAATGTAAATATGTGCAATTTGCCCTTTAACAACTGCACCATTTATTTTATTTGAGGGCAATTTACTTCTCTTCAAAAATTTGCTCAGGTTCTCTGTGTTGGTACACTTTTGTTTGATGTTGTTTGCTGAAAGTACATATTTGCCATTCATAGATGTTAAGGAAATCGCGGCTGCATGAAGTGGCATGTACACAGAAAAGACCAGTGCAAACAAGGGAAAGCACATACCCTAATTTGCATATAAGAATTTTGCTCAAGATTGCATAGTGTTAAGTTGTCCATTACATAAAAGGCAAAGTATGGGGGAAATACATGGGGCAGGGGGCATGTGTGCTAGTTTGTCAGTATACATAAAGAGTGGCAGCCTGTTCAAACATAGTATAGCGAGACAGGATTAGCAACTTGTACAGTGTATAGAGCGAAATCCTGTGCAAATACACTACATTGACAGACAGGCTGAAGTAGTCTGTACAATATAGTGGAAAAAAAGGCCTTTATGAAGACAGAATAAAGGCACAGGATTAGAACCACCATACAGAAAAGAATATTAGTTTCAAACTTGTTGCTCAATAATAGCCAAGAGAAAACAGTGTGTTAAGCTCCTTTAGCTTTGATCATAGCACTTGTTGAACTATGTTGAATGTAATCACTATTCGGTACTAGACACGCAAAGCGATAATGATGAATTCTTAAAGCATAGAATTTATGTTCATATGCTTCTAGTGTAACTTTTGCCAGGTTATCTCCCACCTCTCACCAAAAGAGCAGAGTTGTACGGGTTGTATTAATGGATATACACCGTGCAGGTTTTGTATAGTAGTAGGTAGTGAGTGTGGCTGTTGGTCTATGTGGGTCTGGCAGAACATTTTCTGTGCCTGTGTGTACATACCTTTAGCCTCACATCTTGTAACTTCCTGCTGTGTAGGGAATAAACCCGCTTCTGTAAGTTTCACTTTCACCAGTTGTAGGCTGCAGCCCAGAAATACAGTAATACATTTCTTTAAAAATTCTAAATGATCGTTCATTTTAAAAGAGCATGAGCTATATTGATTAATAGGAGAAGCTGTAGGCACATTCATCTCTGTATGTATGTTTCTCCCCTGTGGCTGTACATTTCTACAGCTGGAGAATAGACGTGACACAAGTGCACATACAGTTCAGGCAGGATAAATCTAAACGGACATGATGACACAGTAAGTGACGTGTAAATGCAGCAGTGATGTTCACACACAGAGACATGTGCAGACGTAGATGAAAACCTAATGATTATGTAATTATGTTTATGAATGCCTTTTGGCTCTGATTTGAATCTACAGTAGAACCTCAATTTGAAATTTTCCCTGTTGTTTTGTGGTCCCACCTATATATTGTGCATAATATATTTCCCTGATTTTACATTTTCCTGGATTTTACAACACTTTTTTTTGGTCCTCTGAAAAACATAAAATGGGGGGGGGGGGCTTCTACTGCATATAGATGCATGAGATGCATGAGATTTCACCCTCAAGTCTGGATATCTGTTTGATTACCCCTTAAAAGAAACTATATACATTCAAACAAATTGTAAACAAACAAATCTCAGAGTACACTGCTAAGCACATTTGCATTTTGCACAATTATTATCATGCCTAACACTAACCCAACTCCCGACTTGCCATGCCAACATGCCCTATAAACCTGAACCCAGTACACACCTGCATTTCTGACGTCACCGGAGGGCATTAGCTTCTAAATGAAAGAAGCAAGCTAGATTCAGACGGAGCGAAGTCCCTGTAAGTTAGTTGTGGGAGGGCACAAGATTAAACCTATTACCTGGCAAAAATCGGGCTGGCCCTGACCCATGGGAAAATCCTGCCTGTTTTAGACCAGCTCCTGCATCACTAACATTGTGTTGTTCAGTGATTACACCTCTGAAACATTTGCTGCCACATTTCTGCCCCTTGTTCTCAAAACAGTCACCCTAACAGTAAAAGTGTAAAACTGCTAATGTAAAACTAAAAGGATCAGAAGAGCACTATGTAAAAGGATCAGAAGAGCACTATGTAAAAGGATCAGAAGAGCACTATGTAAAAGGAATCGCTTGGCAATAGCTTATTTGTGTGTGTTTTATTAATGGACGATCAGTTCTCATGTGCTCACAGAAAAGAGGAGGCATTCACCTAAATAGCTTTGCTGTACAGTATTCATGGGCTTTATGATTTTAAAATACTAGATTTGTATCTTTCCATTAGACATAATATAGCCATAATTTAAAAGTACTTGCTTTTCCTTTTGCTGCTAGGTTTATTTGTAATTTTAACTCTCTCTCGATTTACTTTGTTTTGTGTTGCTACAAATACAAATGAGGGAAAAAGCAATAAAGATAAAGTCAGATTACGTTTGATAAGGACTGCGTTTCAGAGGCCAGATAAATGAAACTAAAAGCAGGCTGCAAAAACGAAAAAGCCATAGGTTTTAAAGGAACAGTAACATTGAAAAATTAGTGTTTTAAAGTAATAACAATATAATACAGTGTTGCCCTGCACTGGTAAAACGGCTGTTTGCTTCAGAAACACTACTATTGTTTATATAAATAAACTTCTGTGTAGCCATGGGGGCACTTATTCAAAGGAGAAAAGGCTCAGGTTACACAGCAGATAAGCTCTGTACAACATAATGGTGTTCTCTACTATCCACTATTAAGGGTAGGGACAGACGGGGAGATTCTGTCGCCTGGCGTTTTTAGCAGGTGACAATCTCCCCGAATTTCCTTCTCCCTGTCTGCCGCTAGTATAAGTGATAAAGCGCCAGCGCCTGTGCACACGCTGCGCGGCGATTTCCGGAATCGCCCGAAGATACTTCGTGAGGAAACTTCGGGCGATTCCGGAAATCGCAGCGCAGCGTGTGCACAGGTGCTGGCGCTTTGTCACTTATACTAGCGGCAAACAGGGAGAAGGAAATTCGGGGAGATTGTCACCTGCTAAAAACGCCAGGCGACAGAATCTCCCCGAATCTCCCTGTCTGTCCCTACCCTAAACCTGTGCTATATAGCCTTTTTTCAGTTTCCACCATTGCTACAAAGAAGCTTTGTTTATATGAACTATAAGGCTTAGTCCAGATGGGGAGATTCGGGGGCGATCCGTCGCCTGGCGACTTTTCGCCGCGACGGATCGCCCCCGAATCTCCCCGTATAGCTAGGCACTGGCGAGGCTTAAAAACGCCTGCACCAATTCACACGGAGCGGCGCGATTTTTAAAATTGCTCCAAATTGCCTGGCGAGGCAATTTGGAGCGAGGCTGTCGCCAGGCGACGGATCGCCCCCGAATCTCCCTGTCTGGACTAAGCCTAACTGTTTCTGAAGCCAACAGATCAGTTTTACCAGTGCAGGGCAACAGGACATGATATTTTCATTACTTTAAAAAGTTTTTGGTGTTACTGTTCCCTTAAAAGAAAATAGCATAAGGGCAGTGGCACATGGGAAAACTTTAATAATTTAAATCTTCCATCCCTCTAACAAGTTTAGTTGCACGTCTTTGCACTCACTCAAGCTCATCATTTATACTCCTCTTAAGGACTGGAGTCCAAAACTGCACTGCATACTCCAGGTGAAGCCTTACCAGGCACCTTTAGTGTAAGGCCAGATGGGAAGATTCGGCGAGATTTGTTGCCTGGCGACTAATCGCCTCTTCTTTGGGGGGGACAAATCTCCCCGAACCGCTTCCCCCTGCCTTTCAGCTGATTAATCAATAATCACCTGTGCCTATTCACACGAGGCGTTGTGTTTTCCGAAGCCGCTTGAAGTTGCCTCCTTAGGCCATTTCGAGCGATTTTGGGAAAGCGCAGCGCCTCGTGCCCGGCTAAAAAATGTTTTACTTCCTTGTTTTGAGACGAAAAGTCGCATGATTAAGGATTTGGTTTGGCCAGGCACAAAGATTTGGCCAAATATGAATCCTGCTGAAAATGGTCGAATCCTGGCCAAATACCGAACCGAATCCTGGATTCGGTGCATCCTTAGTCTTAATAGAGAAGGTGTATGAGACGTACTTGAGCGTAACACATTATTTCATTTAGAAACCTTTACCAATCACTAACAAGTCTGGACCTGCCAATAAGTAAATCTATTATATTTCAGAGATTAATCAGCGCTGTGCAATATGTTGGTGCTCCATAAATACATGTTAATAATAACTGTACTGTTTATAATGGAATTAAATAGAGGCAAGCATTCTCAATTGCAGCTGTCAATAAACCCGGTCTATTAAGAACTTTTGAGTACCTAGTACATATATTTACATATCAATTTAATCACAATAAGGAGCTGCAGGTTGAATGGGCAACAGTAGCTCATTTACTAGATGAGGAGTTGCTTTTATGTAGGTTTATAATGTGCCATTGCCATAGCTTTTAGGAAGATGTTATTATTATTATTAACATGTATTTCTATAGCGCCAACATATTGCCTAGCGCTTTAAAGTAAATGTGATTCTACAACTAAATCACATGAATTGCATACATATGGAGTTACATACAATCAGGAAGGTAAGGGAGTTATACATAAGATGTGGGAATGGGCAAGATAGAATTAAGTGGGTGAGAAATGTGGTACTGTATGTAGTGTTGCATTTGGTAGTTAAGAGTGAGGGTAGGCTTCTTGAAAAGAAGTGCGTTTTAAGAGATTTCTTGAAAGCAGAAAGGTTGGGAGAAAGTCGCACAGAGAGAGAATTCCAGAGGAGGGGTGCAGCTCTTGCAAAATGAATCCGAGCATGTGAGGAGGTAATGAGAAAAGCTTTGAGTAGCAGGTCAGTAGAGGAGTGTAGTAAGTGGTTGGGTGAGTATATTAGAGATGAGTTCAGAGATATAGGGAGGGGCAGAGTTATGAAATGCTTTGAATGTTTCGGTCATTAATTTGAATTTAATTCTGAAGGGTAGTGGAAGCCAGTGGAGGGATTGGCAGAATGGCATGGTATAATAATTAATAAGTGTCCACAAAATGTCTACTGCCTGTTTGCTATAATCATGAATTCCCAGACTGAAGGAAACAAGATCCAAACAATTTATATAGTGTAATTAAAGTTCATTTGGCTTGACTAATGTGATAAAATATGATTTTGAATATTTTTTTTTGTTCAGTATAAAAATTGGGTAAATAGATAGGCTGTTCAAAAAACAGATTTTTTATATTCCGTTTTGAAATCTGACATGGGGCTAGCCCATGACAGTATCCCTTTAAATTTAGTTAGCCAAAAATATGTTGCTGGGCACTAGTATGTGTATTTTTTTTATTTTTGTCTCATGCTGCCAAATGGTTTCCTTAGCACTATACAATAGGGAAATTGAAAACAATAAGGCAAGGATTTGCATGTATGTAGAAAAACCAAGATTACAGTAATAGCTTAGATACACATAAAGCAAAGGTAGTGGCTTAACTCGATGTTACTGGGCCCTGCAGCACATTCATTTTAGGGCCCCTAACAAATCCAGAAATTGCCCTGTTTTATCAATAAATGTTGAAATTGCTCATTATTTGGGCCTCATGGGGACTCCTATGCCTCCTGGCACCTCCCCTGCAGCCGCAAGCTCTGCTTCCTCTGTAGTTAAGCCCCTGGCCAAGGGCTCTCTTAGTTCAGCATTTAAGGCTGCACCGCCTAACCCATAAATGAACAGTGACAAAAAAATTAAACTGTGTTACAGTAATTAAAGTATAATGCACTGGTAAAACTGGTGTGTTTGCTTTAGTAATGCTTTAGTAATGATATTGTTTATATAGCTACACTGCTGTCGCCATGGGGGTCACATTCAATTTGAAATAGGGCTAAATGACACAGGTCAAATAGCAGATAACAGATAAACTCAGTAGAATACAAGGAGCTTCGTTTTCACACAGGAATTTAATCCCAATATATTCTACATAATGTATCTGTCACCTGTCGCTTTTCTCCTTTTTCAGCACAGCAGTGTGTTTATATGAACTATAATATTAACTAGGGATGCACCGAATCCACTGTAATGTGAGCCTTTTCTCCTTTGATTGGCTGCCCCCATGGCTACACAGCAGCTTATTTATATAAACACTAGTAGTGCTTCTGAATCGAACAGTGCAGTTTTACCAGTGCAGGGCAACACTGCATTATGTTTTTATTGCTTTAAAACAATTTAATTTTTTGATGTTACTGTTCCTTTAATGAAAATGACAAGAAGACAATATATTCTACACAGTCTTGTTCTTTGAACTCATGTCGAGTAAAGAGGTTATACTGCCACTAATAATGATGTACTTTTTTTTTTTAACCAGATGATTCGCCACTGAGTCCTGAGACAAAGAATGAACAAGTTGTCCCCTCTTCTAAAAAACAAGAGCCTCTTAGCCTACCAGTTGAGGAGAAATCACAAGAGAGCGGGGCAGTAGGGAAGAAGAAATCTTCTGTTAAAAAGCAGAAAATAGAAAATGGTATGTAAGAAAAGAAACTTGCAAAGACTACAAGGAATGTTTGACATAATAAGTACAGTATAGAGGAACATTGGAAAGATAATTAGGGTCTTTTTGTACTACAAAAAAACCTAGAGAAGGATGGAATCTTAAAGGAAAACTACACCCCTTGCACAATGTAGGGCTCTGTAAAAAGATATTGCATTTACAGCTCATGTAAAACCCTGCTTCATGTAAAAAAACATTTTCATAATATACATTTTTAGTAGTATGTACAATGGGTAATCATAAATCAAAAACTGCCATTTTAAAAAAATAAGGGCCACCCCCTGGGATTGTACGATTCGCGGTGCACACAAACATATCAAACAAACTATATATGTTAGGTCACATGAGACTATTTTCTTTTCCCAATTGTTCTCTCTGTAATGTGCTCTAAGGCCAGCTGCTGCAGTAGCTTTGCTCTATTAAATCTGACATGACCCGTTTACTATGCACATAATGCTTTCTACCTGCATTAGCTGTGTATTAGGTCTTTTTAAATTATTTCTACCCTTACTGTACGTTCCTCTGGCTTGGCTTGTTTCATTTTCTGTAGACCAACTTTGCCATTTTGCAACCTTAACGTTGAGCTAGCTCTCCGAACACACGCCTTCAGAACAAAATGATGGTTTCCAATAGAATCCAAATAAAGAATACAGATTAGCATTTGAAGTGGTCTGGAAACCACTTTACATTACTGCTTTTCTTTCATTTTTGAACTTGTACAACCTGATGTGTGTTATTGGCAACTGCATTTGTACAATTTATTATTTATATTGGTGAATGATCCCTCTTATTTTTTTACCTATCAGAAAGTTATGATTGGCTGAAGAGTAAAGAGAAAGCAGCTACCGACACCAAGGCTGAAGGGGGAGAAGTCTGTTGTGTTTAATGAGTCACTCAGAGAAAACCAACAACATTATGTTGGGGGTGTGCCCCTTCGTCTGGTGATGATTTGTTCATTCATTATTTAACTCAATAAATACAATGGGATTGTCTCCTTCCTGCTTTGTTTAGAGTTCTGGTACCTGATTTCTCTTCATGCTATTGGGAGAGTGCCGTCTCTCCATGGGCCCATTTACCTGGCAAAAATATTGAATTAAAGTCCGGTGTTTGGTTTAATACTAGTTGAGATTAACACAGCAAGCAACATTATTCAAAAGCAAACTATAGACGTCAAGAATGTACACTTTTCAGGAACGATGAAAAAGGCATCTATTAAAATAATGTAGTGTAAACCATCTGAGAGGAGAGAATTCAAAATCATCATTCCTTAGGAAATATACCTAAAACTGACTACAGACTTGACTTCAGTTTCAGGCCTAGTGGATGAGCCATTAATTCAGGCCGCTGTTTATATCCCATTAATGGACAACTCGGAAGTGAATGTGGTTGAAAAGAAAGAGAGGGCCAACTTGGAGAAATCTGAGTTGCCCGAGAAGCTCCCAAAAAGTGGTGGCAAGAAGATGAAGACTGTTACAGATAAAGGTAAGAGAAGGTGTTTGCTTGTAGACTTGTATTTTGTCACACCCAGACCGAGCACAACCAGGTGCCGGGCAAAACTGGGAACCTAACAGCTTATCTTATTAAACCAGATATGTAGAAGTACAAAAGCATTTTCTTCAATCAGCTGCCCTTAATTAGCTTTGGGAGAGGCGTTCTGCTTAGTAGTATGATCTGATGTGAACTGTATGCATGGGGCAGTGCAATACTACAAGCAGATCACGGGGAAAGGCGATTTGTTTTGGTCCTATTCATTAGCAGATTTACACAAGTACAGATAACATATCATGGCTGCATTTGGTTAAATACCAACATTTTATGATTTTTACCTTAATGTAAAACCAGATTTGGGCATATGTGAGTACAGCTATGGGCAGTTTCAATAGAAAAAATGCCTCTCTGTATGTGAATATGGCATATCTGTAAGTGAGAGGCTGCAACTCCGACACCCATCAATCAATTGGTGTGGGAGCTATTTAAGTGAATCTGTTGACTGGTCAGCTAGCCTGTGTGTGGTTAGCTTGAGGCCAAATTGGCAGTAAATATGTGCCAGTGTATGGACACCCGTCCTTGCTTCATCCTTTTCTTGGGCCATCTGTTGCAAGAAAAGTACTATCAGACTTTTCTGTAGTTTTCTATGGAAAGAACTGTGCTTTCTTATATTCTGCGTTCCCTAAGCTGTGACCATTTTGGGAGGAACACACACAAAAGCAAACATAGAAACCAAAAAATAAATATTGGAAAGAACATCAATCTGGAATTCATTATAAAATGTCCCAGAAATTACCCAGGGACTCGACTCTAGCAAAATTTCTCAGACTTTTTTTTTTTTTTTTTAATGGTTATCATGGCTAGAGAAGAACCAGCATTATATTTATATATTTGGTATATCGCCACATTCAAAACACAACAAGCCTAACAATAGAATAAATGCATAACACGTCAATCTGGGGAATTCATATATTTTCCTTAATATTTGGAACCAAGTTCAAAATATTGTAAAAAAACTTTTCGTGCGTGTGTGTATTTTTCACTTTAGCAGTGCATTTTAGGTGGATGGTTGAACATGTTACCTGTTCTAAGTGGTCAACCAACAAGGTAGCAAGGCCACAATAACATATCTATTAGAGTCCTTAGAGTGGATATACCCAGTTTTTAAAAAATAAAAGTAAATGAGTTTTATACCAGAACAAACACAAAATAAAATGGGGGTGGTTCATGTTACAAAACAGCTACAGTTAAAATGCAGACAAATTCTCTCCACTGTGCATAAGTAGGTAGTCCTGAAAGGATATTACAGTATAAAGTTACTACTAAAGCTTGTCATGTGCAGATTTTAGCCTTATGTCCAACAGACAATCTTAACAGATCTACCACTAACCATTCTGATTAAATAAGGTAGTACAAAGAACAAATCAGACAATGTTCTGGCTATTAATTGACATACTAGTGAGTCACCCGTTGATATTGTCAGATAGGCAATACATGCAGAGATCCGACAGAAATATTCTAACTTGCCTGATTGACTAAACGCAACGATATGGAAAATGTTGGGACAATCCGCACATTCGTATTGTATATATTGGTGTTAGTAGAGGAGAGGTGCCAAATTGCATTCTGAAAACATCTACCTCTTTTCAGATACCTCCAACTAAGTGCCTTAGTTGGAGGTATCTGAAGAGAGGTAGCTGTTGTGTTTGTGGACCTTTGCTGCAAAGATACATTTGAGGTAATTTCTGGATGAAATTCCCTGTGCTGACCAATAAATAGTCTTCTAGTGATCTGAACCACGGCAAATTGGAGTTGCCTCATAAAAGAAGGTTTTATGTGAGTAAGGGTGGCTTAGGTTTGCTGTGTTTCACTTCAGTTTACTAAGCTGTGTGGGGTAGTAACACTCAAATGAGTCTGTACTCCATCCTTAAAGGCAGGGGTCCCCAACCTTTTTTGCTTGTGAGCCACATTTAAATTTAAAAAAGAGTTGGAGAGCAACACAAGCATGAAAAGTCCATGGTGATGTCAAATAAGAGCTCTGATTGGCTTTTTGGTAACCCTTATATGGACCGGCAGCCTACAGGAGAGAATATTTGGCACGACATATGTTTTTTATTCAACCAAAACTTGCCTCTAAGCCATTAATTATCATCATCATCATCATTTATTTGTATAGCGCCGACAAGATACGCAGTGCTTTATTAATTCAAAAATAAGCACCTGCTTTGAGGCCACTGGGAGCAACATCCAAGGGGTTGGAGAGCAACATGTTGCTCACGAGCTACTGGTTGGAGATCACTGCTTAAGAGTGCAGTATGAAAAACTTCTAAGACAAGGGTTGTGTTAACATTTAACTATTTTTCCTGTACTTTTTTTTGTAGAAAACGCTGAAGTGAAGTTTAAGGATCTTCTTGTGAGCCTGAGGAGCATGGTGTTTACAGAAGAAGATGCGCTGTCTCTGGTGGATGTGCTGAAGGCTAAATCGAATGCTGTACAAGAAATTGTAAACAAGGTGAGCAATGTTTCCCTGCTTTTTTTTTTTTTTTTTTTTTTTTTTTTTTTTTTTTTTTTTAACTTCGGGTAGTTTATTGAGTGAAAACAAAATAAAAACAAGTATCTCAGCTACAACATTGGTAATACAAACATGATAAAATAATGAAGTACATGTTACACATCAATACATATCGTAGAGTGGAAAACATATCATGCATTTTACCTTTCCTGAACCTTTTGTAACTTAAGCTGCTGTAGATTGGATTGTATGTTGAGAATATATATCTGTCCAGGGACCCCAAATTTTGAGAAATTTTGTGGGGACTCCCCTTTTTAGGTATACTAACTTTTCGATATTGCAGGTATCCTGCATTATCATTTTCCAAGTATCAAATGTAGGGGGGATACTGCTCTCCAATTTTGAGTAATTAGCCTTTTCGCTAGTAATAGTCCCTCTAGGAGAAACATTGACAGGTATTGATTTAGGTTAAGGTCTTGTGTTATGGCCAAGACAAATGTTTTCGGTGTTCTGGGAATTGTCACTTGTAATACCCCCTCTAAGGAACCTAGTATTTCCTTCCAATAATCCGTACGTTTAGTGCAGCTCCATAGCAATAAGGGTTCTCCCGAAATAGTTGATATATATATATAACATCACTAGATTCCATTCGATCTTCTTTGAATGCCTTTTTGTATAACTTAAAAGATTAACCCGTAATAAGCTTTAAGGAGCGGTGGCTAGTGAGCCTTTTAAACGTTCAGGTGGACTTTAATCATGCTTATGAGGAAGTGGTTTGGTCCACGAAACACGTCAAGCTTGTGGTTGCTGTGTGCTACATGATTTTAATGGAACAATAATAAAAGACGGATTTTAATCCTAGCCTGGTGCTCCGTGTGTTCACAAGTCTACATGTGGGAATACTATGCCATGAACTGACTTAACAGCATTACTTCTCTATTACTGCCACAACAGTTGTAGCTGTCTATATAAAACTACCAGCTACTTCACCTAACAAATATTTTTTTCCCCACACTATTTTCCTTTTAAATACAACATGGTTGTGGGCAGATTTCTATGTTCTGGGTGTGCTCTGGGAACAAGTGGCAGCTATTACCAACTATTATAGGAAGCCTAACCATACATTCCAATAACAATAAATTCTGCCAGTAGAGAAATGCAGTGTTAAATGTAAGGTGTATATAGATAGATTTTTTTTTTTGTGTGTTCAAAAACCTGTTTTCACCGAACAAGCAAAAATGTGAATAAATAACTCTTCAGCTGTCTGCTGCATAAAACTTCCTAGGCAGATGCATTTACAACCGGACAAGCAGCATTTAGTAACCATAATAGCCATAATTGCATTTTACATGTATGTGTTTTATTATGCATTAAAAACAAATTTGTGCATTTTTATCTAGGTGCCCATTTTGACCATTTCACCACACATATTAGAATTACTTTAGTAATAATGGCACACTGGACTATTTGCCAAAACCGTGCCAAATCACCCAGAGGCTCCCCATATACTTGCACTGAAATGATCTGACTTATGTCAGACTATTGGGAGTTGGCTGCAAATAGGCCTGTTCACCTTTCCATATATATCTTTCCATATATAAATCTTTAATTGTTAAATCTGCTAATCATATCTCTAAAATGTAATCTTTGTGTTTTTAGGCCAACAGGGGAGATGCAGCTGCTGCCCTTCACCAGCTGAAGGAAAAGGAAAAGCAGCTTATTGTCGCTAAAGATGAAACTGCGATAGTGAAGGAACAGTGCAAACAGCTCACTCAGGTAATTACCCTGATACACTGATTTGTTAGCCTCAAATAAGCCTAAAGTGGCTGATACCTTTGGATGTGTTAGTTTGGTTAAATTGTGAAGGAAAATCTGATACTATGGCTTCAGGGCAAATTCACTCAACATTCTCACATGTGTATCATTGTCAACACGTGGGTATTTTCTGCTCTATAATTAGCTCAGACTGTGCCCCTTTAGATGTAGGCTCTAGGCAAGTTGTCACTATATAGAGGTGTTCCTTTGCATAGAGCTCGGTGTTGTGCCCTGGAAACTAGAGTGTTCTGAGAGACAAAAGCAGGACAGACTCTCCATTGTAATCCAGCAATGTCCTGTGCATTTGCAGAGGTATTTTATTATCATTAGAAGGTCTCTGAGCAGGACCTCTATCACTATCCTCACTGGGCACAGGCAACCACATCAGCAACAGACAGGGCTGATTTCAGCATAGAAACATAAAAAAAATCTTCCCCAGTGAATCACTGATGCCAAAGGAACCCATAGTCCATGGTACATATAATTATGTACATTTTTGTTTGCATTTTTTCAGCTTATTAAAATATGGTATAACACCACTGCTAGTAGCTCATTCGTTGGACATATTTCTATCAATTAGTTTATCAATTGCAGCACTAAGATAGACTTTCATAGCAGTACACCCAATTATAATATTAAAAAAAAAAAAGGTGTGAGTCATGGCTGATAAAAGATGTTTAATTTGCCCATCCCACAGAATCCGAAAAGGAGCTGTGCTATCTTATGGGCACAACCTAATGTGTCTGTTTGTTTGAAGGGCTTGGATATGTCTCTGTCCTCTGCTGGGTTGGTTTTGCTTAATTAGGAGCCCATATTTTCTGTTTAGCACCCTCCATATTTTGCAGTTGTAAAACGCTCCCCTGATTACTTTTGTGATAGAAATAACAATCCAAATCTAAAGGAATCTTACTGGAGAGGAGGCAGTCTGCTTAGTGACTTTACCCTTCCACCACAATATTTTTGAATATCAAATATGTTATTCTACTACGAACTGACTAAGCTGTATGTTTTTTTCTCTTCTATAAGCAAACTTTATTTTTATGTAAACTTGTTCCTTAAAAGTACCTTAAATTTTAAGCTCTGTAAGGTCACTGCCACCCAAGAATGTATTAAATGGAATGGTTTCCCTGGGATTGAGCCATTTGGCTAGCAGTGCACTGAAAGATCTGATTTTTGGTCTTTGCCCAAATAAACCAGTCCTGGCCAGATATCAGTAAGCAGGTCATTCTTCTGAACCTAAACACCGGCCAATATGCTGATGACTTGGTATGGCAACTAATTCATGCCCACGTATTGCTAGTTGCATTTAGTTCTTTCCCTAGTGATTAAGGGGCAGATTTTATAGTAGATGCTATATTGCACCAGTGCAGCTCTCATTAGCAATTTTCAGCTTATCATTCTCTCTCTACCAAATGAAAGCTAATATTTGGTTGCTATGTGTAACTTTGTCAGTGTAAAACTGTTCCGACTGTGTCTGACTGCATAAAATGAAAATGACTATTATAGTAGACACAAAATAGGCTCTAGGTGGTGGTGACTGGTGCTTCACCATGATCGATTGTTTTCCCCACCAAATCCATATTTGCTTTTATGCGCATTATAACCCAGTGTAAACTAGAGATGTCCTATATGTTGTCATGTTCTTATTATAACACCCAGTTTAATGTTCCTATCCTAGGAGCTTGTAGCAGAAAAGCAAAAGTTGAACTTGGTTGAGACAAAGGCACGGGAGCGGATAACTTTGCTGGAGAAAGAGCATGGGGTTTATCAAAGCAAGATTCACAGCAGCTACCAAGAGGCACAGCAAATGCAACTGAAGGTAAGGGAGTGGTTGTGGATTCCTTATTTATAATGGTGCTAACCATGTGCCTATGTCTACCTGCTCACTAACGGACATTTAGTAATCCACAATAAAGGGCTGCTAGACTAGTGGCATACAGAAGAAATGACCCTGGTCCAATCTGCCCCTTGCTGAGTGCTCACTAATAGGCAGGGCATTGGCACAGCATGCAAGGGGTATGGGGAGGATTTTGTCACATAAATGCTAAAATATACTCAGTGCTATGCCAATCAATGCACATATAGCAACAGGAGCAGATGGGTCTCGTATCCACTGGCGGATAAAACATTGTGTGCCATATACAAAATATCCTCCAATTTCACTCCCTTATATCCTAATTTAAGCCATCCTGATGTTGTAACTGATAGAAATGCAGTAGTTTCAAGATTTCCATCTATAAAACCTTAAATGTATGTATTTAAATAACATATAGATCTGTGAGCCCTGGTAGTGCTTTATTTAAAAACAGAAATCCCATTTAATCAACCTCCATTTATGCACAAAGGGCTTTGTGCCGTTAATACAAAGTTTTACCAGAAACTAGAAAAACACATCCTCTGTCTTCCATTGTAACAATGATATGTTTGTGTTACCAACTCTATCTGGAGTCTCCTTGTTGCTGCCACTGACTCTAATTTGCATAACTCATAATATATCCGCTGTATTGATTTCCACTGCTAATAAAGAAAAAGTCGAGGTCTCATGCGCAGCCCTCAGAGCACCTGTTTGACGAATTATTATAAAGAACCGGTTTGTTAAAGAAGAAAAATCCATCACCAAGACATGGGATCCCTTAAGCACGTTCAGAAAGCTCAGAATTGGGGGAATGCCACATTAAGCAAATACTTCTAATTTTATTAATGATTTCCCTTCTCTCTGTAATAATAAAACAGTGCCTTGTACTTGATGTTAACTAAGCTGCATGAATCCATGTTGGTGGCTAAACATTCCTGTTAGGTTTATTTGATGTTTAAATTATTTTTCACAGATTTAAGATATGGTGATTCAAATTAGGGAAAGATCCATTATCCAGTGGTGTAACTGTAGAGGAAGCAGAACTTGGTTGGGTAGGGGGGCCTGGACCATGGGGTCTGCTTTCTGTATTGCTGAAAGAAATCTCCCCTCCACAGCCACAATATTGCCTACTCCATGTAGTGGCCAGGTAGCCGGGGACACTGGCATGGGGGTGGAGGGAGAGCATGGTAAGTGCATGACAAGCCCAACACTAGGGTTGCCACCTGTCCGGTTTTGACCCGGACAGCCCGGTATTTTGAAGGGCTGCCCGGGTCAATACTTCCTGCCCGGTTTTCCAAATAAGGAAAACCGGGTGGGATTAGCTTGATTGACGCATCGATCGGCCAATCGGCGATCGCGTCGTCATAGCTCCGCCCCATGACGTCACGGGCCCACCCACCGACGTCATGGGGGCCCCCCCCCCCGTCCGGGTTCAGCCACAGGAAAAGGTGGCAACCCTACCCAACACACTGTTCTTAGACTACTGCCCTTTTCTGAAAAACTTCAGGTCCCAAGTATTCCAGCTAATAGATCTCATACCTGCAATGTAACAATAAGCCATGTTTGAAAGATTTTTCAAAACTTTTTAATGACGTTTAACCCTTTTACTTTCTGTTCAAAAGGTCTACAGTGTAAATCCTGTGGGTCTTGGTTTCTCATTACTCTATATTATTCCACATGTTTGAAGGCAACACAATTTGAAAGGCATAAATTAAGGATGTTCATTCAACCCCTTACTCTGTTTATGCCATTGAAAGGAAAGCGCTAGAAGCATAACAATGCATAAGATGGTGATTTACTGCCATATGACAGTGTTCCGACACTGCTAGAAGCAGTTGTAAGCCGTTACCCCAGCACCACATTATGATTTGCTATTCAGTGGCCAAGGGGTATTCCAAGTGTTTCTTTAAATAACCTGAGACAGGGAGGTTATATTCGTAGCTTCTCATGATTCAGCCATGGCTCAGCTTCCTTTAATACCATGGAAGTATGTAAGCTGAGAACAGATGGTGCCAAGAGATGTGTCCTTCAGCGTACCTGCATGCATAGCGCTTTAATTATAAATAACCAATGTCCAGCTGCACACTGTGAGACTGCTGCCTGATCCGAGTCATGCAAGAAGCCTGAAGAACAGTGCAAAGCAGATTCTAGGATCAGGTTTTTTTAGTGATTGCTTTCTCTGACCTGTTCATTGAAAGTAATATCTTTTTCATTCTGTGTTTAGCTTTCCCAGAATTCCATGAAGGGTCATTTTTAGTGCTAAACGCATGACAAAGTTAAAATTGAAAACAAAATTTGCAATATTGAAGGAAAAGTAAACCTTTAGAATTTTTTGCCGATCTTTTTCGCTGTTCCTTCACTGTATCACAAAATCAAGATATCACTATATCATTTTATTTTGGAGATATCACTTTGTAAAAATCACTATAGCACTTTAGAACTTTATATGGTTTAAGATGCACACAGATTTGTGTTGCAATGCCCTGGCGTCTACACTCAGTATTAACAATATTGCACTAGGTTTTGTAATTTGTTCCATACCCTGTGCTGCTGATCTATAATTTTATCTTCATTTGTAGTGTAGCCACTAATGGTTGGGGTTAATTTACTTTTGGGGCTCCTTCATGCTTATAGGGATTGGTCCTATTAATGTTGGACTCTATTGTTGTTTAAATCAGTAGCCCTTTACTGGTCGCCCTCTTCTAAACCATTATTTTGACGCCAAAATGGAGCATAACACTTACTTTTAAAATAGGATTTAATCTTAAAATGATCACAAACATTTTTGACAAGTTTAGATGAGTCATAGGGTGGGTGCTCTTATGCCCTCTATGAGAGGAAAGCTGATGGGCAGCATGATTGGCTATCATTGCACATTTTCAATTCATACAGATATTCCACTGATGCTGGATTGTGACATTAGGGGTTATCAACAACTGGCTCAGTATATATTTAAGGAATAGGAAATACATTGACCACATGGTTACATTAAAGCAAGTACTACTGTTTCTAGGGTTTTCATTTTTGAATTTGCCTAAAATCTCAAAAATGAATTTCCATAGAACCTCCATTTGCTTTTTTCAGGTAACCAGAAAATAAAAATGTAAAATCAGGGAAATTTAAATTTATTATGAATTCTATATTGTTGCAACCACAAAAAAGTTTAAAAGGAGGGAAACATGAAGGGGTTGTTCACCATTAAATTCACTTTTATCATGATGGAAAGAGTAATATTCTGAATAAATTTGCAGTTGGTTTTCAATATTTTTTTTTTTTTTTTGACGTATTTAGCTTGAATGAGTTACTTATGAGTTACTTATAGCAGCTCTCAAGTTTACAATATGATTGCTAGTCCAAATTACCCTTACATTGCTTTGAATAAGAGACTGGAATATGAATAGGAAAGGGCCTGAACAGAAAGATGAGTGATAAAAAGTAGGAATGCCTATACATTTGCAGTCTTTGCACTGGAAAGAGTCAGAAGAAGACGGCAAATTATTAACAATGATGGTCAATTGAAAAGTTACTTGGAATTAGCCATTCTATAGCATACGAAAAGTTAGCTTCAATGTGAACCACCCCTTTAAAATCAGGGAATGTGAAATTGAGATTTCACTGTAACCCATTTGTGTATATTAAATTTTTGGTCCAGAAACTATGCCAGATATGAAAATAGTTGTATTCCCATGCTGTGCTGTAAGGGAGGTCATATTCCATGTGGTGTTGGGAACCCTGGTAAGTAACGTAAGGATTACATTAGTCATGTCGGTGGAACTGGGTCATGGTATTTAATTTAAAGCCTGACATGGATAGCAAGAGTATGCTATGTTAATGCCAGTGTTTATGAAAGTGTGTCTACCATGTGTGCTGATTGCAATTCTTTTTAGTTTCAGCAGGTCCGCGAGCAGTTGGATAACCAGATATCACACCTCAAACAGGAAAACAGTATCCTACGAGATGCAGTCAGCTCAGCCACCAATCAGATGGAGAGCAAGTACGTGATGGTGTGAGCTATGAATGAACATTACTCATTAAGTTCACAATCAGTGGTTTTCTTAGTCAAAGACCTGGCATTATTAAAAAGCATTTGTAAACCATTTAGAAGACAAAAATGTATGTGGTAATGTAAAAAAACAACTTGCAACTTTTATACTGACTGAAACTGAACTGTGATATTTGGTCTCCAATATTCCATCATAGCTATCAAGTAATGAAACCAAAGTGATTGGTCAGAAAAATAAAATTGTGTGATTTTAGGGGCATTACATTTAAGGGGGTTATTTATCAAACGTCCAATTTGTGAGCTTTTTTTCTACCTAGAATAAACTCACAACTTGTAGGTTTTACTTCTTTATGAAATGCAATCAGCGTGAAAAACTGGAATACTTAAAATGATCAAGCTTTCTGTCAAAAAAACTCAAATTGATTGTTTTCGAGCAAAACCACCAAAAAGTATTTTCAGATTCTGCTTTTAGCAGTTTAAGGCATAATAAATATCAAAACCTTTTTTATTTTATTTTTTTTAAATCCTGAAAAATCAATTTTTACTAAAATGACTCTTGAAAAATTTGAATCTTTCAGGAAAAACACAACTCGGCATTTAATAGATAACTCCCTAAATGCTCTGATCAGGTCCTGCTTCTCTAGTCTGGTTGCTTGAAGACCCCCATGTTCAGGGGTGGGAAGCTACATTTATACATGACAAGAAATGATGGAGCAACTGGATTCTTCTTCACCCTGTCTGGTTGTTCTGCATCCTGCAGATTTAGACCAAGGTTCAATAGAATTATCTGCACTGTGTGTCTAAATTGCACCAGAATCTCTTGTTTGACCCCTGTGATGTACCCGTTGGATGTATGACTAGATATTGTCAGCTTTATGCTGAAGACACGTGGTGGAATGTAATAAAAGCCGCAAAGAGCACAAATAAGAATACAATTTAGCATTTTGCAATACCATACTCTTCCTTAAAGGGATACTATCATGGAAATTTTTTTTTTCAAAATGCATCAGTTAATAGTGCTGCTCCAGCAGAATTCTGCACTGAAATCCATTTCTCAAAAGATATTTAATTTTGAAATCTGACATGGGGCTAGATATATTGTCAATTTCCCAGCTACCCCAAGTCTTGTGACTTGTGCTTTGATAAACTTCAATCACTCTTTACTGCTGTACTGCAAGTTGGAGTGATATCACCCCCCCCCCAGCAGCCTAACAGCAGAACAATGGGAAGGTAACCAGCTGCCTGGTAGATCTAAGAACAGCACTCAATAGTAAAAACCCATGTCCCACTGTGTTCCATTCAGTTACATTGAGAAGGAAAAACAGCATGCCAGAAAGCAGTTCCCTCCTAAAGTTCTGGCACAAGTCACATGACCAGAGGCAGCTGGGAAATTGTCAAAATGGCTAGCCCCATGTCAGATTTCAAACCTGAATATAAAAAAAATCTGTTTGCTCTTTTGAGAAATGGATTGCAGTGCAGAAGTCTGCTGGAGCAGCACTATTAACTGATGTGTTTTGAAAAGAAAAACATGTTTTCCCATGACCGTATCCCTTTAAACTGTTATTACATGAATTTTAATTACACATTGCAAATTTTATTTGCACTGTGCGCACTTCAACAAAGTGCTTGAAGGTGTCAATCTTTTGGGGCAAACATAACTTGTTCAGTAAGAAGACAAAAGTGGTCGCTAAACAGATTTCCAGGTTTGGAAAAGCTATATTAAATTCATGCAAAGGCAAATTTGTTTGCATAAAGATGCATGTATCTGCATTGCAAATATTTCTCTGTTACCAACTTTTATTACATTCTCCCAATGGTGTTTTTTCTTCATCTGCCTTTTCAGCCTGTGGAGCATCACCTAAATCCACCCATGGCTCCTGCCATTGTCTGTAATGGAAACCTCAGGTGACAGGTGTTTTTAGGACCAAAAAACAAACCGATTCCAGGAGATTAGTCGCCCAGTGACAAATCCCCTTTCTTCTGGGCAACTAATCTCCCCAAAGTGCCTTCCTGCCAGCGGGATGGAACTTGGATCTCTTCGTTTTTTGAAGTTGCCTCACAAGGAAACTTCAGGCAACTTTGGAAAATGAAGTGCTCTGAGTGCCATCCCTCCAGTGATTTAGATTGTAGCTGGCTGGTTCGTGGAGATTAGTCGCCCGAAGAAAAGGAGATATGTGTGTGCTGGGCGACTAATCTCCTCAAATCTGCTTGTGTTTCTCTGCCATAAGTTTGCATTTTTGCTCATTACACAAGGTTTCAATTGAAGACCGTACAAGTACATTTGGCTGCTTTTCCACCAACTGAAAAATACAGATAAAAAAAAAAAAAAAACTGTGCAATAAGTCTTAGTTCTCGTACTATAGAGAATAGATTGCCTGAAATATCAGCTGAGAATGATACTTTGCACTGGCAGCATCTGGGCAAGCTTATGTGACTGCATTTTAGCTAATTTTTAATGATAGTAGTCTGCAAAATCAGATGACTTGTTTGTACAATTTAATCAGACTAATGTCAGACCTTATCCTTCAAAATTAGTGATGCACCAAATCCCAGCATATGTTGAGAAACTGTAAACTTCAATCTCTGCACAACTGAACTTGACCGTTTTTTTTTTAAATTTGATGCAATTTGTTTCTCAGATTTTAGTATTCAAACTAGGGTTCAGATTTAATTCAGTATGCATCCTTTGAAAGATCTGGTATTCAGACAAATCTAGAATGATGGATTTGGTGCCCCTCTAATTTAAAATATTTTTAACAGTTATTCAGAAGGGAAAGCAAGGAACACACCATGGAAAATGGATTGGATAAAATATTTGCATGAAATGGAGTATCAAACTTTTCATAGCATTTTATAAATATTTTATATTCTCAGGCAGTCTAGTGATCTTAACAAGCTTCGCCAGGATTATGCCAGGTTGATGAATGAGCTGACAGAAAAGAATAACAGGGTGGCGCAAGAGGAACTGCAGAAGAAGAACTCTGAACAAGCTGCAGTACAAATAAAGGTAGCACTGTCCCACTTTGTATTTCACTGATTTTATGTCTCTAGGTTTTACCTTACTCACTGCTTGGGTCCTGTTTTTTTTTTCTATTTATTCCAGGCCCAGATGCAAGAGGCAGAACGGAGCTGGAAGGAAATGGAAAAGTACCTACGAGCAAGAATTGCAGAGACTGAAGTAGCACAGCAAGGTGACACAGCAACTTGTATTATTATTTGCTACATTTTTAG
>CM044445.1:88671694-88684135 GCA_024363595.1 Xenopus borealis | reverse complement strand
TATATAGATATAGATATATATATAGATATATATATATATATATAGATATATATATATATAGATATAGATATAGAGAGATATATAGAGAGAGATATAGATATAGAGAGATATATATATTCCACCACTGTTAAATCAAAAATCTGTCTACTAATTGTATGTGTACATTAAATGTGAATCTACTTGTCTGTGTTTAAGTAGTTTGTAGTATTTTTGAATACCAGTGGCATCACAAAACACAAATAGACATATTTTAGGTGTTAAAACCTAGTTAAAGTGGTTTCAGTCAATAATAAAGACAATGGTCCTCTACTGTAAAGCTTCCCATATTCAAGAACAATATTTATTTTCAGGTCAATTTTAAGATGTTTGGGTTGTCTATGAACACGAAACATGTGTGCTTCTATGCTAGACCCAAAATGTACAATGCCATGTCAGGGCTTAGTGTAGCCACAATGGGAACCTTTCCAGTTGATGCCGAACTTGAGGTATCCTAAATACTTTTTGAGTGTCACACCAGGCTCTGGAAGCTGGGGAAACCATTTTTTTTTCAGCAGTCAAAGAGACAGAAGTTAGCTTAATCAATGCTGTATATTTGATCTCTAAATGCAAAACTATTGCAAAGGTCTCGGTAGTTTCATTTCTCTGTTATCCCCAAAGACTTGCAAGGAAAGCTGATTTCCAAGGATAGTGAAGTTCAGAGCCTACACAGCAAACTTACAGACACCATGGTCTCCAAACAACAGCTGGAGCAGAAAATCATGCAACTAATGGACGCTGGCCAAGGGGAAAGTCTCCAGGTGCAGGTATGGCTGCCTTTTTCTCAAGTCAATCACTTAAATATGTGTGTCTGCACTTAAGAAAAGAAAAGCATTGGGGATTGGCATTAGAAGCAGATTTACAAACTAAGGGCAAGGCCAGACGGGGAGATCTGTCGCCTGGCGACTTCTCGCCGCGACGAATCTCCCCTGAATCTCCCGGAATAGCTAACTAATTTTAAAAGTCGCTCAAAATTGCCTAGCGAGATTCGGGGGAGATTCGTCGCGGCGAGACGTCACCAGGCGACAGATCTCCCCGTCTGACCTTGCCCTAAATGTGGTCCTTGTGATTATCAGACTGCATCAGATGCTCCTTAAAGCTGAGATGTTCATGGGTTAATAGAAAACTGGTCAAGTCACTATTTTGCTTCCCAAAAAAAACACTCATTGGCAGAGAGAGTTTAATGGGCTAGATTGCAAATACTCCTGAATTGAGGTTGTAGGGGTCACATCCTTTTTTTGTTTTTACCCATGAACCATATTCAGATGTAAAAAGAGTTGGAGGGCAACACAAGCATGAAAACTTGTTCCCCATCAATCTGAAAATGCTTATAATTCAAATAATTAGTCCTGTTTAATTGCACGACCAATCAGGAATATTTGCAGCTAACTGCACATTTCCTATTTGTCTTCTTTACTGAAGGATCTGGTGAAACAAAATGAAGCTCTGAATGCCCAAGTTCAAATATTCCATACACAGATTGCAGCTCAGGTAAGTTACTTAGATAACGAATATTCATAACCAAAAGTTCCAAAAGCCCAGCAAAATGCAGCAAAACTTAAGCAAAATATACTTAATATTTCCAGACATGCAGACCAAGCAAACCATGTGTATGTGCATCCAGGGCATTCTAACGTCTTGGTGTTCCTGGCCTGTTGTATATTGCCTGTGGCTGAATTAATTGCATTGAATTGATGTGACATAAAGTAATAGTGACAAGTTGCTATCTGAGATTGGAATGGTGTCATCATTGCTTATAATACTTGTTTCTGTGCTTTTTATGAAAAAAAATTTTTTTTTCATGTCTTCCCTTTCCCCTGGCCTAGGGCCTAACATGGTCGGTCAGATTTAACCTCTTTCACACTAGACCAGTTGGTTTTTGTGAAGCTTTAATAGGCTGTAATACAGTTGGAAATTTTATTTGGCCTATCCGAGCACTGTGCCAGTCTCCCCTCTGTCCAGCATGTAGCTAGATGTATGCTCTGTGGGATTGGAAGAGTATAAGTGCTTTATACTTAAAGGGTTACTGTCACAGGAAAACATTTTTTTTTCCAAAGGCATCTGTTAATAGTGCTTCAAAAGAATTCTGAACTAAAATCAGTATTTCAAAAGAACAAACCACATTTTTATATTTAGTTTTGACATGGGGTTAGACATGTTCTTGGTTTCCAAAGTGCCCTGAGCCATGTAACTTCTGCTCTTTTGCAAATGGGAGTTGTATCAGCACCTGAGCAGAACAATGGGAAGGTAAGGTGATGACAATTCCTTGATATCTGTAGTTGAACGACCAATCTGAACCATGACTCCTTCAGTTACATTGAGTTGCAGAAACAATAGCTTATCTGAAAGCAGTTCAATAGGGCAGCACTGGCTCTTTCTGAAATGATGGCTACCTACAATATTACAACAAAAAAAAACATTTGGTTCAGTGATAAAATGTTAAACAGTAAAAAGAATTATTTCTAATGTAAACATGCCATTTAGAAATTAAAAATACCCCATAAAAATCATGTCCAAATTAGTGATGTACATGTTGACCTGCAACCTGCATGACCCGTGGTCACGGAGGGTTTGGGTTGAATATTGGGAGTCCACTTTGCGGGTACAGGTTGGGTGTGGGTTATGCTGAGGCACTACAATACCGCACCCAACGCTTACCTGTCAGGGACACCCGATATTCAACCCCCCCCCCACCCATGGGTAAACTCGCGGGCCATGCGGGTTGCTGGTCAACGTGCACATCACTAGTCTGAATGAGTGGAAAAGAAGCATTGCAAAAAGGGGGGAGCTTTGTGTTGCTTACACTACATGGGAATTAGTCAGTACTGTATTACTGTCACATGCATGTAGGCCTCCCTGCATTTGCTTTTGAAGCACACAAGCAAAAATAAGGCTATAAATGACTTTTAAATGATATTAAGATAATGAAAGGTTATTGAAATAAACCTGAGGCACTTGAAGCCAAACCAAGACACACACATCACATCGGCCTGACAACAAATTGTAGGTACTTTAAGACGTTGCTTCAAAAATGCCAGTAAAATCGGGATATATAGAGCCCTACCAGCACAAATACTACACATGTCCAGAAGGCCCACACTGGATATGTATCACCTACTAGCTAGGGATAGAGCAGAATTATCTTCAGCAGTTTGTGTTGCTCTGTCCTTTGTTTAATGTTTCATCACTAGGGATGTATATTATGTCAAGCCATTTAGAGCAATACCTGACAATATTTTTTTTACTTACAGTCCTCTGCTACAGTCATCGTTGAGGAACTGCAAAAAACGTAAGTTTTTTTTTTTTCCCCCCCCTACCTGCTGCATTGACTTGATATTGGGGTACTTCCTTTTTTGCTATTTATTATGTAGTTTAGTGATGACCTTTTTTATTTTGGGAGGGTGGTTCATTTCTCAAAGCTCTTGTAAGTTATTTTATTCTGGCAACAAGCTTTTAAAAGTGTTGCATTTTTGATGCACTTCCGTACTCTCCTGTTTGTCCATTTTGCTATTAGGAATGGGGTGTTGACTTGTTTCAAAACAAGACTATAGGAGATCTATGTATACTTGTACAGTGGCTGCTATTTATGGATATTTTCCACATAATTTTTATTGCCAGTTTCCTTTAGATGTAGCTCTAGTTTTGTTAACTAGTCTGAAAAACATTTTGTTACTGGTAAAGGGAAAATAAATTATTCAGTAAGGATTCCCTGAATGCCAACAACCAAATAGCTATATAATCAAGCCGTGCAGTCGACGTGGGCTTTCAATTTTTTGGAGCGATATAATATCCTCTAGGAAGCAATTGCCTTGCCTTTTATCTCTGTAGCTCCTGTAAGGTCCTTGACTGTGCCATACTTGGAGCCAAACCTGTTCTTCAGTCCTTGCTCTAACCTTACCCTTGATCTGTTTTTAGGATTGCAGAGAAGGACAAGGAAATTAAACAGATGGCAGTAGAACATGCTAATTTTGCAAACAGTGGAGAAGAGGTGAAGGTCAGTAAATCCGCTATTTATATATTTATACACATAATATATATGTATTTTCGTTTCTGGTGAAAAATGTTTTTTGAACAATTTAATTCTAAGCAAATTTCGAATATAAATTGATTAAAACATTTCAGTGGATTAATGTTATTTGTTGTTGCAATTGAATGCAGTATTATTTATCCATTACTGTTCTCTGGCTCTGAACCCTAACTCTGAAACAGTGTCAGGTCAGTTCTCCTCCAGGTCTGTTAATCAACTGGTTTCTACAACATTGCTTCAGGAGTGTGTACCAGAAGTATTGAGACAGAAATGGACTTTCAATGGCAATTACATTAACAATTACATGTAAAACTGGCGATATGTTTTATTTAATGTATATAGGAAATGTACTTGGATTTTTCCATTTTCTTTCACAATACCTGTAAATTAACAATTTATTTGTCATGTGTACAGTCTTCGTTTTGCTGTTTCAAATCCTCATTAAAGGGTGTAAACTGGTTTGCAGCTTCTAGGCATGTATTGTGTAAACTATCACCTGTCGTTAAATGAGAATTAACCCTAAAAATGAATATGGTTAAAAATGCCATATTTCAGATACCATCATAAAGTCTTCAGCATCTCAATATCCACAATGATCCGTGACTTCAAACTTGTCACCATCTTGGAAAGTGTATGTGACATTTACGTGTTGAGAAGCTAAGCTTCCGGGTTGTGTGTTGGTGCACTACTGTGTACAAAGCTACAGGAAGGTCAGCTCAGCATTATGTCTTGACTCTTTTCTGTGACTTTCTCTAGGAGCTGCTGAAAGCAAATGAAGTTTTGAAAGCCCAGGTGCAGAACTACCATGCACAAATGACTGCACAGGTAAACTGAACTGTAGAATTTAGATCCTGGCATTCTACTATGGCTCTTCAGCCTACCACCTTTATACCTGGGACTGGGTAAAGAGTGACTGAAGCTTATCAGAGCACATGACTGGGGGCGCCTGGGAAACTGACAATATGTCTAGCCCTATGTCTGATTTAAAAATTAAATATTAAAAAATCTGTTGCTCTTGGAAAAAAAAAAAGGGGGAGATTTCAGTTCAGAAGTCTGCTTGAGCAGCACTATTAACTGAAAAAAACATGTTTTCCCATCACGGTATCCCTTTAAGTACACAATTTTTCCTTTTATTTTATATAGTCTTCTGCTCAGGCTGCTGTAGAAGATCTTCAGAAAACGTAAGTTTATTTTATGGATTAAGACAGTTGCGTATAATGTAAACGCATGCTATACAATAAAGCCTCTAGAAAACCTTAGCCTTATTCCCAGACAAATATGTCTAGGTCCTAAAAATGACTCCTTAGGATAGTGCCAAGTAAGAGATGTATTTGAAACCTATTTGCAGACTTTCTCTGTAATAAACTGCATGGAATTTTTGTAGATCCCTTTCCCTTGTAGGCAATGAGAATCCCAATAAACATGACACTCATGCAGAATAAAAACCAGAAAGTGATTTTCGTGCATTGGTTCTGTATGTTGACAGTACTCGTATTAATTGCACTTTTTCTGCTTTGAGAACCATTGGGGACGTTCCACAGCCAAACATTTTTTTTTTTCCTGTTGTCGCCATCACAGTTTGTAAATGTTAGGTTGAATTTGTTGTACAAAATATCACAGCTCTATATTGGCAACTAGTATTAATGTGTAGAGATTTGCAGGTTATAACAGAACAAGTTTACATTTATTCTGAGTTCTTAACTTACCATGTACACTATTATGACTAGGCTTCATTAAGTCAATGAATACAACTGATCCAAACGATGTTACTCCGTGCAGCTCTACAAAAGTCTTGGGTGCTCAGCTACCAGCGTCCCAAATGTGAAATCTCCCTACTCAAACATGAATCAGGGGCACTCAGGGCAGGACCAAGGGGTAGGCAGAGTAGGCACATGCCTAGGGCACAAAGCAAAGTAACACCACCGGGTTTTTTCGCGCATACCTGCACAGGCGCTGGCGGCACTGACACGTTTTGGGAGGAACTCCCTTAATCATAGGCTATAGCTGAAGTCATAGCCTATGATTAAGGGAGTTCCTCCCAAAACACATCAGTCCATGGCCTGTTGCAATAAAGACTCTCTTATTTTATCCGCCTGATTCATGTTTGTAGTTTAGGGTAGACTTCATTAAGCACAACAATTGCTCCTATTCTACATGTATGTACATTTCCCCTATGTTTCTGTAGAGTTGCTGAGAAGGATAAGGCGATCAAACAAATGCACGATTCTCTTACTCGTGAACATGCAAATTTCACCAACAGTAAAGAGGAGCTCAAGGTACAGTAAAAATAGCAGCAACATTTTTCACTATTCTTATTTGTTTTACCTTTATAGGAGTACAAGCCCTTGTAGATGAAGCATTTTAATTTTAGTTTTTACATTTTTAATCCTCTCCACCTATAGTCATGAGACACAGTCTGCCTTTTCTAATTTATTTACATTCTATGCATTATTCCAATAAACCGTGCCATTTAAATTTTATCATACAGCTGTCCAGGTAGAGTGAATTGTAGCAGCAGGCAGTTTACTTCTCAGCATGTGTCATATTTTACCTTTCTGAATTTGCTCTTTGCAGACGGTGCAGAGAGACAACCTAGCACTGAAATCAGAGTTGGAGTCACTTCACTCTGTAAAGGATGAAAAGGTATTCTTCCATTGTTATTATCTTGCATATATTCCCAAAAATATTCCAAAACAAAAAACTTTCAATTGATATTACAAATGGTCACCAAGTAGATTTAGTAGGAATATTAGGAGTAACAGAAGTACTTTCCATAAATTTGTATTTACATCAGCACCCCTTGTTGTTTAAAAAGAAGGCAAGAATTATGGCACTTCCCACATAGTTCATAAAACACCCTTATACATTTATAATGTATTATTCATTAATTTATCCATATAGGTTGTCCTTACCCATGCGCTGGAACAGATGAAAAGAAGGTAATGACACTCTCCTAGTTTTCTAACTGTAAATGAATATTCAACTTAATTGTGGCCAGTGAATCAGTCACAGGATGCCCAGTCTTATTATTTTCCCCTTATTCACTGGATGGGAAATATTCTTTAGTAGGAACACATCATAGTTTTCAGCCTTTTCCCTTGCAGGTTTCTTCTAGTTTGTTTTCCACCCTAATCAAATAAAGGGAGCTCTGCTTTATTAATGGAAACACAAGTGGGTTCTATCAAGTAAATTGGTCAGATTATGTTTCAGTCTCTATAGGAGACCATTTTTAATATAGTATTTTCTTTTAGTGTTATGGAAAAAGAGGAACAAATAAGAATACTGAATGAAAGACTCAATACAGAGCTTGCAAATGTGTCCAGCAACATAGAGGATTTTAAGGTAGTGGCATTTTAAAGTTATTTATGCATTCAAATAAGTATCCATGCTCAACCTGGCTATTTTTTATCCTCATTTGGAATAAAGTAAATTGTTGAATATTGTTTTTTTCTGGTTTTAAAATATTATTTCGCTTTTTTTTATCTCTATAAGGCTAATAAGGATGCATTGGCACAGTTGGAGAAAAGGTGAGCAGACATGCTGATGAGTAGCGCTAATGTTGTGGTTACATTGAACTGTTAAAGCATTGGTCAGATGAGTCACAATATCACTAGAAGCTGTTTTTTAAGCATTTATGGGTACTGTGCACATATTGTTGTTGCTCACAATCTTTCTGTCCACTTTCAGTGTGCAGGAGAAAGATGACAAATTCAAAACCGTAGAGGAACTTCTGGAGACTGGGCTCATACAGTTGGCCAACAAAGAAGCAGAACTGAGGGTAAGTGCTAAATGTACACACAGACAGGACTACCTTCTGACAAGTCCTTGTTTATAGAATTATTTATTTTCTAAGACAAGGGTCCATAGTACAATATTGCACTGTTCACAAAGCTCAGCTGCTGCTTTTTCAGATTGCCACAAGGAACTGCAGATCCATGCAGTGCTGTTTACACTACTGACCCAATGATAAAGCATATAGGATCACAAGGCTACTTCGTTTTAACTTCTGGCACAGCAAAGTTAGTTTGGCTAAATAGACCACAGGTGCAAACCCTCTCTTAAAAATTTCAACAAATATGCTTCAGTTGCTCAGCTGAATAAAGCAAACCTCATCTATACATTTTGTAGTTTTGATTTGAAATTGAATTTGAATGTAACCATCTTGGATAAGTATCTATAAGTCTCAGCTATTGTATATTTTAGTGCTAGGAATATAACAAATTATCAAATCTCTCTCTGTAGTTGACCATGATTCGAGCATACATAAGCCATCCATCCACAGTGCTCAGACCGCAGATTCAACCAGCCACCTATGGCTCTTTTATTCATTTTAATAATTAAGCTTGAATGTAATTGCTCAGCCGGAAGTCTGGTTAGTTAAGGACCTCTGTAAGTAGTCTGGTAAGTGCTGCCTCTTCTGCTAGGTGCCACTGAGACATCTTTGAGAGAAATGTCCGTCTAGTGCTTCAGAATTATATTACTGGCCTGTAATACATATTTATCTATTTTAAGGCAATGAGAGGTGAAAATGATTCCTTGGCATCAAGCTTGAAAGCCCTACAAGAGCAGCAATCTGCACAGGTAAATATAACATTTCTGTTCTGTGCTCACACCAAACCTGTAACAAGGCAGGACTCCAAGGTACTTGCATAGTTAGCTGGAGAAACAAACAAAAATGCTAACTTGTTTTCACTGCTTGTAAGCACCTATTGATAATTGTTCATTTAGCTTGCCTGCGCATAACCTGCTTTATAGTCCCTCTAAAGAGCACTGAAACATTCACAATGCAAAGCTTACCTACAAACAGTTTTTTTTGCTAGAATTTTACTGTGCTGGTAGTACCACTCCATTTTTTTTAACATAGTAAAGCTGGCCATAGACGCAACGATCCAGAGTAGATTGGTCGTTTGGACGATCGGATAGGTTAGAAAATTTCAGCTGCCGATAATATCTTTGCATGTATTGCCGATCGTACGATTTTCAGTGGGAGATTGTCACTAGGTTTTGTCAGACACAACTTTAAAACAATCCCTGTCAGGGGAAAATCGCACGAATCCTCAATTCGTACAGTTGGTTTTTGGCGTCTATGGCCAGCTTAACTTGGGTTTGCCAAAACCTTTGCTGAATTTTTGCTCTTTACCTGGTATTACCCTGCCCTCCTATACAGGATTATTGAGATAAACCATAAGCAAGACTATACAAGGAGATAAACCTTTAAAGGGATCCTGTCATGGGAAAATATTTTTTTTTTCAAAATGCAATCAGTTAATAGTGCTGTTCCAGTAGAATTCTGCATTGAAATCCATTTCTCAAAAGAGCAAACAGATTTTTTTATATTTCATTTTGAAATGGCTAGACATATTGTCAATTTCCCAGCTGCCCCAAGTCATGTGACTTGTGCTCTGCAAGTTGGAGTGATATCAACCTCTCCCTTTCCCCCACCAAGCAGCCTAATAACAGAACAATGGGAAGGTAACCAGATAACAGCTCCCTAACACAAGATAACAGCTGCCTGGTAGATCTAAGAACAGCACTCCGTAGTAAAACCCATGTCCCACTGTGTACTATTCAGTTAAATTGAGAAGGAAAAACAAAAGCCTGCCAGAAAGCAGTTCCCTCCTAAAGTGCTGGCACAAGTCACATGACCGGGGCAGCTGGGAAATTGACAAAATGTCTAGCCCTATGTCAGATTCCAAAAATGAAATTTAAAAAAATCGGTTTGTTCTTTTGAGAAATGGATTTCAGTGCTGGAGCAGCACTATTAACTCATGCGTTTAAAAAAAAAATGTTTTTCCATGACAGTTTCCCTTAAAAAAAAAATTATTTGTGCTGTGTGTAGTCCTCTAATGCTTTTTACACTTTTTCCCTGTCTGATGTCTTTGAGGACAGAGAGAGTATAGCCTCCACGTAGGATACAGTGTACACATATTTAGCCTCTCTTTGATTGCTGCACTAATGATGGATTGTCATGGTTAACCTGTCCCTGTTTGCTGCTTCATTCAAATATTTTTTTACCACTGGCTGTATGTTAAAAATGTCAATTTTCCTTGAATAATTTGTCATTTTTGATAATGTTGTCTCTTTCTTGTTTATCAGATATCACTCACTTCTGTTGTGGAAGAACTTAAAAATCAGTAAGTCACACACTTCCTTGCTCCACTTGTTTTAATAGTTTTTGTTTCTATTACAAGAAGAGTATACCATTATGTAAAGGATGCTAAGCAAGAACAGCTTGCATGCCTGCTCCACGCACTTTACTTGTACCAGTAAAGCCCAAATGTGTAATGCTTTATTTCGAAGCAGGAATAACATTCACAAGTTATTAGGATGGATCTGCATTAAATGACCCTATGTGATATAGCTTGCTTTAGAAGAATATGCAAAATAAATGCTGCATTCTTTCTACAGGAGTGGGGGGAAGCGAGCACCAATCATTTTATCATTGGTGTTCCAGAAGGGCTTAGATGGATAGGTTGTACCATACTAGAACATTGCTTTCTTTTGTTCTTTCTGACCAGTCTTAAAGGGATACCGTCATGGGAAAACATGTTTATTTCAAAATGCATCAGTTAATTGTGCTGCTTGTGCAGGCTTCTGCACTGAAATCAGTTCTTCAAAAGAGCAAACAGATTTTATATTTATTTTTGAAATCTGGGGCTAGACATCGTCAAAGCCAGGCTGGGTCAAACACAGGAATGGGGAACAGATTAGCAAGGCAGGATACAGAACAAGAGGTAAACCAGGTAAAAAAACCTATCACGGGCAATGTGAAAGAACAGAAAGCCCCTTTAAATATTTAAATTTGGCGCCATTGACGTGTGACGTCAGCGCGCCTGTGCCTTTAAATAGCGCAAGTCAGTGCGGCGCGCGCACTAGGAAGAAGACTCCACGGAGGAAAGACGCGGCGGGCGTCCCTGCCGATGGTGCGGTGGGCATCCACGCTGCACCACCACTAGACCACCACGGTGAGTAACATTTTGTCAATGCAGCAAGGCAGCTCACATGGTCACAAACATTTTTAGTCTGAGGCACTTAATATATCTGGATGTATGCACAGATAAGTAGGCAGAAGTAGCATGAGGATTGTGGAAATTGTATGTTTACTAATCATGTCAGTCTAAGCCATTTCATAGGTCTTTGCTTTATATCGAACAAATCTTAAATTCACATTCTTTGTGTCCCTTAGGGTCCATGAGAAAGAGGGAACCATTAAGTCTGTGCAAGATCTTCTCCAGGCTGAGCAGCAGAAATCCAACAGCCAGGAGGCAACTGTTAAGGTACTGGATAACTCTCTTTATAATTTCACTCCATTCATTTTCTCCTTCACTTCTGGCTGGGGTCTTTCTTATGATTAACTTTTTAATACATTGGTTTCTAACTTGACTGAATATAGTCTTCCCCCCCTTCTCAATGGCTAATTCCTTGATTCCTTGGTCTTTCTATAAATTTACTACCTCCATTTAAATAAAGTGCATTATAATTTTGCACTGTTCTTGTAGCCCCTTGGTAAAGATTATATATACTATAACAAACAAGGGAAAGTTGGCTCCCCACTCATTTTTAAAACCATTAGGTGGGGGTGCAATGAGGCTGTGACCACAAAATACATATAGACAAATACAAGAGGTCCTCTGCACTCAACCCATTATCAATATATTTAAGACCTTGAGACATTTTGTGCATTACCAGCTCATTGATGTATCTCCCACCCTTCCCAATTATAGTCAGGTGATCCCACTGGTGTCTAATAAAAGGGCAACCAAGTTTGGGAGTTTTACTTTGAAAGCAGCAAGTAAGTTGCAGGTAAAACTTAGTCCCTTTGTAAAATGTATAATGAAGTAATAGAATTATTAATGAATCAGATGCAATTTGAGAGTAGGACTGGCCAGATATGGGATGACTTTGACGTAGTTGGCCAGCTTAAATATATTGCAATATATGGACAAACAATCCCTGTTGTTTAAAGGGTAAGGCATTTTTTAGTAGCTGTATGCAGAGAATGTGTATATATATATACAAATCCAAGAGGTCCCCTGCACTCAACCCATTATCAATATATTTAAGATGATGTTGGAAGCCAGCACAACACGTAAATCGAATAAAGGTGCCTGGGTGCAAAGTGCAAACAATAAGATAACTCTCCCAAGAAGGCCAGGCGCACTCAGGTCTTATGAAAGAAAAAAATGTTGTTTATTCAGCAAAGCTAACCCTTTTGTGTCAAGTTAGATTGTGTGTTATCAGGCCAAATCACCAGGTTATGTGAACTTCAGATCAGGGTCATTTGGGTAGTTTGTGTAGTGATTATGATTTAAAAAGAATGAACACAGTTTGACAATAAATGGCTTCAGCCAACCACTAACCATGAGTGAAAGAAAAGT
>CM044445.1:88615799-88669979 GCA_024363595.1 Xenopus borealis | reverse complement strand
ATTAAAAAAAAAAAAAAAAATCTTTATTTCTGGGGAACGATTCGAAAACAACTGAACAGAAAAAAGTGTTTGGAAGGTGAACAACCCCTTTAAGAATATGTGATATGCAATATTTTTAAATCAGGGGTTGGGTACTAACTCCCAATATAATGTGTATATATAGAATATAAATGTCCCAATACAAGGTGATTAGTCAGCCAAAACAGTCAGCCGATAAACCTAATTTTCTGCTTAATGGGAAACTGTTGTGGGAAAACTTGTTTTTTTTTTCCAAAACACATCAGTTAATAGTGCTGCTCTAGCAGACTTCTGCACTGAAATCCATTTCTCAAAAGAGGAATTTGGAAATTTGACATGGGGCTAGACATATTGTCCATTTCCCAGCTGCCCCCAGTCCTTTGACTTGTGCCAGCACATTAGGATGGAACTACTTTCTGGCAGGCTGCTATTTCTCCTACTTAAAGGGATACTGTCATGGGAAAACCTGTTTTTTTTCCCCAAAACACTGAAATCCATTTCTCAAAAGTGCAAACAGATTTTTTTATATTCAGTTTTTAAATCTGACATGGGGCTAGACATTTTGTCAATTTCCCAGCTCCGCCTGGTCATGCGACTTGTGGCAGCACTTTAGGAGGGAACTGCTTTCTGGCAGGCTGTTGTTTTTCAATGTAACTGAATAGTACGCAGTGGGACATGGGTTTTTATTATTATGAGTGCTGTTCTTAGATCTACCAGGCAGCTGTTAGCTTGTGTAAGGGAGCTCTTATCTGGTTACCTTCCCATTGTTCTGTTGTTAGCCAGCTGGGGGGGGGGGGGGGGGGAACACTATTAACTGATGCATTTTGAAAAAAACTATTTTTTTCCTATGACATTATCCCTTTAATGATTTACGATGACCCATATGCTTCGCTTCTTAAAGGGCCAGTAACATCAAAAAATGAAATTGTTTTAACGTAATAAAAACATAATACAGTGTTACCCTGCACTGGTAAAACTGCAGTGTTTGCTTCAGAAACTCTATTATTGTTTATATAAATAAGCTGTTGTGTAGCCATGGGGGCAAACATAATGTCTCCACTGCAAACCTCCTTTCCACTTTTCTGCAATAGTTGTGCTGGTTCACCGTTGACCCAGCCAGGTCCCAGCCAGGTCCCTTAGCAAGTGTGAAAATGTAGAAATGGATCCGCACACACAAATAAATGTTTGCAGTTGGGGAATGTGCCCCTTTTATTATGCTACCAAACCATCAACGTTTCGGGGGGGGGGGGTAAAACCTCCCTTCATCAGGATTTCGCCATTCAAAGGAGAAAAGGCTCAAGTTACACAGCAGATAGCAGATAAGCTCTGTAGAACATAATGTTATCTGTTATCCATTACTTATCCTGTGCCATATAGCCGTTTTTCAATTTCCGCCATTGCTACCCAGCAGCTTGTCTATATGAACTATGAACAGTTTAAACAGCGCAGGGCAACACTACATGATATTTTCATTACTTTAAAACATTTAAATTTTTTGGTGTTACTGTTCCTTTAACAGCTGCAGTTTAGGCTATTTAGGAATCCTTCAGACTCTTAGGCTGGGGACAGACCGGGAGATTCGGGGAGATTCTGTCGCCGCGTGTGCACAGCGCCGGCGCTTTTTCATTTAAACTAGCGACTAGGGATGCACCGAATCCAGGATTCGGTTCGGGATTCGGCCAGGATTTGGCCTTTATCAGCAGGATTTGGATTCGGCCGAATCCTTCTGCCTGGCCGAACCGAATCCGAATCCTAATTTGCATATGCAAATTAGGGCCAGGGAGCTAAATCACGTGACTTTTTGTCACAAAACAAGGAAGTAAAAATTTTTTCCCCTTCCCACCCATAATTTGCAATATGCAAATTAGGGTTCGGATTTGGTTCGGTATTCGGCCAAATCTTTCGGGAAGGATTCAGGGGTTCGGCCAAATCCAAAATAGTGGATTCGGTGCATCCCTACTAGCGACAGACAGGGAGAAGGACGTTCGGGGAGATTGTCGCCTGCTATTAAACGCCAGGCGACAGAATCTCCCTGTCTGTCCCAAGCCTAACAGTGCCATTCATAACAACTTTGCATTTCTATATGATGGGCATTATAAAGTCACCTTACTCTTTCAGATTTCCAATGGCGCACAAGTGCAGGATCTACAGAATGAGTAAGTAGGAATTTGTGCTAAATGTTGATCTTAATAAAGGTAGTCTGATATCTGGTCCTCTACTGTGTTTTATTTCAATGCTATTTTATTAATTTTGCAGGCTGAGAAGCAAAGAAGAATCATTAAAAAACATAGAAATGCTATTCAAAGAACGTGAGAAAGATATTGCTGATCGGGAGAGACAAATTCAGGTGACTCTTTATACTTCGCACATATTAATTACTAAAACTAGGCAAAATTGCTTTTTTTATGCTATGAGTTACTGCTACGGTTTGCCCATTGTTATTAAATGAGCCCCAATGTGTCTGTTATGCTTATCTTAGTTTTTCTTTTTCATTTTAAGGATCTGGGTAAAGAATGTAAAGTTCTGAAAGCTCATACTGAAGAAGTACAAAAGCAACTACAACAGGTGAGCGATCTTTTTTACTTTGCAAATCAAGGGGTTAAAACTTTTTTTTTTTTTTTATAAAACTGTAAATGCTGTAATGTCTGATGGACTGGAAGGCTTCAAACGACTATATTCATTGTGGGACTACTTTACATACTAAATTTAGACTATTAGGTTATTGCAGATGTTGTGAACTATAAATAATCTGATTAAAAAAAAAAAACCTTTGGGAACTTAATTTTTGTAAATTTTTCCTTGCAGCATGTATTGACATCCGCGCAAGCTGAGAATCTCCAAAGTCGGTATGTTTGGAATAATGTTCATATAATGCATACAGAGAGGTCATGCCAACAGTCTTGCCGTCAAAGAACTCAATATTGCTAGATATGGTTACATGAATATTCAGTGATTAACTAGGATCATGTTATACATACTTCTATAAACTGTAAGTTTGGCAGGCAGATCAATTGTGAAAATATTTAAGTATGCCATTTTATTGTTTATAATATTGAAAGTTAGGTTTGTTATTTACTCTGATTTAAAATTCAGAACCCATAAATAAAATACAGTAGAACCCTGGATTTTATGTTTTCCCAAGATTGATGAAATTAATCCCGGGCCCCCAGATTTTACGGTTTTCTGAATTTACGCTGTTTTGACACTCTCTCCTGGGATGACTCTCTGCTGGTCATGGTGCATCATTGAATCCCAAATGTCCGGTTGTATTTAAGTGGTCGGGTTGTGTTGGTTTCTTTCCATTTGATGGAACCAATTCTTGCTATATTGCTCTTTTGAAAGCTACCATTCTAGATCTACCAAGCCACATGTTTCAGTTAAGAAACTTCTACAGAAATCTCATTCTCCTTAACCAAACCCTCACCATGAACACATTTTCAACTATGTTCCAATGCCCCATCTGGTTTCACTTCAACAAAACCCCCTCGGAGACTATTTGAGAAGCCATCATGTTTTACATCATCTGGGGGGTTCTTGTAATTATAATATAAATCCTGTGCAACACCATACATACTGTATGTTATCACCTCTGTTCCGTGGGATATGGGATTTGTTTAGCATAATCATCATCATGCAAACTGTACTTGTTGCATTGCACCCTGTAGGCTGGCAGAGCAAGAAGAGAAGGTTAGAAACATGGAGGCCACACTGCTGGAAAAGGAGAAATCTATTAATGACAAATCTCAGGAACTACAGGTAAAGCATAATATTCCCTTTTAATGATATTCATGTAGCAGAAAATTTACATTTATTAGAGGGGCTGACTTCAATATATGTTTTCTAAACAGGCTTTAACAGCTGAAAACAATGTTTTGAAGGTTCAGGCCCGTGAACTGCAACAGAAGCACGAGCAGCAAATAGAACAGGTATGAACAATTGGAACCATCGTAAAAAGCTCATTGTGTGTTATGTGTTATTGAGATATTGAGATTTCATATTTCAACAAGTCCCATTCTTAAGTCCCAAATATACTATGGCTTATATACAGTTCTAACACTAGGCTAAAATGGTCTCCAAATTACCTTTAAAGGTTAAGCTGGCACAGTGGCACTGTTTTAGATACTTGCTGGAGATTGTAGGGTGTGTGTGTCAGTCAGAGCTCATTCTCTCATGTAAGCAATCCTAATTTAGATTATAACTTTTTTCCCCAACTGTGTTCTTTTTTTTTTTTTTTCTATATTGTCCTAAAGCTGGCCATAGACGTGCAGATAAAGCCTTAATATTGGACGTGTGATTGTGCTGCACAATCTCCTGACCTTACACTAACCATTCAGATCAAAGAAAATAGTTTGAGAATAAATCAGACAATATTCTTCCCGTGACAGCAATCATACGAAAGTTATGTCTGAGAAATAGTAGTGACAATCCCATTGATATCGTCAGATAGGCAATACGTGCAGAGATATAAGTAGCTGATAAATCTTTTTACCTGTCCAATCGACTAAACAACGATCGCCATGGTATGAAAAAATGTCGGGACAATCCACACACAGTTGATTTGTACAATTAGAACTTTGTGTCTATGGCCAGCTTTAGACCTATGAAGGAGAAATATTCTGATATCCAAGATATTGCTTTAGACAGCACCCCCCTGTTCACTGAGGCTGGTTATGGGATGGCATTGTTTATTACAGTTAAATGCTTTCAAAAGCTCCTAGATTTGACTCATAGAGCTCTATTTGCTTTGTGTGCAACCTGCAGCCATTATTGAACTAAGACCTACACTAAGTTAATATGTACAGCTAACGTGACAGAACAGGATCATACAAAAATAAATTATAGAATAATGTTTTTTCCTTTACTATATTTTTGTAGCTAAACAGGAAAAAGTGAAAAATATAAACTATTGATATGAGATCTACACTGTTATCCAATATTAGAAACACAGCTTGAGTGACTAAAATCTTGTGGAGTATGGATTGAGTATTAGAAGCTTGCCATTGCTTTGGCCAAAACAAGCTATTAAATTTAATATACATGTGTATGTATACATGTATATACTATATGTTTCATATACACTGTATAACATGCTATCCCTTGAAAAAATCATAGTTAAACTAGACCAAATTTGTTGGACAAGGGCATGTTCCTTGCTAATCAGGCCGCTCCAGCAGTGGGATGAGCTGGTCATGGTGCATAACAGCTATTTGTTTGTATACAATGTCATACAATTTCATTTTAGTGGGGGCTCTTATAATTGTTATTTTAGTGGGCAAGCCACTCACTGCTGCTGTAGATTTATTGATTTATTCTCATTTCAGGTCTCATCTGCTGTCCAAAGTGAAGAACTATTAAAGGCGTAAGTAAACCTTTTTTTAACACCAGCTCACCAGCAGATAGAAGAATATACCTGAATTGCAGAACAGAAATAGGAACAGTTACCTCCATATTCACAGTGGCAGCACCTAAGCAGATGTTGCACTTCAAGTGGACATTGGTCTTCAGGGTGTTCTTCTGCTAACTGTCCAAATTTCAGAGTCTTCTTAGCAGGTTGGGGTATGGAACACACATTTTTGAACATGGTGCACTCGCTACCCAAATTAGATGCTTATAGTTTTTTTTTTTTTGCATCCGAGGATAATAGAATGAAGATCATTGCACTGTATAGACTGCAGAAACCAAGCAGTATTTTTCCAACAACAAATTATAACTGGAAGCACAAGTTTAGATAATGTTAAGTTAAATTTTGACCACATGTGCTTCATCTGCTGGGTTGTACTTTATGGTAACTAAGTTGCATAAATCCATATTGGTGGCAAAGCAATCCTATTGCATTTATTTAATGTTTTTAGTAGATGTAAGATATGGAGGTGCAGATACCAGACATTGTGTATACAGTAATTATTCCCATACCTATATCCACATATGCATATACTCATCATCTGCATGGAGTGCACAGCTAATCTTGCTGGTAATACTGCTGATCTACTTCTGGATTTAAATCTGTATTGGCATTTTGTGCATGCCCAGTTCTTAGCCCACAGAGTTGTACAGTCTGCCCACTACAGCAATTTTAGAATGCCACATTTAGTTGGGGGATATGTACTGCTAATCTAAACCTGATCTTCAGACTTGCAGAGAAAGACAGACATATAACAGAGCTACAGAGTGAGCTGGAATCGCTAAAATCTGCTGTGGAACATCAGCGACAGAAGAATAATGTAAGTGCATCCATGCCGAGCACCTTCGTTTTTTATTTCCTTGTTTTTTTATTTTGCTTGGATGTGCTATCGCTTATGCAAACTCTTCATAGAAGGATTCTGATTTACCTGCAAACGTTAAAAGAAAGTTGTACCAGGCAAAAAGTAAAAGTCTAAAATATTACTGACCCAATGTTTTAATGCTGTCTGAGTAAGAGATCCCTGTACCTTAGAAGCTGAATGGGATAAAAGTGCATGTGCTTTTTTTTTTTTTTTTTAAGATAGCATAAACCCTTCCTTTCTTCAATCCATCACAAGGATTTTTAATCAACAGTTTTAGCTTCTAGTCCATTCATTCCAAGTGAATGGTTTGTACCACATATGGATAACATGTAGCCCTCCATAGAATCTCAGTCTTCACTTATTTAAGGGATATTAAGAGCTTTAATGACATCTGAGGGACCTTCTATCACCCATGCAAAATTTAAAAAAAAATATATAAATATATCATACCATATTCCATTTTTTCTAGCAATGATTTCCCCATAGAGCCTTAGTATTAAAAAAATATATGAATCAATCCTGTTGGTTCAATATGTTCTCAGAGGTGTAAATGTAGATGGCATTTGGAAGGATTAAGGACCTTGAAAAAACCCAGAAGAGTTGAAATGTATCAGTTTGTTATTCTTACCCAACATATCCGCTAAGTCACAGTAAAAAAAAAAAACAAACTGCCAGCATTTTCTCAGGTATTTCTCTAGACATTCAGATTTTGGGCACTTGAACCCCCGATTCTTTCTGGGCTGTTATGTACTTTCTGGGTTTTGTAGTGGGATATCCTTCCAAACTTTTATTTATGGGTGTCTATTCCTTTCCTTTGAACTCTTTCCCTTTTTATTGAGTGTTCTGGTTAGCTTGACTGGTAACTTGCTATAATAAAAACGAGCTAAACCTAAAACTGTTGAAATTTCAAACTAGTGTCCTTGTGTTCAACCTCTCTCGGATCCCCCATCGCTCACAAAAATAAAATCCACAGAACAGGATTACTAAATATAAGCAATGGATTTGCCACCTCTATAGTGCCAGTTTCACAGTATTCTAATGCAATCTGGCCCAATGCAGGAAACTGCCTTCTAAATGCAAATAACTGAAATGCGGATCGACTGAAATCATTCTTTCTGAAAACAATTAGGACCTTCGGGAGAAAAACTGGAAAGCAATGGAAGCTTTGGCATCCACTGAAAAAATGCTACAAGAGAGAATGAACAAGACAGCCAAGGTTGTAATTCTAATGGGGAACCGTGCATCAGTCGGGGATGTAATCTGCCATTGGCTTGATGGATCATTGTCCCTCTCTCTCTGCAACTTTAAGCCAACCCCCCTAGTACAAAGCGAGTTGCTGAAAATACTAAGGAGCCCAGTTTGCTGAGTTTATGGACACCAGTTATTGACAATGCATGCGGTGCAAGAATGTCTTCCTAAGTAAAGCCAGGGACATGTATGGTTTGGGAGATGTTTGAAAGCTGAGGGAGCATCCCACCATTATTACCTGATAATCTGGCCAGTTGTTGACACATTTCCCTTAGCCGACAGGCAAAGTGTTCCACCTGACTATATTGGTATCTGAATGATCAACAATCAGATATCAGTTGAGGGAGGCAAGGGTTATGGACCCATACAGTATATAGTCCAATGGCTTGCAAACTTGATAGAGAGTGATCATTTGCAGCTTGAGCATATACGGTTATCTTTCAGTTAATTTTTAGTATGACCCCCATTTGAAATCTGGGAAGCATTGGAAAAAGAAGGCAATTCATTAAAAAAGACTAGTTGAAAATTTGCTTAGAATGTGCCTATTGTAGCCTTACAGAGCATTTGTTTTTTGATGGGGTCAGTTACCCCCATCTTAAAGCTGGAAAGAGTCCAAAGAAGGCGGCAAATTAAAAAAAAAAATGATAAAAAATAAATAACGAAGATCAATTGAAAATTTGCTTAGAATTAGCCATTCTATAACATACTAAAGGTTAACTTGTAGCTGAACCACCCCTTTAAAAAGTGGTTGCTCACCTTTGAGTTCACTTTAAGTATGATGTAGAGTGTAATATTCTGAGATCATTTGCAATTGGTTTTCATTCTTTATTATTTGTGGTTTTTCAGTTATTTAGCATTTTATTCAGCAACTCTCCGGTTTGCAGTTTCAGCAATCTGGTTGCTAGGGTAATCCAGACCCTGCATTGATATGAATGAGAGACTGGAACATGAGTCTGGGGGCCTGAATAGAAAAATAAGAATTTAAAAGCAGCAATAAAATTAAATGTGTAGCCTTACAGAGCATTTGTTAAAGGAACAGTAAAAGTAATAAAAATATAATGCAGTGTTACCCTGCACTGGTAAAACTGCAGTGTTTGCATCAAAAACACTACTATAGTTTATATAAATAAGCTGTTGTGTAGCCATGGGGGCAGCCATTCAAAGGAGAAAAGGCTCAAGTTACACAGCAGATAAGCTCTGTTTAACATAATGGTGTTATCTGTTGTCTATTACCTATCCTGTGCCATATAGTCGTTTTTCAATTTCTGCCATTGCTACTTTTAAACACTTTCATTTTTTGGTGTTACTGTTCCTTTAATTAGAAAGTCAGTGAGCCCCCATTTCAAAGCTGTTAATGAAGACTAATCAAAAGTTGCTTAGAATTGGCCATTCTATAACATACTAAAAGTTAACTTAAAGGTGGACCACACCTTTAAAGGAAAAAAAAATTTTTTCAAAATGCATGCTGTTCCAGAAGAATTCTGCACTGAAATCCATTTCTCAAAAGCGCAAACAGATTTTTTTTATATTTCATTTTGAAATCTGACATGGGGCTAGACATTTTGTCAATTTCCCTGCTGCCCCAAGTCATGTGAGTTGTGCTCTGATAATTTCAATCACTCTTTACTGCTGTACTGCAAGTTGGAGTGATATCACCCCCTCCCTTTCCCCCACCCAGCAGCCTAACAAAAGAACAATGAGAAGGTAACCAGATAACAGCTCCCTAACACAAGATAACAGCTGCCTGGTAGATCTAAGAACAGCACTCAATAGTAAATCCCATGTCCCACTGCGTACTACTCAGTTACATTGAGAAGGAAAAACAACAGCCTGCCAGAAAGCAGTTCCCTCCTAAATTGCTAGCACAAGTCACATGACCAGGGCAGCTGGGAAATTGACAAAATGTCTAGCCCCCTGTCAGATTTCAAAACTGAATATAAAAAAATCTTTAGAGAAATGGATTTCAGTGCAGAACTGATGTTTAAAAAAAAAAAACGTTTTCCCATGACAGTTTCCCTTTAAGCGGCCCAAATTATGTTAAAGCTTAATTTCCACACTATCTGTTACTTTTAATTTCTCTAGCATTATTTATTTGCTTTTCCCCCTCACTCTTTCCTATCTGAAATCTCAATGGGATAAGTTAAAGTTGCAGAGGGCAAGGGACTGCACCTGTAGGCTACTCCACCATGAAGGCACTTTTTTGCCATCACTGTGGTGGTTAAGACAGATCAAGAAAGCACTTTGCTGCAAATCCAACACACAAACACAACTCTGGGCCATATTTCTATGTTCTATGCTCTGCTCTTGCTTTTCTGTCTCTCCTGTGTGGTGTTTAGACTTCTGCCTTGAGCATGCTGTGTCCATTCACTCTGTGTCATGTTGTGCATGTCTTCTTTCATACTTTGTCTAATTTGAATTCAAGGTGAGTGTCTGCCAAGTGGAATTTAATTAACAATGAGAAATGCATGGTCTTTCAGGCTACCATTATTTATAACAGTCGGAAAACTAGGCAAAGACATGTTCTTATTGTAGCAACAGCTTATTTATTAGATGGTTTAAAGGAAAATAAAGCCTAATGAAGTAGGCTAGAAATGTACATTATGCTTTGGGCTTCTTTATCAGCCCAAATGAACCAACAGCAGGGAAGATCTGTGCCTCCAAAGATGCCCCAGTAGCTCCCCATCTTCTTTCCTGCTGATTCACTGATTCACATGCTCTGTGCTGCTGTCACTTACTGAGCTTAGGGACCCACTCACAATATACATTACACATAGAATAGAAATGTCACAATATAAGGCTGATTAGTCATTAATACAGATAATTACTACATGGCAGCACATAAACCAGTACAACTAGCATCAGAATTTAATAATCAGCCCTGTAGCATTAGCTTATATTACAGACCAACCTCACTTTCTTCTTGATAAATTGTGATGACCCCTAAGCTTAGCTTCTCAACAGCTGCTCAGAGCCCACTGACCCTTTCCAAGATGTTGACCCCCTGTGACAAGTTTGAAGTCCTGGATCATTGCTGCTATTGACAGGCTGAAACTTTAGGCCGGTGCAATTAGTTCAGTATGTAAAACATGGCATTTTAGATTCTGTTCATTTTTAGGGTTTAGGTTTCCTTTAATTGCCCCCTGTCACTGTGTATATGGCCACCTGAGCAGTAGCCCATAGCAACCAATTAGCTTGATAAATCTGGTGCTGTTTAGGTATAGTAATCAAATGTTTGGTTGTAATTGCATATTACACATTTATTTTACTTCCCCACTTTTATTGCACCTTTATTTAAAGCTGGTTTTTATCTGTTAATTGCATAAGAACCTGAAGTTTTAAGGGACAAACCCTACTGCGTTTTATATTGCTGCAGGAGCCCATCTTATTTTTTCCATTATAACATAGTACACTCACTGCGGCTGCAGAGGGTATTCAATACAAGGTATCAAGTTTGTGGTGGCACCTCTACAAAGGATGCCTTCAGTTTGTGCCACACCAGCACTGTGTTGCAACAGAACAAACCTTAGTAGGAGCATATGCTTATCACCTAAAGGTCCCGATACACGGGCCAATAAAAGCTGCCGACAGACCGGTTATTGGCCCATGTGTGGGGCCCTCCGATGTGCTTCCCCAATCAACATCTGGCTGAAAGTCGGCTAGATCTCTATCGGGCAGGGTTAAAAAAAATCCCATTGGATCGCAGCCGCATCTGATTCCGCGATTCCACCGCCCATTCTCCACAATCGGATCAGCCCAATATCACCTACCTCAATGTGGGCATATTGGGGAGAGATCCGATTGTTTGGCAACATCGCCAAAGAGCAGATCTCCCTGTGTATGGCCACCTTAAGACTCAAACCCAGTTTGTCAGGGCACAAAATACTATATAGCGCCTCTATCTAGGTATAAGTATGTTTTGCTGGTAATTCAGCACAGGTATTGCAACTTGCCTGAGGACTATCAATAAGGAGAATAAAGATGATTGCTTGTTAATTGTCAGTCCTTCTATCTCCATCTAAACTACTACTGCTGCAGCTGCTCTTTGCTTTCTCATCTGCCAATCCCACATGGACAACATTGTGCATTGGCAGTTTTCCTGTCAACAGACCAACCAAAATACATAGTTTAAAAAAAAATATTGGTCAGGATATTTAGGCTACCATCTATGTACCAAAATCGTACAATATTTTGTATTATCTTATCAGGTCAAATAAGTAGGAGGTATGTTCTATGGTAGCCAATAAAGGACAATACATATAGATCAGTGTACACTAGTAAGCCTAATACAATAATATCATGTTTTAACTGCCTCTGAAGTTCATATATACAGGCCTGGTAATCCAAATGTATTTACTGTAAGAAAGTATAAATCTCTGCAATGCTCCAGCCTGCTTTAGTTCTAAAATAATTTGTAAGCACTTAGGTCAATCGTGATCTAAACATTATTTTTGGGGACCGTTACAGAGACACAATCACATCTCTAAAACAGATGGATTTAAAGCAGGTTAGCAATTATTATTACATCTATAGTAGGTAATAGTCCCTGCCTGCAAGGGCTTAAAATCCCACCCACTAGTGTAAACTACTGCAGTATATGTTGTATTTGCACTCGTCAGCTGAGCCATAGATAGCAGTTTTAGTAGCGTAGCAACACACATAAAAGAACAGTTATTTATGACATTTTGGGGGGTTACAGCAGATGCAGCTGATTAAGTGGCCCTTAGTTTGTAGTATGCCTCCTCCCAACTCCATGTTCCTTTGCAGTGGCATGCGTTAACTGTATACTTGGTACCATCTTCTATAAAATGGAACTTAAAAGTTAATGTACAGATATAGGACCCTCCACAATAAAGAAGCATTGAGTGGTAGAGAGGCTTACAGTCTAATGTTTAACAAAATTCTCATTGTTTGCAATATATGCCCTAATCACTAAGAAGAGGGTTGCTCTTTCACCTTATCAATGCCACCACATACAGGGGCTGCTCAGTAGTGAGCATGGGAGATTGCTAGCCCTCCAGACTACTGTTGTGTATTATAATGGACACAGGTCTTTTAAAAACTAGGATATGGAGAGCCTGATGTGTAATGTTAGATGGGTCATTGTACATTGGTACTTCTTTATTTGTATGGGCATGAAATTCATGTTGTGTGTGTGTATAGGCTTGTGTGTGTTTGTCGGTGTGCAAGGAACACTTCTCATCTTCAGCCTGTTTAATAACACAACTCTGCCATCTCTCTGCGTAGGAACAGCAGCAACTTGCCCATACAACTGAGACACAAGCCAGGCAGATCCTGCAGAATCTCTTTCCCAGTGTGTCTGTTTCAGCAGGTTTGGTAAGAGATGAATACGTTTATGGAAAGAATTAAAAACGGCATGCAAAAGCAATGTTATAAAAACAAAGGTTTGATTTTGTAAAATAGTATCTCTTTAAGTTCGCAATCAGATTACATCCTGTAATCCTTAAAGTGGACCTGTCACCCAGTCCCAAAAATCTGTATAATAAAAGTCCTTTTCAAATTAAACATGAAATCCAATTTCTGTTTTTTATTAAAGCAATCATAGCTGTTGTAAACTCATTTAAAAATATCAGCTGTCAATCAAATATTGTCTGCCCCTCCTCTATGCCCGTGACATAGAAGCGGGGCAGACAATTACTTTCACTTTCCATTCAGCACTTCCTAGATGTCGCTGCTCTCCACACTTTCCCCCGTTCTCTACACCGTTTAATTGTGTAGCCAGAGCATGGGGATGGACATCGGATCCCCCATTCTGGTGCACAAACGAGTTTGAGATGAGGCAAGGCTTGTCTTAATAGCAAAATGGCTCCTGCCTACTTGTTATAATTTTGAATTCCCAGACTGAAGGAAACAAGATTAAAATAATTTATATAGTGTAAATAAAGTTCATTTTGCTTGACTAATGTGATAAAATAGGATTTTGAATATTTCTTTTCGGTGATGGGTCCCCTTTAATAAAGTTTTTTTTTAATTTGTAGTGTCACAGTGATTGGGTGCAGGAGTTTGAGAAAGGAGCAAGGAATTGTTTAAATGAAAGTGCGGAAGCTGAGAAATTGAAAGTAAGTGAAATGAGTGTCCATCTTTTGCAAGAGTCGGTATTGACTACCAACCATGCCACACAAGTAAAGCCGCCCATAATACTCCGGTTTAATCTTGCAGTTTGCACAATTGCAGCCCAGTCAACTTTTCATTTATGGCTTATATAATGTCTGCACCTCTTGATAAATATGGCCCAAAGCATGGCAGCTTTAATGAACCACAATGCTTTGCTTTTTACCTTTTCAGGTTATGGAGCAGAAGCTGAAGGAAGGAGAGGAGATCCATGCAATGTTACAGCTTGAGTGTGAAAAGTACAAATCTGTGCTGGCAGAAACGGTAGAGTTTTTGTTCTCTCTTGATCTTTGATTATTATTCGTCTGGTGTGAGGCTTATAATTAAAGGGAAGATCAAAGAATGCATAGTGCATGGCTCAATGTTTTAATTAATTAAACCTGTGCAAGTATGTGTGTGTATATATATATATATATATATATATATATATATATATATATATATTTAGTTCAACTATGCAAGACTTTTTTTTGCTTGCAGGAAGGAATTTTGCAGAGGCTGCAGCGCAGTGTGGAGGAAGAGGAAGGGAAGTGGAAGCTGAAAGTTGATGAATCACAGCAGGAACTAAATAAGGTAAGTGTGATGCCTCCTGCTGTTTGTAGTTTCAGATATAGTCACTGATATACACTGCTTGCTGGCACAAAGAGCTGGAAGGCTTCACAACCACACCCTCCTCAAGCATCCACATTTATTGGTGTGACCTGGGGAAAATGTACCTTGATCTAGTAGCTCCTGACAGTCTGCTTTACCAAGTAAATCCCTGCATCAAGGACACTTCCAGATTAAACAAAATGATTGCATGGCTGCAGTCCAATGAGGTTGCAGTTTCTCACACCCTTATACTAACGTCTGAATCTGTTCAACAGAATCGGTTCTGCATATTGATACATAAGGACAGATTTTCTGATTTCAACAGTTGGTACTATACCACCCCTCCTAAAGGCAAATCATGCCTTGTATAAATAAGGACTTTGTAGGGTTTTATTACATGTATAATGCATCATATATATTGCTTACTGACTGTGTCAAAGCTTTAAACATTGTTTTCCTCCTTCTTTTTAGTAAACAGTTGTGTGTGTTACACCAATCAATGATAAATGTTTCCGCAGAACGTGTTGCCTTTAAAAGCCTAACTTCCTTGTTGTTAGTGTTGATGAATGTTCGTTTCTGGTTTATGTCAAGCCATATATATAAAAAAAGTAATTGTTTCTGTGTGCAATAGAAGCTGGTGCTGAAAATCAACAGTGCAGATTTTTAACAAAACCGCACCCAGAGGACTTTTTCATGCGTGTGTTGCTCTCCAAGTCTTTTTACATTTAAATGAGGCTCACGAGTAAAAAAAGGTTGGGGACCCCTGATCTATAGACTGATTTTGCTGATTGATGAACTAATTGTTGAACATTGGAAACTAGAATTTAGCACCTATGGTGGTAAGCAAATCCACAAATACTTACTGAGGAGTAGTTAAAGGGATACTGTCATGGGAAAACATTTTCATAGTGCTGCTCCAGTAGACTTTTGCACTGAAATCCATTTCTCAAAAGAGCAAACAAACTTTTTTATATTCAGTTTTGAAATCTGACATGGGGCTAGACATTTTGTCAATTTCCCAGCTGCCCCTGGTCATGTGACTTGTGCCAGCACTTTAGGAGGGAACTGCTTTCTGGCAGGCTGTTGTTTTTCCTTCTCAATATAACTGAATGGAACGCAGTGGGACATGGGTTTTTACTATTGAGTGCTGTTCATTCTTAGATTTAACAGACAGCTTTTATCTTGTGTTAGGGAGCTGTTATCTGGTTACCTTCCCATTGTTCTGTTAGGCTGCTGGGGGGGGGGCGGTGATATCACTCCAACTTGCAGTACAGCAGTAAAGAGTGATTGAAGTTTCAGAGCACAAGTCACATGACTTGGGGCAGCTGGGAAATTCATAATATGTCTGGCCCCATGTCCGATTTCAAAATTAAATATAAAAAAATCTGTTTGCTCTTGAGAGTTGGATTTCAGTGCAGAATTCTGCTGGAGCAGCACTATTAACTGATGCATTTTGAATAAAACATTTTTCCTATGACAGTATCCCTTTAAAGAAGACGTAATGGAAATTATAATCTACAGATCCGCACCTGCCTCCACTCCTATATTTATAGGCCTGCCCTGCCGATGATGTCACAAAAGGGACAGGGCAAGGGTGCCCCTATGAAATCTGAAGCAGAAAGCTGGCAGTGTAAGCTTGTGGGTGGCTAGAGCAGGCAGAAGAGCACAACCTGGACATACCCACAACTCTTACAAATGGCGTGCTGAGGTTGGCCTGAACCAGTGGGTCCTGTGGGTTTCAGGCTGGCCCGCACATCACTAACAGACTCCCTCCTTAACTGCAGCAACCAGGCTCCAGAGAATAGTCCTGTACCCTTGTACTAGACCTCAGCTGCATAGTGGAGTTGGCAGTCGCCATTTCTGGCTGCTTACTTACCAACCCCCACTGAACAGGAACATGCACTTTGTCCTGTATTCCAGTGCACATGCACCTGGTCACCAATGAGCACCAGATAGTTAAGTACTAGAAGTGAAGCAGCTAAACACTCCCAGGTCTGACTTAGGAGGCCTGGCATGGTGGAACTGGGCAGTTTTTAATGCTGCTTTGTTGGGGGGTTGTTACCAGTGGCCTTTAAGGTCTATAGAAAAGTGTGTGAGACTTCTTTTTACCCGCTCTGCTGATTACATTGTATGAACTGCATTTGACTTAATACTGTTATAACACAACTGCATCTCCTAATCCAGGCGCATAGTACGGTTCATACACTGGAAAAGGAACTGGAGAATATGAGAAAGAAAGACAAGGAGGCAGAAAATGTAGGTATAACAGGCAACCTCAAGCATGTTTCATGGGGTTTGTAGATGATATTGATTTGAATGAAGATTATTAATATACAGTAGAAACCCCATTTTACGTTTTTCAGGGGGCCAGCAAAAAATGATGTTCCACTGTTCATTTACGTATAATCTGTAGTTTTGTCACTTCTCTATGGGACCAAACTGTAAGTTATATCCTTATAATACACAAAAGCCGTGAATATCTTGTAAATTATATCCTTATAAACAGTGAGTTCTGATGTCATCAGTTATAAACGGTGAGTTCTGATGTCATTTCTGTCACATCACTCACTGAAACTTGTGTATTATAATAAATAAAATACCCCCAGTTGCAAAATATGAGGATATTATAAGTTACCTCGGAGATCCATGGCCTGTATAAAAACACTTGGCCTTCGGCCTCGTGTTTTTATATGGTCCTAAAACTCCTCGGTAACTTATAATATCCCTATATTTTACAAGAGGGGGTACTTTATTCACTATATAAACGTCACAAACTTATACAAGAGCTTTCTTCCCATGCACACTGCCTGTCGCTGGCCTAAAAGCCAAACATAACCAAATATTATTTTGTAAAACAGCACTTGAAAATTATATTCTATGCTAGATTTGTACCAACCATGTTTTTGCAGCAAAGGGAGAAAGCTCTTGACTCGCCTATATACATTTAAAGAATACTGTAGCCTCTGCTAAAATTTATAAAGCTATTAAAAGTCACCTTGGAGTTACTTGACCTGTATAAAAGCCCTCTTCCTGCAACCTCATTCTTTTATGTGGTCACTAAACTCCTTGGTGACTTATAATATCTTTATGAATTATACGAGGATGGGCATGGTCCACTGTATAATTAAACTATAATTGTTCAGTGATTTGGGTTTAACAGTGATTTACTGGTAGCTGCTATTTATTGATGCTAGGTTTCTCTCAACAGCCATTTGAGGCTGAGAAGATTATATCGCTGTCTTGAGGTCAATGTTTTATGTAGGTATGGGGGCCATTGGGAAATGTCACTGGTTAGGAGCCAATGCAATAACAGGAAAAATGTTTGCTCCTGGTCTAGTAATAATTTAACAACCAATCAGATGGTTTCTTTTAAACAAAATGACTGTATGTTGCTAGCCTTTCATGGTATCACGTTAAGATTGCCCACCACCTCAAGGGTTCACCTGGCAAGAAACTGGAAAGCTCAAATTGTAATTGCCCTGCTGGGTGAGCAGTGTTTTTATCTCTAGATCTGGGAATGTTACAGCATGCACTTTTATTTAGCGTCCGCTTATATTAGGGTTACTGTTCAACCAAGCATAGAAGCTCACTTTTCCATTATGTGGTGTATTATTAGTGAGTTGTTGGCTTATGGCTTGATGTATTTTCAGTTGCGAAAGGATATAGATCATTTGGCATTGGAGCTGGAGAAAGCGGAAACTGAAAGAACCACTTATGTTTCAGAAGTCAGAGAGGTAAGTTAGTTCCATGCTCCACTATAGACTCTAAACACACAAAAAACCGTGGCTGTGGTCATGTTGTGTAGGACGATTAAAACATCTGTCCTGGTACTGCTTCATTTTTATATAGAGTTGTTTATGTGAATGGAGAAGTGAGTAGGGAAGTCTTCTAGATTTGCAGTTTTAAGGGAAATATTTTGATAGTATCCTTTTCTTTCTTCAGGTTTGTAATGCAGCTAATACCTAGGCAGCTAAATAAGGGCTGCAATATTGGCCAAGTGACTAGATTAGTGCAGTGAAGCTAACATTGGAGGCACAGAATCTTTTTTTTTTTCTCCTCTTGAAAATGGTGGATCCACAGTCAGGATTTATAAACGCACATATTCAAAGGAGGAATATGTTTTGTGGATACAATAAGCGATGCCCTCATATATTACAGAAAGAAGATAAACCAAATTTAGAAATAGGGCATCCTTTTTTCCAACTCAGTATTTGCTCAGATTTCTTTAAAATGGCTTTCTGGAAGACTCCGCCTTTTCTGTTCATATAATACCTCTAGGGAGCCCACTTGGAGGACCCCAGTGTTAAAAACTCTGAACTTCATTTCAGCTCAAAGATCTGTTGACTGAATTGCAGAGAAAGCTTGATGGTTCATATTCAGAAGCCATAAGGCAGAATGAAGAGCTGACTTTGGTAAGATGCGTACCAGGCCCTGCAAGTCCTTCCTTTCTGCTTGTCTGTGGGTGGCTCTGGCAATCTTTTCCATTCTGGTGGTTGCTCTCCAAATTCTCTCTTCAACAAGGGGTGTCCGTTTAGAAACAGTAATATATTAACAAAGCAAAGCTTATACAATAGTTATTTATTTATTAAATAAATGGAAGATAATCCCTAATAGCTGCATTACTAGAGGCAGTGAAATAAAAGGGCATGTTACTCTTAACTTTTCACTTTATGAAAGGAACTAAAGAAAAAATAAATTTCATTACAATAACGCTACTTTTTGTCCAGAGCAGCATGTACTGACTAAGAACTAACACAGAAGATCTAACATTTGCTTTCAGTGTGTGACGCATGATGGGATATTTACAGCTAAATATCTGCAAATTTTTTGGGAGGTGGGGGAGGGGTTTACAAGTAGGTCTGAAATTACTTTATGGTACATACAGGCAGGCATTATATCTTGATTTTAAAGCATAATTCTACCCCAAGAATGAACACGTAACCAACACAGTTTATATATATAAGTGGCCTAATAAAGAATCTTACTGAACTAGAATCTGTATATCCATTAATATTACCCTTACCATGGCTGACATGCTCATTTGGCAGCCAATGCACCATTCTTCTAGTGCCTCAAATCTCATTACTACAGTCGGCAGTTCAATGTAGCCTTCTTTTCATTGAACAAATCCAGATATTGTATTGATATAGAAGAGAGAGCATTTTCTTTTCCAATATAATCTCTTCAGTGTACCACTGTAGCAACCCATAGCACCAATCACCAGTTGAAAATAATCAGTCTACTACTAGAAAATAAAATCAATAATCTGATTGGTTGCTGTTGGTAACTACATTTTCATATGCCTTTTTTTAATTGTTGTCCTTTCTAAGTACTACTTCTAAGACTATATTTTACAGGTGTTTTATTGTGTTTATGTATTATGAAAGCATGTTGCCCTAACCCAGCCTTTCCACTGTTGCATGTATAAATGTATCTGCTGTAATCCGTTTTGTGTCCATTTTTAAGCTTGAGAACAAATTATTGTATGCAGATTGTCATGAAGCTTGTTTCACTTAAAAGGACTGGAGGACAAATGGATAACATTGATCTGCTGCATGCATAGTGCCTGGCCAAACCAAATAGGATTCATAAAAGATAATTTTTCATAGAGCACAGGAGAACCAAATGTGACTTAAAAAAACAAATATGCTAATTTGCATATGGAAAATATGGATTGCATTGGGCTTAGGATTTCACCACATTATTTTTGGTGGATTTAGTTTTATCCGAATCCTAAAATTGTGGATTTGATGCATCTGTTGTTACTCTGTACCCCTCTGACTTGCATTTTGTTGTCATAGTGCAACAGCAATAACATTCTCTTTCAGATATATCTATAATATATTTTTACGCATGAGCACCCATACTTTTTCAGGGGGGGTGTGTGTGTGTGTGTGTATATGTATATATGTATATATGTATATATATATATATATATATATATATATATATATATATAACCATAAATTCTTGTAAAATCACAGTGCACTTAAATAATTAAAATAAAAAACACTCGCCGAACAGTGCGTCTCCCTACAACCATGTGACAGGAAACACAACCCTGTGGATAACATGGATAAGCAATCTTCAGTTGATCACCATGTCTAACTATTGATGGCAACGGACTTTGTACAAAAAAGAAACATTTAAGTCCTTTGCTATCGATAGTTAGACAAAGTGATTAACTGATGTTTGATTATCCATGTTCCTTTGTTACAGGATTGTGTTTCTTGTTACATGGAAGACACACTGTTGAGCGAGTGTATTTGGTTTTCATTATTTAAGTGCACTATGATTTAAGAATTTGTCTTGAGAAAGATCTTAGGAACAGACCGAAATGTCGACCCATGTTTTAATATATATATATATATATATATATATATATATATATATATATATTTGTGATTTTATGTATCCTAACAGCAGAATTTATGATGTCTTAACCATTTTTGGCCGAAGCCATTTATTTTCAAACAACTGTTTTACTCTTTTTAAATCATAATCATTACACAAACTACCCAAATGACCCTTATCAAAAGTTTGCATACCCTGGTGATTTGGCCTGAAAGCATGCACACAACTTGACACAAATGAGTTAGAATGGCTATTAAAGGTAACCACCTTCACCTGTGATCTGTTTGCTTGTAATTAATGGGTGTGTATAAAAGGTCAATGACTCTTTGGACTCCTGACAGACACTTGCATCTTTTATCCAGTGCTGCACTCATGTTTTTTGGATTGTAAGTCATGGGGAAAGCAAAAGAATTGTCAAAGTAGTTGAACTCTCTAAAACAGGAAAGGAATATAAGAAAATATCAAAGGAATTGAGAATGCCAATCAGCAGTGTTCAAACTCTAATAAATAAGTTAAAATTGTGATCATCCTGGAAGCTGCGCATGGGATGTACTTGGACATTCCAACATGACAATGATCCAAAACACAAGGCCAAGTCTACCTGTCATTGGCTAAAGCAAAATAAAGTGAAGGTTCTGGAGTGACCTCAATATTATTGAGCCACTCTGGGGAGATCTCAAACCTGCAGTTCATGCAAGGCAGCCCAATACACGGTATTAAGAACTGGGGTATGTAAACGTTTGATCAGGGTCATTTGGGTAGTTTGTGTAGTGATTATGATCTAAAAAGAGTAAACACAGTTGTTTGACAATAAATGGCTTCAGCCAACCACTAACCATGAGTGAAAGAAGTTTGTGTTATCATTCATATTCTCTGAAAAATGGTTAAGAAATCATAAATTCTGCCAGGGTATGTAAACTTATGAGCACAACTGAATATATATATATATATATATCTGTGTGAGAATAAATCACTATACTTCTTCACAACTACACAGGGAGTGCTGATCTTCTGTTCCTATACTAATATATATATATATATATATATATATATATATATATATATTTATTTATATTTATTTATATTCAGTTGTGCTGAATATAGTGGTCGATATAAACGGATTCCTATTTGAAAAATGTTCTGTATTTTGAATGATTATACTTACAAACAGACAGTATTGATATCTGTACTTCTCAACAAGCTAAAGGCGGCTATTTTGTTTCTTGTACTCTCCACATAATGTTTAGGAAGCAATACTTTTTCACTCCTATTGTACAGCTCTGCTTAAACCTCTCCCATGTGATATAAACAGAAACTCCCCTCCGTAAGTAACTTTAGGGGGGCATACATCGTTTGCTCATGCGCACGGAAGCCCAGTTTTCATGCATGCACGCGGGGCCCCGTTTTTATCTCTGTGGGCTGCAAATGTGCCAGTCAGACCCTGTTTGCTTTTAATCAGGTGACCAGTGAATGCTTTCTGTAGAGAGGTTGTTATTTTGGACTAGATCTGTAGTGAATCTTGTTTAGAATTATTTTGCTTTGGTCTTAAATCTCAAACAGAGATATGCTTTCTCTCGGTGCACTTAAGGGCAAAACATAAAATTATGCTGCTAAACCAACCAAGATGGGGAGGTTTATTTTGTGTACATCCAGTTGTGTATAAGTTACTGCTCTTGTGACCACTTTTGGTGAATGCCGAGATATAGAGTTTAGTTTGGGCAGCAAAAAGAAGTTTGTTTAAATGTCTGTGGAACAGAAGCATGTAAATTATATGTAAACAGTACATTAATGTGTAAATTGCTCACTGATCAGTGATTTTCTTGTTACCACCTGTTTTATAGCTGAAGTCTCAGCTGAACGAAACATTATTGAAACTGGAAGGAGAACAGAACGAGCGGCAGAAAGTAGCAAGTGATGTGCACGAGGTAAGGGGTTTTGGTTACTTATATTACATTATTACAAAGTAACAGGTATACATTTTGCTTTCAGTTATTTGCTTTGTGCAACCTGCTATACCATAACTGCTCATCTGAAGGTTAGACCTGTGCTACAGTTATGTTAAATTGTGTGACTTGCATGACTAGGGCAGAGAGCTCATAAATCTCTAAGAATAAATAAATGTTTGTATGTTGTATATAAGGTCATGTTTATACTGCATCTTTTCAGGCCCAGAAATCACTGGATCTCATTCAGCTGGAAATACTCAAAGCATCAGGGGACTCCAATGTCATTGAGAACAGCGGCATTTCTCCTGAAATGGTGGGTTATATTGTAGCACTAAGTCCTGTATTTTTTGCAGCCTCAGGCAAGCACTTTTTATCATGTGACCCATGAGGAAAGCTGTCCATACATTAGAAGATCCGCTTGTGTGAAAAGGTCACCAAATGCAGATCTTTCACCAATATTAGGGATTCACTGAATCCACTTTTGTGGGATTCGGCTGAATATTGATCCGAATCCTAATGTGCAAACTATGGACGGGAAAGGAAAAGGCGGGATAAATTGTTTACTTCCTTGTTTTGTGTAAAAAAGTCGTGTGCTTTCCCTTCCAACACCTAATTCACATATACAAATTAGGATTTGGATTTGGTTCGCCAAGCACAAAGATTTGGCCAAATCCGAATCCTGCTAAAAAAGGCAGAATCTTGGATTTGGTGCATCCCTAACGATATGCCCACCTTGAGTGGGAAATCTAGAGCTGAACTGATCATTGGCCCTTGGGTGGGCACCTTTAATTAATACAATAGCTTTACGCCTGATGAAGGGATATAATACTATCATCTCGAAAGCTTGCAATTTTTTACTTACTCATTCGATAAAAGTTATCATCTAACCTTACATTTTCAGCATTTTTTTCAATTGACAGGGTACAGTGACTTACTACCACTACTATTATATATGTTTATATATAATCATTTTACTGTAAACCCAGTATATTTTCAGATGTGACCTTTTGTTTTGTTTTTTTTGTACATTGACAGGAGGAGCAAGAAAAGAAAGAAAAGATAATGCCAAGTTTAAGCCAGACATTGACAAAGTTACAGCAGTGTCTTCAGGCAGTAAACCAGCAACTTACAAAGGGAAGAGAACACTTTCAGATAATAGGTATGCATGGCATTGTAACAAAATAAGACATGTAAAGCTAATAGTAAATGCAAACTTACAAAAGTAACTTCCTTTAAGAGTCAGGATTGTAATGAGTAAACTGGAGCTGCACCTTCTAGGCCTGTACCCCTAGGACATAAAGTCCAGCTACAGTGTTATTTACTGCCTGGATTGTGTTTCTCTCCAGTGGATAAACGCATTGTTAGAAAATGTAGATTATGATCTGATGTTAGTATCACTTAAAAAGCAACTGTACCTTCCACAAATGTTAAAATACTACGAGGGTGCCACAAGTGTTGCAACTGTCATTTGGCATTGGAGGCTGTTGAATGCTCCAGTCTGTGCAGTGCAGTTTAACTACATACAGTATTTTGATACCACCATATATAATTAGCTGTGTGATTTTCCTCTTTTGTAAGTGACATCCACTATGGCAACTCCATATGATGTCTCTACCCCATAACGTTTAATTCTCCAGGGAACCTCTCTGCATATTAACTTTCCTGAGAATAAATTAAAGTATTTCTAATTGCCTGCCCTCCTTTTTCAATAGGTCACTACGGAAAAAATAAAATGCTACTCCTGATTATTAGGGGCAGATTTACTAAGGGTCGAATTCGAGGATTAAAAAACTTCGAATTCGACCATGGGAATTGTATGGGAAGTCATTCGATTGGTCGAACGATTGAATAGAAAATATTAGATGATCGATAAAATCGATCCAATTTTTTTATTCGATCAAAAATAAAGAAAACCAATTCGGTAGGTTGAAACTGGCAAACTAGGCAGTCGAATAAAAATTTAAAGGGGAAGTCGACTGTCGAATATTCTAATATTCAAATAGATTTTTATTCGAATCGATCGAATTTTCAAAATTCGATGGTCGAGGTGGTCTTCAAGAATTCTAATCTTTTTGAAAATTCGATTGAATTTCGAATCCTTCATGTGAATTTGATAAATTTGCCCCTTAGTGTTTTTTTTTTTATAGTGTGAAGATACTTTCCCTTCCTGGGAAAGCAATATGACTCCCTCTGGTATAAAAAAAAAAAAAAGTATAATTAGAAGTTATTTTATGTGCACACAGCAAGCCATGCCCTACTTTATACATTTAAGAGAAAATATATTGTATTAACTGCTGTTATAAATAGTATGTGTTGTCCCTTAAATCATGGCCTACTTATGGTCCTTGCAACTTCACTCGAGTTCCAGGTGTATTCTGATAAATATGTAGGGTATAAACTTGGCCTGTTTGTAAAGCATTTCACATTTGTTAGAAAAAAGAACCTCTTATGTTAGATAGAGTCAAAACTGGTTTTTTTAGGCCTGCAGGAGGGGATTTTTATAAAGCAGAGACATGCAGCCTAGTAAAATAGAGCACATTGTATACACACGAGGAGGTGTCAATAGTGCTTAATAGTGTATTGTTGAACCATATTTGTCCAGCATGTAGGGAACCCAGGGTTGTTTGGGCTGCTCTAGTGCACATGCATGAATGTACCTTTATTTGCCCCTTAATCCTCCTACACATTGAATGATCATCTGTATAAAACCTCCATATGTTTAGAGCTTGAAAGCCTGCACTTGTTTTTCCCTCGTACAATGTATATAATTCGGTGAGCTCTCTCCACTGACGGTGTCCATTTCCCTTGCAGGATAGCTTCACAGAGGGAACAGCTGAAGACGGAGCAGGAGGCATTGTATTATATTTTGCCAAAATAAAGCCTTATTTATGTTTTCACCCTTTCTACTTTGTCAGAAACACTGAACAGAGCTACATCTTTTTCTAACGTCTTGTTAAACTACTGATTTAAGACAGGGAAACCTCTCCGCATACAGTTTAGTTTTATAGTAAAAAGAAAAACAAAGAGAGAGAAAAACCTGATAAAATCTGTTTGCATATTTAGATCTTTACATTCCTGAAGAAGCAGAATTAAAAAAAAAAAAAGAGTAAGTTTTAGCCTATTTTGCTGAATACAGATTTATCCAGAAGATTCAACTATGGCAGAGATACAGATGTCAGAATTCTATCATTTTATTACAGATATTGTACACTCTTTTACTTAAATACACTTTGGGAGTAGATGCCTCTGATTACAACCTCAAGTAAACACTCCGTTTTGGTTGCTAATTCAACCCGTTTTTGTAATGGTGTCAGCAAATAAAAGGAAACTTAATCAAAAGCCGCCTTCTTTATGAACTCAGTCACTAATGTGGAGCTTTACTTGTTTTAAAATAAAACTCTAAAAAGCTATGCATACTCAATAAAATGACAACAAATACACCTTTTGTTTCAGTGGGCTGTTTTTTCCTAAGCCCTGTGGTATGGAATTGCCTGCTGCAGGGATATGAAAGTCTTTTATCTGTATGTCTGCTTCAATACCCCCAGAATGTCAGATGAGAGTGCTGTAAGGGTGAGGTCTCGATACTTAAAGGGTCGGGTCAGTGATAGATGACAAAAAGGCTTGTCCGTGCCGGATTGTGAGTAACCCAGGGACTGGGAAACCAATTGAAATGCCTTTTTTGCCCCAAAACATCCATGTCAATGCAAATGCATTTGGTTGGATATTACAATCTTAAGTTTCCAATCCTATTTACTCACAGAAGGGTTAAATCTTATCAGGAGCTATTACCCTGTCTCTGTTTTTGGAGAATGGGAGAAAACCCATGCTGGAAGGAGAGCTGGAAGAGAATCTAGGACCCCAGTGCTGCAAGCCATGAATGCTTAGCTTAAAGGGATTGTCATGATTTTTATATTGTCGTTTTTATTTCTAAATTACACTGTTTACACTGCAAATAATTCACTCTACCATGTAAAAATTTAATTCCTGAACCAGCAAGTGTATTTTTGTTGTTGTAATAATGGTGTGTAGGCAGCCATCTCAGGTCATTTTGCCTGGTCATGTGCTTTCAGAAAGAGCCAGCACTTTAGGATGGAACTGCTTTCTAGCAGGCTGTTGTTTCTCCTACTCAATGTAACTGAATGTGTCTCAGTGGGACCTGGATTTTGCTATTGAGTGTTGTTCTTGGATCTACCAGGCAGCTGTTATCTTATGTTAGGGAGCTGTTATCTGGTTACCTTCCCATAGTTCTGTTGTTTGGCCGTTGTCATAGCACAAGTCACATGACTGGGGGCATCTGCGAAACTAAGTCAGATTTCAAAATTGAATATAAAAAACTCTGCTCTTTTGAGAACCAGAATTCTACTGGAGTAGCTCTTATTAACTGATGTGTTTTGAAAAAAAACGCGTTTTGTTATGACCGTATCCCTTTAAAGAGGACCTGTCACCTTCATAAATAATTCCAAATCCTATTTTATAATGTTAGCCAGACAAAAAGTTATACAAATTATAATCATTGTTGGCACTGGTCTAATGCATCATGTCAAAATCTTGTTTATGTGGCAGAATGGGGGAACCAAGACCAGGCCAAGGAGTAGTTAGAGTAGGCACGTGCCTAGAGCGCAAAGCTGGGGGTGCCAGGCATATACCTTCTCTGTCGCATACCCCCTAGTCCGGTCCCTGCTTGCTGCCTGAGTGTGCAGCCTTTTCTTGTACATTTGACCCACCATTTAGGCTATTCCTTAAACATCCTGGACAAAACTAGTGGCCACTTATATTTTACTGCTGTTGAACATGCATCCTCCTGAGCTGCAATTCCCAGCATTCCTTGCCCATCCACAGCCCACCATTGCCCATTTAGCTGCAGTTCTCACAACATGTAAACTGTCTGTTCAAGAGAATCAACAATGCAGCTTTTTAAGTATGTCCTCATTTCTGCTAATTGCATCCTGCAGTTATTGAAAAAGGGATATTTACCCACATTATGAATTTTTTTTATATTTTGCATAACAAAGTGCATTTCTAAGTAACTTTCCAATATGTATTCATTTAAGAATTGTATAGGGTTTTTTTTTGTAAATGTAGTTGCTACATTACATTCCTGCTCTGTAGTTAGGCAAGCAGTGAAGTGGACCAGCACTACTTTTAAAGATATAATTAATCCTTATTGGAAGCAAAACCAACCTATGGGGTTTATTTAATATTTACATGATTTTCTAGAAGTCTTAAGATCCGTTATCCAGAAAGCCCCAGGTCCTGAGCATTCTGGATCATAGTTCCCATACCTGTATAGGAAAGTTGCTTAGAATTACATTTTCTTCCCATTATTGGTTAGATATTTAAAGTGGTGCATTGAGCAGCCTCTGTATAACAAGCTGCTATTTAGCTATAAGCTGGGGCTTTTACAGAAGCTTCTCAATGGTGATTTATTTTGATTGTGCTCATAGGGATCCGGAAGAATGTGATTTTAATGTTAGATTTTGCTTTGTTAATGAGCATGTTTCTTAAAGGGATCCTGTCATGGGAATATATTTTTTCAAAATGCATCAGTTAATAGTGCTATTCCAGAAGAATTCTGCACTGAAATCCATTTCTCAAAAGAGCAAACAGATTTTTTTATATTTAGTTTTGAAATCTGACATGGGGGTAGCCATTTTGTCAATTTCCCAGCTGCCCCAAGTCATGTTGTGACTTGTGCTCTGATAAACTTCAATCACTCTTTACTGCTGTACTGCAGGTTGGAGTGATATCACCCCCTCCCTTTCCCCCACCCAGCAGCCTAACAACAGAACAATGAGAAGGTAACCAGATAACAGCTCCCTAACACAAGATAACAGCTGCCTGGTAGATCTAAGAACAGCACTCAATAGTAAAAACCCATGTCCCACTGCATACTATTCAGTTACATTGAGAAGGAAAAACAGCCTGCCAGAAAGCAGTTCCCTCCTAAAGTGCTGGCACAAGTCACATGACATGGGGCAGCTGGGAAATTGACAAAATGTCTAGCCCCATGTCAGATTTCAAAACTGAATATAAAACAATCTGCTTGCTCTTTTGAGAAATGGATTTCAGTGCAGAAGTCTACTGGAGTAGTAATATTAACTGATGCGTTTAAAAAAAAACATGTTTTCCCATGACCGTTTGCCTTTAAGTAATACAAGAGGTAACGAGTATGTTCAGCAAAACATTAAACTGTTTTTTAAAAAGATGTATGTGTATATTTCCCCGTTAATGAGCCACTCGGCTGATAGAGCCATATATCGGTCTTCTAAACCTTGACTTGTGACTCTTCATGTATCTGAAGCCTTTAAGGGGCTGTTTGATTTAGTCTCTTGGAAATAACTTGTTCTTGCAATGGAAAAATGGAGCCATGCCAATCTGTAGTGCTTGTAGTCTCCACTAGAGGGAACTTTTTAGCAGCTAATGACATAATTCCTGATCCTTGGAATAGTAAGCTGCCTTTCTAAAAATCCCAAACTGATATTGTAGCAAAAGTATGGAGGCTGAGCATCTGAAAATGAATTGTGCCTTAAAGAGGTCGTTCACCTTTTAGTATGATGAGAGTGATAGTCTGAGACCATTTGCCATTGTTATACATTTTTTATTATTTATGATTTGAGTTATTTAGCTTCGTATGCAGCAGCTCTCCAGTATGCAATTTTAGCAGTCAAGCTGCTAGGATCTAAATTACGCAGGCAACCATGGATTTATTTAAATAAGAAACTGGAATATAAATAGGAGAGGGCCTAAATAGAAAGATAAGTAATAAAAAGTAGCAATAACGAAAAAATTGTAGACTTAAAGTGGCCATACAGGGAAAGACCCGATGGTTTGGTGATGTTGCCAAATGAGCAGATCTCTCCCCAATATGCTCACCTTGAGCTGATCTGATCGTGGGACTGCATCAACGAACAGGTGCGGCCGCAATCCGACGTGATCTTTAGTCCCATTCTATCGACATCTGGCCGACTTTCGCATAGTTATCGATCAGGGAAGCCCGTTAGAGGCCCCCAGACACAGGCCAATAAGCTGCTGAAAGCAAACATTTGTTTTTTGGTGGGGTCAGTTACTCCCAAGCTGGAAAGAGGCAGCAAATAATTTATAAAAAAAAGTATAAAAAAATAAATAGTGAAGACCAATTAAAAAGTTTCTTAGAATTAGCCATTCTATAACATACTAAAGGTTAAGTTAAAGGTGGACCACCCCTTTTACAATCTTTTTATTGATTTCAACATAAACCAGCTGATTTTCTTTCAGCAAGTTAATTGCAGATTACAAAACAAAACATTTAAATATATTAAATGATAAAACAAAACTGCATTCATGTGAAATACAATCATCAAAAATAAAAATACATGAGAAAGTACAATAAAACAACAAATCAAAATTTTTTCGGCACTGAAAGAAAATACCAGAGCATCAAAGTGTCAATCTGAATGGGTCAACTGAGCCACCAGTTCACAGCAACCAAATGAGCTGTATGGACACAAATAATTAAATCCCATTAAAAGTTTGACAAGCCCAATAATTAAATATATGGAGAGGTAAGTGTTTGTGGATAGAGAGTCCAGGTTTAGACCTGTTTCAAAACATAAAAGAAATGGCTAAATCAATATGATCCACAGAATGTTGTGCAGAGAAATGGACAGCTTTGATTGTGAGCCAGGGTGGGAATGATTTTTCCTCTGCTTGGGGTGAAGGTTTAGTGAACATTAGTAATCCGCTCAGAGTCAGGTTACACTTAATGCATAACCATCTTATTCTGTGCTTGTTTAATGTGCTCCAGAGGCCGAGCATCAGTCTGTCAGCTTTGTGCTGATACAAGGCTTCCCTCTGTCAGTGAGCTGGCTCACATTTCCATCCAGCCAGGGAAGCTTCCCAGCCACTGCAGTCAATACGAGGCCTACATCATGCTGCATCACCATAGCTATTAGTGAGGCTACACTGCACAGGTTTTCGACAATGGACAGCATCGCTGGTCATAGCCATGATACAATAAAGGCTTTTTACTTGAAGAAACTGTGCTGTCCATTGTTGAAATCTTTGTACCAGGTGGATTGTGGCCACTATCAGGAACTTGCACCAAGCTATTTGAGGAGTGGGTGCTGACTTGAAAATTTCTGCACATACCGGCAGGGTGGCAACCCTAGTCTTGGACAATCTCAAAGACCAGCAGTTTTCAGAGCTGTCAACATAAATTGCAAAGGTGCCGATGAATAATTTGGTGCATGCAACAAATCTCTGGAATATTTTGGGAGGTGGCTTAGGTGATGCAATGGTGCATATGCACAATGTGCAGTGATGTCATTGAATGCTCACTGCGCATGTGCGTTTAGCCTTCAAATGGAAGTGGGGGGGGGGGGATCTACATGTTGGTGGGCCCAGGGTGGGGGCCAAATTTGGGAGATCTGAGCAGTCTGAATATAGCCATTCTCTGCAGTCTTTGGCCCCCCATCATCAGCTTGGGGATGTCTCTTTGCTACCAGTACCAGTATTAAAGTGACTGCTGTGATGGCATTTATTGCTCTGCTTACAGCGACGTGTTACATTAGTTGTGATGTAGAAGATGTGTCCCCCCTCCCAAGAAGAGCCGTGTCTGGGATTAGTATCACACTGATGGCCAGCATATATTGCCCTGCAGCAGCAGTACATTTGACTTTCTCTCACCAATCACAGCTGCACTTTCAGTATCAATTCAAGCAGCAAAGAGATGCCAGATACAAGCACATGTCAATTGACTTTATTACTCAAGTAGAGGATCAATCTGCTCTGTGACAAGCACCAATTCCCCTGCATTATTTCTATCCTGAAAGGGTTCCTTACTGACCAATCATTCATATTCTGCAACAATCTTAATATATATCAATCACAGTGGGTGCACATCAGCCGCCACAAAGCTCTGTTTCTGGATAAGCACCAAAGACACCACAGAGTAGGTAAGTCTCACCGCGCTATAGCTTTAATCTATTCTTTCTCCAGGGCAAAGAATCTTTTTAACCTGCTAGTGCTGGGGTTAAATGTTCCCTGTAGTGGTGTTTACTCAGTACTGGAGTATGTTGCAGCCCAGAGGAATGATGTGCTGTCTCCTCCTGCTCTGAATCTATACCTTTGGCTGCAACTAAACTTGTGATGTGATGGATAGCAAGAACACCAAACAGAAGAATAAGTGCATGCTTCATCCCAAGAATAAAAAAGTTTTGCTGATAAGAGGAAACATGAATGCCTGCCCTCTTCTAAAGCAAAGAAAGTATAAACATACACTAATTAAAGGGATCCCATGAAGCTGGAATCTGACAAACTTTGTCTATATACACATATAAATGCTCGTGTAACGCCTGTCACTATTGACTGCCCTCAGTAGACCAGTGGCAACCAACTGTCACCAGCAGTACATTTAGATCTTTAAAACTGTTTTCTTCACTGCTGGAAAAGTTATTGGCACTAATTATTTTTGTAACACGGAATCCATTTACTGGTACCCATAAATGTGTTCCTTCCCAGAAAACAACAGAAACTCTATGTTGCTTTATGGCAGGGATTCTAGATATATACTTGTAGGGGACAGATAAATAGTGTACTCATTTATTGTGCATTCCCCTAAAGTTTGGTCATGGAATGGCCCCTTAGTTATGGAGAGTGTAGTACTCGTGGCTTGGGTCAAAGCATGACCCCAAGCTTTCACTGGTTCAGCCACAAGGTGGCAGTGTGTTAATATATATAAATAGTGATCAGCTATGCCGCTCTAAGTGTTTTTTGTCAGACACTGCTATAGCTGGAAGGAAGTCAACACGTAGCCCAGTATTAGTGCAGGACTTAGTGAGGGACAGCTATCGCCTGTCATAGGTCCCTCTAAAAGAGACAGTCATGTTCAGGTCTACCTAGATGCGCAGCTTTTCAATCCACCAAGAAGTGTTAGAAGCGGTCAGATCCCATTGGCATTGTTGCCTAAGGGACTGGGTCGTTTTCCATCTGGGTTCCACTAAGAGAGGAGTCCACCTAGGAATAAGAGAAACTCTGGATGGACGAGTTCTATTGAAGTGAATCCTCTGCTCATAGTCTTACTTGTGAGTATGAATTGTCTATTCAGTGCTTGTGCCCTGCCCTGGGCCACATTAACATAAGGCCAACTGGGCATCTGTCCAGGGTCCACTGATTTGAGGGGGGGCCACTGTACCAGAATTTATTTTTAACTTAATGTATTTGCCTCCCTCTGCCCTCCTTACCCCCGTTGCCTTTCTCAACCCCCCCTCACTCCTGCTGCCCTCCTTAAGCCCACTGATTGCTGTCTTTCATGGAGGACCATGTATTCCACTGTGGAATGCACCACCATCTTGGATTTTCCTGCAGCGCACTCAGCAGGCAGACAGAGAGAGTGAGAGCACACCAAGCAGATGTGGGAGCACAAGGAGAAAAGAAATGTGTTTGCCAGTGCTTAGTGGACATGTTTCAGTCTGGGATTGATGAATTGCTTATTGGCTATTTCTACAGTGATTATGCCACAGGGTTAATATGCAGATTATTCCTTTTCTGGATAGGTATTGTATTTAGGGGTGTGGCCAAAAAGCAGGAGTGTTTTTTTTGTGGGCACACTATTTGACTCTTTGCCAAGGGCCCACCACGGTGGTAAAACAGCCCTGATGCCCTGTATGATCTCATTCACCTCCTTTGTGAATTGTTCTCAATAAATCAGTTCTGCTTAACAATATAAGAACCACCGGCACCCATTCTTTGGAAATTTTGCCTAATACAGTTGCATTACACCATGACTCCACACTTTTAATAAGTCCCAGACCTGAGAGTAACAGGTCTCAGCAATCGTAGTGTTAAAGCTGAGTAAAGTTTGAGCAAAGGTGCTGTTCCATTTATTGTAGCACTTACACACTCATGATCCTACAAGGCAATTACCCTATATCCAAACAACTAATTGATGTTTACTGCACTGCTGCTCAGAATGCCTGTGGCTGATTAGCTATGACAGTGAAAGTCATAAGGAGGCTTAGCTGAGGCAAATTAAGAGACATAAACTTATGACATCTGAAAATTGAATGTGACTAAATATCTCTGTAATTCAGTATTGAGATGCCAGTTGGATGAATGGTGAAACACCTTCAAGGAAAAAATACAGCATGTCCAGTTGATTTGACTTATTTCTACAGATATACCATGACCTGGATGAATGAGAATCTTCACAAATAGCAGAACTGTTAAATATTATGTAAAGTATTAAATGGTAATACAAACAGTGTATAAAACCATTGACTTTTTCTCTCTCCTTATTCTGTTTCAGCCCGTGGCCTGCAACTGAGCCAACAGAAACTGGCCAAAGCAACAAATGCCGAATCCTATTACTGCTTTTAATAAACATTTTTCACCTTTAAGGCAAAGGCACTCAGGGAGATTTTGCATGCTGCATGACAAGAACTGACTGCCTTTCCTGTATTTGTTTTCTGGAAACATGAACACAAACTATTGACAGGCAACTATTGACAGGCAAGCATTTTTACACTTGCAGTCAATTCACATGGTTATCACAGTGGTCAGTTACAGTTGCTTTGGTACCACATGATACGTTCATGCGGCTGTTCCTTTACCTCTGAAAGTGATACTGACATGTTTCTATAACTGGTAGGACTGAGTCATTGTTACTAGTAATCAGGGGCATTTCAGGCATTAATGCCACCTCTCTCTGCCCCTCCGACTTACCTTAACACCACCAGGGGGCGCATCACCATTCTTACAAGCCCTGGCACTCTGACATAGCTTAATACTGAAAGTTGGTTCTGTCATTCACACTGGGCTGGGACAATTTTACCCTTCTGTAGGCCGGGGTTGTTTCTGCCATTGGGCAAGGTGAGTACCTGACCTCAGGCGGCAGCTCCCCAGAAGTTACCAGGGGGGGGCAAATAGCCGCTCCTGGTATCTTTAAAAGTCGAATTTCCATTTATTAAACCGGAAAGTCGTCTTTTCTAGCGCAGAGAGCGATACACTCTGCACTAGTGATGCGCCCCCCACCAGACCCCCTTCAGTGACCTTAAGGTAAGCACGACGGGCAGGTGGGGGGCGGCATCAATGCCCAAAGCACACCTGTCTGTAGGTTGGAGTGCTGTTTATATTTGTACCCCAGCCTACAGTATATTAGCCCCTTCCTCAGCTTGAATGACAGAACCTTGAATGTTATGTTTAGATGGGAAATGTTATTCTTTCCACTGCAACACTCACTTCCATTCTTTATGGAGGGTTGTGCACTGCTCAAAAAGCACATGAGGGCAAAAGCATTACCCTCAGAGTTCTGATTTATTTTTTTCCCCCCTACACCTCTGTTACTATACAGAAAACCAGGAGTCAGCTATTTCTTCTTTGCATTTGGCCATACAGTTTCTGCAGAACAAGATGCACAAGTGTGTATGATACAAGGGACATTACTAGGTACTAACAGATGAATGGGTTGGGAGGCTAAATGGTCCTTTTCATTTAAACTTCATATATATATATATATATTTTTTCCCCACTTGACCTGTGCTGTTTGTTCCTTCCTGTTCTTCTCTATCCTGTGGCTGGAAGACAATAGACTTCTCTTTAAGAGATTTCTTTGCTGTGTGACTGTGTGGGAGTTGTACTTGTGCAGCTGCAAACCTGCTATAAACTATGGCTCCTAACGTATCTCTCCTGGAACTGCTGGGATTCAGTGTTGTACTATCTAGGCATTTGTTTCACATTCCCTCCCAGTGCAAGGCAAGGACTCAGCAATGCTCCTTATTGATTTGTTACACTACATTTCGGCAGGTGGCTTCTGTCTCCTTCGAGCAGCAATTGAGCCTCGTGGGTGAAACAAGAACTGGTCCCATGTCTGTGTCGCTTGTCTCTTCCCAGAATGTAAATGAAGATTTAAAGTACAGAAATTCCAGTGAATTTTTTTGTTGAGATCCAAATGTTGAGCTTTTTCTCATTCTTTTTTCCAGATGGTAATGGCATTCTTCTCCATGCTTCTTGTCTGCATAAGGGCACGTTTATATATTTTCAACTTTAAAAATGGAAATGGTGATTTAAAAAAGATATAAACCCATTGGCTGTCTTCCCTCATCCTGACCCTTGCCCTTACTACTTCAGACTTCTTCCTACATCCATCATTTAGAGATGACAATGGGTATTGACATAGAAGCCATTTATCGCATGAATTGGAGGGGGTGGGGTCTTGTAACCATGACTACAGACATTTTTTGCCAAAACAGTTTTCTTGGAACATTTTGCTATCACATGCCTGACATAAAATTCTGTCGGGAGCCCTTGAAAATAATTTCAAAAGACCTGATTGTTAAACGTCCGCTGGGCTAATCATTAACAGCATCCTGCTGTAATAAATGACTCCTGCCACTCAGGTCCTTGTGAGCTTTCCAATGGCAGGAATGCATGACATGTACCCTTCAACCCCCTCCCTGGAAGGAATGGCTGCAGACTCCTGTCACACATAAAGCAGTGTTTCTCTTCCAGATTTCCCCCTTCTTTTCCATTAGACACAGCTGTTAATTTTTCAGAAAAGGTTCTTATACGGTCTTCTAGCAAAGTGCCTTCGTAACATGGGAGTGGGGTATTTGTTGTGGCTCCTTACAGTCTCAACATTCTTTATTCGTCACATACACAGTTTTACAAGCACAACATGGACTGAAATGTACCATGATCATTTCTAAGACTGTGCCGTTTAAATAGGAGTTAACGACTAGATTAAAAGAGATTTCCGAAAAGCTAAATCTAAAGTAATAAAATATATAGAAAAGTATATTCCCATAAACATTTTATAACTGTACATTGTGCATAGAGTATAACTATGTATGGTAAAGTGCAGATTGCCATAGAACAGCATGTGGATAACAGACACGCAGAATATACAGAGTGGTGAGCACAACTTTTACTTTTTTTTGTTGCTATAGTTTATACAAGAGCTGTGACCAGCTCCACGTTGTAGCTCCCACCCTTTCCAGCTACAATCAGGTGATGCCAGTAGTGGCCATTAAAAGGGCAAACATGTTTGGGAGTTTTAACCTTGTAAGTAAAACTCAATCCTTGTGCACAATGTATAATGTAGCAATAGAATTCTTAATAAATCAGATGAAAGTTGAGTGTAGGACTTGCCAGACCAGGTTGCCAGGTTTGTTGACCAGCTAAAGGTAGAATTAAAGCTTAACTAAAGAAGTAGGTATAAATATTGTACATTATTTGTGCTTCTGTACCGGCCCAGGGCAACCACAACCCTTTAGCAGTAAAGATCTGTGTCTCCCCAGTAGATGCCCCAGTAGCTCCCCATCTTCTTTTCTTCTGATTCACTGATTCACATGCTCTGTGCTGCTGTCACTTACTGAGCTTAGGGACCGACTCACAATATACTGCATAAACAGAATATTAAGTCATGCTATAAACAGCATCGGACAGGGGGCCCTGGAATCTCAGGGACCCCACACACCAAACCCCCAGCCGCAAAGTCCTCCCCATGGAGTATTGTGTACCACCTGTCAGCTCATCAGCATGACTGGGTTCAGGGAGGGAGTGCAGAGAGAGGGAGTAGGTCTGGGCTGGTGGGCCCCAAAAGAGCCGGGGTCCACCAGGTTTTTTTCCGGAGAATCCACTGCACGACTGAGCTTCTGCTACCCATATGTGCTTCTGCTCCTTGTCTAGCTGCTCCCAAATGCATTGTTTCCACTTGGGTACAAGTTGGAGCAGCAGATTTAAGCTCTGAAACGTGACATTTTGTGCCAAATTTTGCACAAATTGGGAGCAGCAGGGTGACGGATTCTCCACCTGCAGAGAATTTGCAATCAAAGTGTCATCTGACCCTAGCCTAAATATATTGTAATACATGGACTCGCAATCCCTGTTTTGTTTTAAGTTGAAGGCATTTTTTAGTAGCTGTATGCACAAAATGTCTCAGTGTCTTTAATATCTTGATTATGGTTTGAATGCAGAGGACCTCTTGGATTTGTAGATGTTATGTTTCAAGGCAAATTCCACAGCATCAGAGTAATAATTCCTTAGGATCAATGGAGAGACTCTAGTCTGTTATGGCCCACTGTATTTAGCAGTGATTATATTTATGCAGCTTGCATACATTTCCATTTAACATTAGATCAATAAATATACAACATATCATAATAATATGGGTTAGAGACTTCAACTGCAACAATAATGGGTTGTAGCAATAGGGGTAGGTGATCCAACTGCAAACACAATAATAATGGTTTTGTAACAATAGGGGTAGGACTACAAAAAACAACTGGATTTAAAGGGGTAGTAGCCTCAACTGCAAACCCAGGAATAATAATAACAATTATAACAATTAGGGTTAAAACAATTATAGTAACAGGGCTAGGAGACCCAACTGCAAATACAACAATAATGGGTTGTAGCAAGAGGGGTACAAGACACAACTGCAAATCCAACAATAATTGGTTATAATAATTTGCCCCTTAGATCTTTACAATTAATGAGGTCACCAAACCACCAACATTATGGTCCAAATTGAGCTGATTAAATTGCTTGGCTCTGAGGCCAATTATCAGATCACAATGGATGCCTAAGCTGGCCCATTGGAAAATGACAGACTCAATGTGCAGATGTGGTCACCACCACATAGAATGTTTTAACCTACCAAGCAACATTTGTTAAGTTTGGCAAATTCTTACCCAATTACACTGCATTCTGGATAATAGGTCCCATACTTATACAATGTTGATGTTTCTTAAAAAACAACAGCTATATAAAAACATCTTTGCTGTTACATCGATGGATAGACTTATTTGGCATACAAAGGGTTATCTTCACATGGTTATAAACATGCCCCTTTGAAAAACACGATTGTTGCAGTTCTCTAGTATTTACAGCGAAATATGATTAGAATACAATACATATTTAACCAAATGCCACCCAATAAAATACAGTTATGCTACTTAAATCCTGACATGCAAGATGCGTGAGTATATTCCAGTGGAATTTTACAGGCTACTGTCATTGCATTTTTGTTCCTAGCATTGAATTACTCACATTACAGACTCTATTATGGAGGCAGAAGTATTTCAACTTTCTTACTTGTGGCAGTCATGCTGCCTGCGAAGGTGAATGGAATGTGTTACATGTTTTTATACTCGGGTTGGATGGCTACATGCACAGCGAGTGAATGGTCATGCCACAAACCTTGCGAAATATTTTGTCCTTCCCCTCTTGCCACTCGCTTCCTTTATCCCTTGTAAGTTATTATAACCAATTCTGAACTTGATGCACGTGTCTGTTTCCAACCTAACTTACTATGTTACAATTCCCTTTCATCTCTGGCACTGCCTTTTATTATTTTCCTTTCCCATCACACTCTACCATGCCTTTCTTCATTTTCCTTTTACACCTTAATGTTTCAGTGATTCCATAGTCCTTTCCATCCACATGTCCTGTGCCTGCCTATGCAGTGTGAAGCATTTGGTTGCAAGAAATGCATGTCCATGATACACTGTCAGTGATATCAAGTCTAAAATTAGATAATTTCTGGCTTTAGCGTACATTTACCGAATTTGCACACATAATAATAATACGCATGTTTTCTGTATACAGAAACAAAGAAAGCTGTTGCCAGCTCTCAGTGTAATCCAGACTGTAGTGTTGACCAGCTGCTAGAAGCACCCAAATTCCAGCTCTCAGTCTAATCCACACTAAAGTGTAAACGCAATGCTCAAAGCACCCATAAGACAGCTCTCAGTCTAACCCACCCTCTAGTGTAAACCAGCTGCTAGAAGCACTCATATGCCAGCTCTCAGTCTCACCCACAATGTAAAATTGACCAGATATTAGACACAACCATTTGCCAGCCCTTGGTCTAACCTACAGTCTGGAGGTGACCAGCTACTAGACAAGATAGTTCTTATTTGCATTTAAAGAGGAGAATTCTGTTACCAGACTTGCTTAAAAAATGCCTTCATTCCAAACTGTACACCCTATCAGCATCCATCACCTTCAACCACATCTCTGTTTTCTCACATTATTTTCAATATTTGCTGACTTCAAAGTAGCTCCAGACCACTGGGCTAAAGAAACACAGGAATGTAAATGTTAAGTGCAGTTTTAACAATGCCACTTGCGTTATCATTATATTAACATGAGGTTATGGGTCTATGATTTTTTTTTCTTCTGTGTTTTCCATGGGTTTGACTTATTTTCATTCATTAGACCAGATTCCATGAATATAACAACTTGGTAAAGCATTGGGATGGATTAGAACACCATAATATAGTTTTGCAGTGTAAATACAAAAACAACAAAAAGGAAAAGCAAACCTGGTTAGGGTGAGAAGGACTGAAAGGAGCCAAAAAGCCATTCACAATCAATTACATGCAAAGTGAAGCCTTCTGAAATCAGAAGATATTTACTTGTCTCATGCCATACACATAGCACTGCCTAGATACCAAAAATGAGAGTTCTCCCATAAGGCATCATGGGCAGAGGCATGCAAATTATTCCTTTATGTCCCTTTGGCCAACTGAAATCTGACATGGGGCTAGACATTTTGTCAATTTCTCAGCTGCCCCTGGTCGTGTGATTTGTGCTCTGATAAACTTCAATCACAGCTGTACTGCAAGTTGGAGTGATATCACCCCCTCCCTTTCCTCCACCCAGCAGCCTAACAACAGAACAATGGGAACCAGATAACCGCTCCCTAACACAAGATAACAGCTGCCTGGTAGATCTAAGAACAGCACTCAATAGTAAAAACCCATGTCCCACTGTGTACTATTCAGTTACATTGAGAAGGAAAAACAACAGCCTGCCAGAAAGAAGTTCTCTCCTGAAGTGCTGGCACAAGTCACATGACCAGGGGCAGCTGGGAAACTGACAAAATGGCTAGCCCCATGTCAGATTTCAAAACTTAATATTAAAAAATCTGTTTGCTCTTTTAAGAAATTGATTTCAGTGCTAAAGTCTACTGGAGCAGCACTATTAACTGATTATTGCATTTAAAAAAAAAAAACATCTTTTCCCATGACAGTTTCCCTTTAAACATTGGCCAAGGTCATTTTACTACTATAAATCCAGCTTTCATGTTTACAAATCAGCATTATGCTATTTTAGTATTTTTTTTTGTACTCAGAGGGTGTACTTTTATAAAGAAAATAGAATTGTTACTTTTTATAAGCACCACTGTGGACAGCAGATCAGAGTGCAGATGCAATGCCATAAATCCTGATCAATTTCCTTATCAGATTTCCAAGCAGTTTTGCAGTTGTATCTAAAAAAAAGCTCAGCCCGGAGCCAATTATACAGTCTCCATAGTCTAGCCAGACAGTATGCACAGCAAAAAAAACATTTAGATGTTACACAACGGAAAGCTCGATATGTCTTTGAACATATACAGATAAATAGCGACACATGATAAAACACAGTCAATAACTGGCATCTAAAAATATACTGATGCATAAGCACGTACTCGTCTAAATCTCAAGCTTTGTATCAATAAAACTAGGGCATTGCTGTCTGACTCTCTTGATGGGATTCAGTTCATGTATTTAGTTTTGTAGTATTGTAAGCCTATACTTATACCATCTTCCCATTTTTAACAGGCTAGTGAAAAAAAAAAGTTTTTCTCAGCATAAGTAAATAAAAAAAAAATCAAAAATACAGAGAAGAAGGCTTGTTAAAGGAACAGTAAAACCAAAAAATGTAAGTGTTTTAAAGGAATGAATTTATAATATACTGTTTCCCTCCTCTGCTGTGTTAGACATAGAAATGCAACTATAATTGATATAAATAAGCTGCTGTGCAGCTTTGGGGGCAGTCTTTCAAGCATAGGATAGGTACTAGCTAACCGATAAGTTCTGAAGAATCTCATTGTGTACTAGAGAGATCCTTTTTCAGCTTTGAATGGCTGCCCCAATGGCCACACAGCAGCTTGTTTCTATAAACTGTAGTAAAGCTTTTGAAGCAAACACACCAGTTGTACCAGTGCAGGGCATCAGTACGTTATCATTTCATTACATTTTTATTACTTCAGTTTTTGGTTTTTACTATTCCTTTAATATGCAAACAAATACAATTGATTTTTCCCTGACACTTTAGAGGCCAGTTTGAGAACGTCAGAAAGATCTGCTCTAAGCACATTGCATGATCTGAAGCTCTCCTGATGGCAAGTTTGGAAACTTACGCTTGATTGTATGCTAGTTCTACAGAGCTAATTGCTAGGTTCTGGATTTTATGGGCAGCACCAACAAAGAGGAACCCTCAAACAATTCATACAACCACCACAAGAAAGCAGTCAGAATGCACAGTTGTGTTTTCTATGCAGTGAAATGCCTTTCATCAGGCATAATACAATCTTTACTTCACTCAGAGAGAGTTTCTTTCATCTGAGCTTCCTTGTTCCCTCACAATATCAGGGCTGTACTTTAGATGTCACCCCAGGCTGCTTGTGTTGTTTTGTGTGCTTATCAGCTACCACCAGTATTAATAGCTTCTGACCACAATCTAGTCTACACACACAGACATTATTCTACAAAACAAAGTTAATCGGCAAAAGACTTGGCTATCGATTGGCCAAGATGGAATATTTTTATTGGGTGCCTTTGAAGGTGCTTGAACATCAGAAAGCAGTTAATACGGAATTTTCAGATATAGTCAGAAAGAAGTAGAATTCTGTTCTTTTTGCCTGTATAGCTGATGATGTTTAGGGTGGTGGGACACATGGCTACTTGGGGAGATTAGTCGGCCAGCAACAAATCTCCTCTTCTTCATGCGACTAATTCCCCGAACTGCCTTCCCGTTGGCTAGAATGCAAATCACCGGCAGGATGGCATTCGTATCTCTTTGTTTTTCCAAAGTTGCCTGAAGTTTCCTTGTGAGGCAACTTCGGGCGGCTTTGGAAACCAAAGTGATCCAAGTGCCTTCCTGACGGCGATTTACATGGTAGCCAGCGGCAAGGCAGTTTGGGGAGATTAGTCGCCCAAAGAAGAGGAGATTTGTTCCTGGCCTACTAATCTCCCCAAGTAGCTACGTGTCCCATCGCCCTTATAGTGAAAATGAATCTTTCCTGAGACCAGTGCTTTGTTTCAGTTTTGGCAGCCTGACCCACCCCTTTGTCCAGTAATTTTTTCAAGTAAAGGAAAGTGTAGGATAGGATGGGGTATTTTATTTTAATGTACCCCCCATGTGATCCCAGTTGCTGAGCTGTTTTTGGCAGCCTGTGCTCCACTTCTGTAAAAAAAAAAATTCCATGACCCATTAGTGTTCCTGTATATAACTGTGACACCTTGCTTGCTGGTTGTGTATGGCTCAGTCTCTCAACCTTCTGTCAGTTACTGTTAGGGTTTCCACCTTTTCTGGAAAAAAAATACCGGCCTTCCTATATATTTATGTTTCTTTCCTATTGATAACATTGGGATCAACCATGATTTTTATTGTAAAATACTGACCAGGTAGCATCCCTAGTTACAGTCAGTAGTGTGAACAGGGCCGCTCCGACCAGGAGGCAAGGTGAGAATCGTGCCTTAGGTGGCATGGAGAGGCCAGTTACCAGGGGAGGCAAAAAGCCGCATCTGGTAACTTTAAGAGCCAAATTTTCGTTTTTATAAAACGGAAATTTGGCTCTTCTAGTGCAGCAAGCGCAGTAGCACTCACTGCACTAGCGATGCAGCCCCTCCTCGAATCGCTCTGATGGTACTAGTTAGAAGCGTGAAGCAGGGGGCAGCAGCCCCGGGAACACGCCTGAGTATGAATGGTACAATACATCAAGTCTCACCCATTACCCAACCTGCTATCTTGGCACAGTGGCCAGGTACAAGAATAGTACAGAACAAGGGGATTTTTTTTTTACAGCAGAGGAGCATTTATGGTACAGACTGAAAAATTTGTCATTTTTATTAACAACAAAGTATATCTTATTTGTGGTACTAGAAAACCTAACAAATGTCATGCCCCTATGGGCATTTAATCATAGCCCACTGGCGTAACTACCAGGGGTGCAGAGGGTGCAATTGCACCAGGGCCCCCATCCCCTTGGGGCCCATTGGAGCCTGCTATCAACACTCCAGCATGGGATTTATAGAGGTAAGGGCCTGACAGGGGGGCCCAGGTGCCCAACCTGTACCAGGGCCCTGTCATAGCCTATGATTAAGTGCCCAGGAGGGGCTAATGTAATGTTTCTGTTGCCAAAGAGCAATACCCAGTGATTCTTCTAAAAATAAAAAAGCACACTGAATGGTGATGGGCAAATTTGTCCCGTTTCGCGGTAAAATTTGCGAAATGGCTTGAAATTAGCTGGAATCAAGACGCAGATATTTGCCGCAAATTCGACCATCACTAACACTGAAGATTCCAAAGTACCACCGTGTAGGATGTCCAGATACAAACAGCTAGTAAAGTTATGGTTATTATATGATAAATATACCCTGTGGTGTTGTGTTGGCTGAATTTCCATTATCTCTATAAACAGAAATTGGATGAAACAGAAGCACGTTGCTTTTTGGACAGTTCCAAAACTAACAGGGGCTTATTTATCAGCAAATTTGCAGCTGGGCAGTAACCCATAGCAACCAAGCAGTGTTACCTGCAGTTAGAACCATGGATACTGGTGGAGACAGCAGCCTGCAAGTTACCAGTGGCAGCAAAAATGCCCCTCTGGTAATTTTAAGAGACAAAATTCTAATTTTTAAATTGGAATTTTTTCTTGTTGCCCCCCCCCTCCCAGACTCACCCTTAGAATCCTAATGTTAGGCGCTGGAAGGTGAGGGGGCGGCATGAGAGAGTGCACCTCAAGCACCCTGAGGCAGTGAATTGCTCCTGGGTAAAACAAAGAGAACAAAAATGGAATTGGTTACTATGGGTTAACGCCCAAGTGCAAATTTGCCCAGTTTTGATAAATGATTTTAATGTATCTGTAGAACCAATTAATCAGTACCAGAGTTAGAAACCAAGGGACCCCTAGCTGTGCAGATAGGCTGGGACCTCCATCTGAGGTGGGGATTACCATTATATTAGAGTGGACTAAACAATTTATGTTGTGCTGTGAGGAAAATAATTCTAGGTAGACACTGAACAAGGTCAGTGGAGTAACTAGATGTTACAGGGTCCCACGGCAAATTCTTTTTAAGGCCTCAAAATTTTATAAGATGGCCTAGTCTACCAAGATATATTAAAACTGCTCATTAATTAGGGACTCACTGGGCCCTCTATACTCCCAGGTCCCGTTGCAACCACAGGGCCTACTTCCTCAATAGTTATGGTCCTGAACAAGGTTTCCACAAGAAGGGAAACAGTAAACAAATTCTTATATCCAAAAAGCTACTATAGGAGCCTAAAGAAAATTCATTGTTCTATGTGACTGAAAAAATGAATTTCATGGCCAATACATATCTTTGGAAGGTACATGGCAGGAGGCCATCTTCTCCACATGACACCAAGGTACTGAATCTTCCGTTCAGAATGTAAGTAAGTCTGACCAGAGTTGTAAGACTATTTTCTGTATTTATGGACCCTTGTAAATGCCATGCGGTCCTTAGAGCCCAAGAACACAGATTTGGTCTGGGTTTTGTTAGAATAGCACACAAAGGGGGAGATTCATCAAAGAGTGCAGTTAGATGGAACTAGATGGAAATTCCGCAGCTCTCAGTTCATTTCTATGGGATTTGGAAAGGCCTATTTATCAATGGGTGAAGTGAAATTTCACCCATTGATAAATACGCCTTTCAAAATCCCATAGAAATTAATGGAGAGCTGTGGAATTTCCTCTTTGATGAATCTACCCCAAAGTGCACAGAGCTATGGAAAATAATTCTAGGTAGGCATTGAACAAGGTCAGTGGACTAACTTGTAACTAGATATTACAAGGCCCCACAGCCCTATTCTATTGATAAGATGGCCTATTCTACCAAGATATATTAAAACTGCTCATTAATTAGGGACTCGCTGGGTTGTAAGACTAATTTTTTTATTTATGGACCTTTGTAAATTCCATGTGGTCCTCAGGAGCAACCTAATATACCTCTAGTTTTAGGACTGCCATGATGCCTCTGGGTTGTTAATTTAACTTATCTGATGCTTGCAAAGACAAAACAAACAGAACAGCAATACAAAATAAAACCACATCACTGATGTTAGTTCTAAATCGAGCCAATGTTTCTTCCTGTGGTAATGTTTAAATGTTTTAGAGCAACCTTTTTTTGTTTTTGCTAAAGCTAAAATTACAGAAATTCTCCCAGCGCAGAATATAGCAGTCCTTTTTGCTATACACCTTATTACCTATGTACCCTCATTCTTGGACTTTAAAACTTGCAAAACTTGCACTATAAGGTGCATTCACTTACCTTGATGCAATGTGCAAAATGCAATTTTCATGGTTTTCCCCAGAATTCACACAACATTGTGGAAGCAACAGGGTGATTCCCTTGATGCAGCTGTGCTGCCTCTACAGCAGTTTTGCCTGGATAGCCAGCAACTGAACGTGTCCAAATTAGGTGCAAGCATGCTAAATACTTGTCACCTCTTCACCTATTGATACAGGGCACAAGTGAGCCATGGAGCTACCACCTGGTCAGGAGATGGTGTTAGCTCCAGGGTTCCCCTACATCAATAGGTGCTGGTGCGTTCCTACTTGGAATGAAAGACAGGAAGGACTGAGCAGAGCTGAGCAAAACTATACAGAAGTGCAAAGAGCACATATTGATAACAACTCACTGCAGGGAAAAGTGCAAGTTGCCCCCTGTGTTTGTTGATGTAAATTAGCCCCAATGTGTCCAAGCAATTACCTAATTACCATCCAGTGGCTCATGAGCAACATTTTGCTCTCCAACCCCTTGGATTTTGCTCCCAGTAACCTCAAAGCAGGTGCTTATTTTTAAATTCCTGGCTTGGATGCAGTTTTTGGTTGCATTAATACAAAGGTACTGCCAAACAGAGCCTCCTCTAGACTGCTTATCCACATATGGGCTACCAAATAGCCAATCACAGGGGGGTCTTGTTAGATGCGATCAACACTCACTAATTAGTGGGCCTATGGGGGTCTGTTTGGGCCTCTAAGTCAGGGGTCCCCAACCTTTTTTGCTTGTGAGACACATTTGAATTTAAAAAAGAGTTGGAGAGCAACACAAGCATGAACAAGTCCATGTGGATGTCAAATAAGAGCTCTGATTGGCTTTTTGGTAACCCCTATATGAACTGGCAGCCTACAGGAGGCTCTGTTTGGCAGTACACTTGGTTTTTATGCAACCAAAACTTGCCTCTAAGCCAGTAATTCAAAAATCAACACCTGCTTTGAGGCCACTGGGAGCAACATCCAAGGGGTTGGAGAGTAACATGTTGCTCATGAGCTACTGGTTGGGGATCACTGCTCTAAGTACTTGAAATACCAGGGCATATTTTGGTTTCCAGTCCAGGCCTGGTTATACTTATACCAAATATAATCATGAAAGAGGTGTATGTTCACATAATTTCAGTTATTTGTGTTTTAAAACTCTAGCTTAGTAGTGCCCTAACTAGAAGATCATGAGGGTTCTCAGCCTGAAGGCCAGTTAGGATGAGATCTGGGGAGCGGGGCCAGACTGCGCTAGTGGAACCAGGAAAACGTCTGGTTTGCCTCCACCAAACCAGACCTGCTCCCTGCCCTGGGTACTGCACCCTTACCTACACCCTGGCTCAATCTGGGGGCCCACGTGGAGGGGTGTTGCAGTTGGGGCAGGGGGGTAATTGGGGGTGTGCTTGTCCCTGAAGTGGCAGCCCTGGTGGTCCCTGGACTCCCCCAGTCTGACACTGCTGGAGAGGATATCTATGTGCTCTTCTAGATACACCACAAAACCTAGTTTGGGGACCAGCTAGACTAAGATTTGTGGTGAACACTTAATTACTCTCCTAGATATTCATGGAATTATGGCTGAAGAAATGTGCAAAGTATTCAGGCATTTGGCTCAGTTTCTGAAGAGAATGGGTTAATTCTCAGTTATTCCCAGTTAAAAGGATTCTTAAAAGGATTTTGTTTCTTAATACTCTGTTCTCATGAACAATTTCAATGAACAAAGGAAGCAAGTAGTATGTGGCTATATCTCCTGAACTGCCTGTAGTTGCAGGGGGACTTTGTTCAGTTTAAAACCTGATGAAATAAACTTACCTTCCTTGCTTTGCTGAGGGGCAAAAAACTACTCATTCATGGTGCAAGATTAAATATTCTGTGTGAGGTGCAGAACACAGCTCCAAAGCCTTGTTCTTCCTGCCTGCCATAGAGAAGGTTGTAAGTACAGGGAGCATATGAAGCCTGCCAGCATTCCAACAGCTCATGGATCTCTACCCTCAGCCATTGTGATTGCTTTTGCACATTACACATTAGTAAATGAGCCCTTTAATATCCTTTAGTCTCACTCTATTCATGTATATCCCTCACCCACTTCTCGTGGGATGTCAGATGGTGCCTTTAACATTCAGTTTATTCTTCTACACAGAAAGATCTAAATATTTGTGCCCGTGGGGCCCTGTTAGGTCCCCAGTTTGGTTGTAGCTGCAATCTTTACTGCTATTCCTGTGCAACAATCATTTTTAAAACATACACACTTTTGGAAACTGAGCTTGCAAGCTAAACAGTGGGCAAGACATCTGAGCCTTTACAGGGAGTATACCTTTCACAAACAGGCATTAGGGAAGGGTCTAATGGGAAACAGCAAATCATTTACTTTGGCTATAAGGCAAGACAGATATAGGATGGGTACTGTTGTCTTGACAATGATTGTAGGAGATGAGCTCATCACGAGCAATTGTGGTGTTCAGTGACACTAATGGATAGGGCTGCAATTAAATGACCTATAGCACTGCTCAGAAGAACCAGTAGGATAAATAGAAAAAAAGTAGTTAAAAATTAAAAATTAATCTTAACATTTTTTTTTAATCTTTCCTTCTGTTTCTCTGAAACATGTCTCTTTGAAGCATATTCTGTAAGCTATGCTTTACCTGCTCTTCATTAATGCACTTTGCTCTCTGTCTATCACTGGTAACTAATCTCATAGCTCGGTTGTCCGATTGGATTTCCTGCTCTTTACAAGAATGTTGGAGGCTGGTAATGGATTTACAGTATTGGAGCACACAACTGGGACTTGGTGATGTCTCTATAACTCTCCCGGAGCCATCCTAATTGCACTACTAAAATGTCTTGTCTTTCACATTTGAGAAGCATCCATCACAATGTCAAAAAACAAAGGAAGCGAATAGGACCTTTGTAGCTTCATCTATATCTTGCTACACTGGCCTGGACTGGTCTTTCAAAATAAGCCCTGACATTTCAAGTACAAAGAGGCCCAAACATAGTTACATAGTTACACACCTACACTCTTTCACACAAACCATATATGCCCATAGCTATACTAACTGTAGAGTTTAGTATCAAAACAGCCCCCCAGCAGTCCCATAAATTATGACTGTCTATGGCAGGGGTCCCCAACCTTTTTTGCTCGTGTGCCACATTTAAATTTAGAAAAGAGTTGGAGATGGATAGCAACACAAGCCTCAAAAAGTCCATGTGGATATCAAATAAGAGCTCTGATTGGCTTTTTGGTAACCCCTATATGGACTGGCAGCCTACAGGAGAGAATGTTTGGCAGGACATCTGCATTTTATGCAACCAAAACTTGCCTCTAAGCCAGTAATTCAAAAATAAGCACCTGCTTTGAGGCCACTGGGAGCAACATCCAAGGGGTTGGAGAGCAATATGTTGCTCGCAAGCTACTGGTTGGGGATCACTGATCTATGGTATCTTACAGCAGCCCCTCTGGCATTTTCCAGAATCCACAGATTGCCAGTCAGGTTCTGTTGCTACACAACATGAAAGTGTTGGTAAGATCTATGAGATAAGAACTGAAAAGTATAACCTAGACAGTACAGGGGCATGAAATTTTGGTAACAAAACTGTTAATTTTAACCCCTAAGCATCTAGCATCCCTTGCTTGGTGACAATGATAAGTGTCAATTTGGCATTGAAGAGCAATGCTGATATCCAGATAATTCCAGATAATTATCCAGATAATTCCAACATGCTTTTCCCAAGCAGCTCTGCCCTTTATTCACAAATTTTTATAATCAGGACCAGAGCAATGGGGATTGACACATAGGATAATTAAAAAACTATAGTATCTCCTGTGTATCCCCAGTGTTTCTGAACAAATGTGGATGTGGCTGGGCAGCATGCCGCCCCCTAAAATCCTGCCATCCTAGTCCTGGGCTTTGGTGGCCTTTCCACAAATCCAGGCCTGGCTGCTGCTGCTGCAATGCAAGTTGTGGCAGGGATGTTGACAACTTATCAAAAGACCTAGGGTGCAAGACTACATTGAGAGCTATACATCCCAAATTGGATCCTGTACTCCCACACGGATGCTTTAATAAATGGACAAAGGGACATATTCCTACACCTTGACCCCCCACCGGCCATTTTTTCTGCTAAAATTTGGTATTGAAGCAACTCGTAGAAATAGCATGAGAGGCAGTTCTGTCACTAAAATGTTGTAGGTGTTTAATAAAATATCTTCCCAGATAAATAAACTTTTCAAAAATTGTGTGTAGTAGGTAACATATAGGCAGAACAGCCTTAGATTTGTTGGGGGAAGAGGGATCTGAGGGCTCAAGAATGGGATCTTTCTTGTTGGCCCACCAGTGGTGCAAAGAGGTAATCAAACCCCTAATACAAAATCGGCATCTAAGTGAGATAATATCCTACCCCATCTGCCACACCACCAAGATCCAGGACACACCCTGGAAGCAGAGGTCCCACAGGCCCAATATATAGTGATTGTCTATGGTAGTGCTGTACAACTGGGGACCCACAACTCCCCCTTGTGAGGCCCCCCACATGAAAGTCTGCCTGCTATGACTGCTTACCTTGTGTAAGCTTTAAGAGGTGTCAGTGCTGAAATTAACTGAACATTATATTGTTTACACCTCAATTTCAAATTTTAAAGGGCACCTATTGCTTAAAAAAGTTACCCCCAACCAAAGGTGTGGGCTGATAGAGCCCGCATTCCAGTTGGGGGTACCAGTACTTTTTAAAAAAAATGCCCTTGCCAGTGCAGGCAAGCTCACACTGGGAGGGATCTTGCGGTGCGAGCCGCCATGACAGTGGACACGCATGGGCATTTGTTGGGGCCGCTTTTCTTAATCAGCCCGCACCTTTGGTTGGGGGTAAATTTTTTAAGCAATAAGTGCCCTTTAAGGTCCTGCATTGTTCACACTTGTAACACTTCTGTTGTTTACTGTTCACACCTCAGATCCAGACTGAAAGTGCCCACATTGTTCATCTGCTCATACCACACAGCTGGAGGGGCATCAGCATTGTGGCACTGTATGTAGAACAGTATGATCTGTTCATTTTAGAGTGGTCCTGATAGGTTTCCCTGTCTCCTGCTCTATTTTGCATTTCACATGCTCCCTGTGTGCCATACTCTGCCTGCCCTATGCATGCCATACTCTGCGTGCTTTATGTTCTCTGTGTGTGTGTCATACTCTGCCTGTTGAATGCTCCTTGTTTGTCCCATACTCTGCCTGCCCTATGCTCTCTATGTGCTATACTCTGCCTGTCCTACACTGCTTGTGAGATATGAGCCTGGTAGAGGTTTGTTCTGGGGGGTTGGTAGCATTTGAAAATTGTTAGGTGTTTAATTATGTGCTGGGGGTTGCCATGTTATTCATAGGGGAGGAGGAGGCATATGGATTTAACCGTATTTTTCTATAATGACAAATTTTTCACATTTGAGTAATAAGTGATTTCCCTGCAGTGATATTGTGGTGTTTATACAAATGGCCTGCAGGTGACACTGTGCATACACAGGACTTTCTGTACAGATTGAAAGTGAAAGTGAGACTTACTGCTGTTATGTAATGGCTGCATGAACCTGCTAATAAAGCATTGTTGTACCCTCCTCATCCTCGGCTACCAAACACAACAGATATCCCAACAACCATGTGTTTTTTGGTGTGCTACCATCATTATGTGGACATGCTTCTTGTGGTAACATGGGTGTAGTAGGTGTGGTGGTTTACAACAGGGAGTAGTCAATGTTGGCTTTCATTATCGGCCCTCCACCATGGAGACCAGAAAAATTCTGGCCCTCTGGACAGCACCAATCTATGGCATATATAGCAAATCCTGTAGCATCAGCTAACATCTACAAAGTGTCAGTCCAGGCATGTTGCATAGTGCTCCTTCTTCCCTGCTCTCCCATGTGCTCAAAAATGACAAAACTACATGTTGTAAGAATTGTGTTCTTTTTGTAATTTTATTTTTATTCTGCTGTATGTAGTTGTTTTTGCCCATATGACCAAATCCATTCTCAGGGCTCAGGTATGGCTGTCCCTCCTGAACTGCCTGTAGTTGCAGATGGGGACCTTGTTTAGTTTGGGGATTGAATGAAATTTCCTCACTTGCATAAGGAACCTATTTCAGCATCAAAGAAAAATCCCAACCTTTGCTGCCAGCTGCCCACTGCCCTTAATGTTACAGTCTGTACCACTTCATTTGATGCTTTAGAATTGGAAGCTAGCCCTTTATATTATCTGGCCTATACAAGTGTCTGCATTCACAGCATTTGCTTGGCTGATTTCCCTTGTTACAATCAGGCCTGGGAACACATTGCAAATTGTATAATCAGCACATTACATGCTCTGATCTAGGTCTATTTATCTAGGTTGGGTATGGCAAGACAGCAAAAAAATGTGCTTAAATATAAAATGGAACATTTGTTGGTTGACTTTGAGATGGTGTTAGTAGTCAGGCTCTAGGTTTCAATGTATTAATCCAATCCCTGAGGTGAGGGATTACTTCACAGTTATACTGGCATTAATCCCACTGAAACATTAGTAATGAAATTGTTAAACCCTATCACATTTAAACCACCCCTGGTTTGCCCAATTCTATTGCACTGGCTAACAACATAATGCCTAATTTTTCAACGATATGTATGTGTGTAACGCATAGGGCTGCAATTCAGAATAGCTAGGGATACTTAGGGCAGAACTACACGGCAGACTTCTGTGCGTTTCTGTTGGATCTGACGCTGGGCAACAAAATGCCTGCGTCAAGTCGGATCCGACAGGAACAAGGTAAAGTAATAGGAAGTCGGACAGTGTCGCAAAGGTTGATCCGACGCAACACGACTGTCAGATGAAGACGCAGCTTGTAGCATTTTCATCCGACAGTCGTGTTGCGTCGGATCAACCCTGCAACACTGCCCAAACCTCCTATTACTTTACCTTGCTCCTTTCGGATCCGATTTGACGCAGGCATTTTGTCGCCCAGCGTCAGATCTGACAGAAACGCGCTGAAATCTGCCGTGTAGGTTTTGGTATTTATTATATTGTAGCTCAGTTTGGAGGTTGCATGACTTCTATCTTAAGACCTTTTTAGCACAGTCTCAGCTACCTGACCAGTGGCAGGCACATGTTAATGATCTGAACTGGGCTATAAGGGACTGGGGAAACCACAGTCTTAAAGGGGTTGTTCTGGCAAGTCGCTGCAGCAAGAAAAGCAGGGTGCAGATCTGGGTTGGCAGGGCCCACTAGAGCTGGGGCCCACCGGGTTATTTCCCGGTGTCCTGCAAGCCCAGTCCTTCCCTAAGTATATAGCAGGGCAAACAGACATTCTTTTCATCTTCTATCTGGTATTTAGGCTCCAATGTGGCCCTAGGTGGGCCAGTCAGGTTGGAAACCAATAGTTTACAAAAGGTAAACATAGCTGTTTTACTAACAAGGCCCAAAGTATGGAAACCAATTTCTATTTTTGTAACCTGTATAAATGAAATACAAGCAGCTGTTGTTTAACCAACACTAACCAATATTCTTACCAGCAACTGCATTATTTGTAGGTACAGAACTGTGACGTGATGATTTGGTCATAGATTTCAAGGATATCTCCATTTTCAGCAAAATGTGACACTTTCCTGAGAAGCATAAAGGCATAAAACTGAAGACAGTTGATTAAAGACTTATTTATTTTAGCACAAAAACCCAGAGATGTAAATAAAGTGCTGCAGCGGAGCCCTGTCAGATTGATGTGTTTATGCCACCTGCTCCCCCGTATGTCTTCCATTTGCCAGGCAAATTTATGTCTGCTTGATGTACTCACACACTTGCACAGTCTGAATTGGCTATTACCCATTCTCTGCAATAGATAATGATAGGAACAGGAAGAGTACAGTGTCATTTCCAAGTTGAAAGTTATTTTTATTTCTTCTTGATGACATTTTCAATAGAATATCATATTATACAAACCAGATTTTTTTTATATATAAAATGCATAGCTCACCCCGCCTGCCCCATCACACTAATCCATACACTTCCAACTGTTTTTTAAAGGGACAGTCATGACTTACAGAGCTGTGTAGCGGTGGAGCCCAGTTGCATTGATCTGCTGCAGCCCCAGCTAGTTCATGATTGAAGAGCTGGATTTTGTAATGCAAAGTCCTTGCCATAGAATTTTGCCAACTGTGAGGGATCAATAATCTAATTTGTTTCCCTTTCTTTAATATTTATATTCACTGAAGCAACTTTGTGCCTCCTGCTGTGCACAAACTATGTATGAGTACTGCAATGTGCATTAATATAATATATAATACACAAAAGCCGTAAATATCTTGTAAATTATATCCTTATAAACA